>VRLP01000545.1:0-208605 GCA_009660295.1 Lophius piscatorius | reverse complement strand
TTTTTTATTGATGCTTTTATCTGCTTTTGCTTTGTAGCACTTTGAGATTTGATCCAAATGTAAAGTGCATTATAAATTAAATGTATTATTATTATTATTATTATTATTATTATTATCTATTTTCCTTCTCTCCTTCACATCTGCTTTTTCTCTACCTTCTCCTGTCATTGTGTCAGCATTTAAAGTTCCTACTCTCACCCCTAAACTGCTGCCTTTTCTAACCTCTCACTGTTTCCTGGCACGTCTTCCCCCTATCCGTGATATTTTTCTTGGACCAACAGTAGCATAGTTTCCGCGGGCATCCTGCTGGTTAACAATGCAAGTGGCGGTCGTTGTTAACCTGGGCCCGACCGATCTAGTTTGGAAATCAGTTTTGTGTTCCACATATTGGTCCGAAGTTTTACTTCAGATGTCCTTCCTGACACAACCCAACCCATCCATCCGTGCTTGGGATCGTTACCAAAAGTACACTGACTTGTGACCCCTTAGGCTGCATCAGCTGACAGGATACTGATGAGATCTTTTTTACACTAGAAGGTTGTCATAGATTTGTAGATAGGGAGGGTGGAGCTGATATATATATATATATATATACGTATATATCTATATAGATATATAAGTATATATGTATAAGATGCACTGTGGTATTTCACTGCCAGCTGCTGTCCAGGATTCATGTTAACACCAGTTACCAATGTTAGAAATGCCTTAAAGTTGATGGTTCAGGCTCAGGTATGTTGCAGGGGTTTATGCACAGGTGTGTATGAAGTTACTCTGCCAAAAAAGACTCAACAGATGCAGGTCGCTCTTGAAAATCACCACTTATTGCATATAAATTGTATACATTGCCCTTTTAAATATTGTTTAAAGACACAATTTAGTATTAGACAAACAAAATTTCAGAAACCAAAGAGGGGTTTAATATTTTTTCAAAATATTTTAAAGAGGTAATCCAATTTTGCGGTTAACTACACCCTCTAAGACTAGGTATAATGTGTCCTCAGTGTTTGTGGGTAAAAGTCGTGTATCCTGTTCTCCATGCAAACAGGATCTCCTAACTGCCTCTCTGTTATTTTTACCATCATGTTGTGACCAAACAGAATTTCTCCTGCAAACAGCGTGTAGAGTGAAAGTCTGTTTGGAGGATATTTAACCCCAGTATTAATCGCCTGTCTTGTGACTCCCTGATACAGAAAATAACGAGCTGAGCTGGCCCACAAAGAGGAAGAGGAGGAGGAAGCTGAAGAAGAAGAGGAAGAGAGAACTGCACCAAACTTCTTCGGATGACACAACCGCAGACCCTAACCTCCTCTTTACCACAGCGCTCACAGAGGCGGAAAATGATTGAAGTCTCTTTTCTATTTGCATTTTGAATAAATGTGGACAAAACATTGCCGAATCAGCATTAGGGGAGAAGCAGGGATCAGCCTCTCACATGAAACTTTAAACTTTGACATTTTCTCCCATGGTTACCCTTAGAGATGTGCAGCTTCCATGTGGCACTGGCCGGGTTTACATCGACATTTCTCTTCATTTTGTTTCCATGAGTTTAAATCTCAAGAGGTTTATTTGGTCTTGGTTCGCAGCAGTTTACATCATACAATGAAATTTTTAACTTGCCAGTCTCCAAAATTAAAGAATAAAAACGAAGAAATTGGTTCAAACCTGAGTTAAAAAGTTGGGACACTCACCACCACATTACATCAAAACAACTGTCTGTCATCTGCAAAGGCGAGTCCAAAGACAAACACGGGTGATCGGGACAGTTTTTGATGTTATTGTGATGCTTTTAATCAAGAAAAGCTGGATAATAACGCAGGTTTAGTCCTACTGAAAGCCATAAAAGGGAGAAGTTGGGCACAAGAAAGTCCTATTGGAATATTGGGGTCCATATAAAACCCAGCTCATCTCTTGTTGATGGAGAGGAGGGTAATAGTATTAATTGACAGGTGAGATAATACTTTTGTTATTTTAGTGATGTTAAAGTAAACTGTTCTTATATGTGATATTGTAAATCCATGGCGGAAAAAAAAAATGCATGAAAGAGCTTCAGCATAAACAAAAGACTCCTTTATGGGGTGTTTCTGCATAGCCCCCCTCCTTTATTTCAACAGGACCACCATGGCACACAATAAACAGTCTGACTAGCTGAATCTGGCCCAACATAACGAGACGTCATCCTTAAAGTGCCTGCTAAAACAATTTCCTGCTTGATTACTCCAAATATGACCGCAATATTTCTCCTCTACACCTCACAACCGTAAAGATTTAAACCCTTACTGGTGGAATTAAAAGTGACTGCAGTGTTTTGGAATCTTGGGAGCATTCCAGCTCATTTATCTGGCTCTAAAACTGGATCATATTTGAACCTCTGTTACATAAAGCAACATGGTTCCACTACTGCAGTCCAAACATTACTTTTATTTAATTGCTCTCTTTTCAGCTTGTAAACTATTAGGTTGTTGATGTAGCCTAATTAATCTCTCTCTGTAAACACAAACCTGCCAAAGCGGCTCAATTTCCCTGCTACATGTCACTGATGGTGGCGCTAGAGTAGAAGTAAGATCTTTACCTTTGGAGTTTCTGCTGCCATCCAGGAGCCATGCTGCTAGAAAACTTCAAACTACGATCCAAATCATCACGATGGCGACAGAAATATCGCAAACAGTGCATAATCCAGCTGAAGTGGCGACCTATGCTACACGTGCACTATGAACGCCCTTGCTCTTCTCTTAGGACCGACTGACCCATGTTTGCTATTTGCTATTACCACCAAGATCTGCACGTCTGGCTGCTCCATCCCGGCTCGAACTTCTGTGCTCACTGCTTCAAACATCCTACTCGTTGCAGCATAGCTCTCGCGTCTCCTGCTGGTTCGGCAGGTGAGTTGTTACACTCTCCGTAGCGGATTCCGACTTCTATGGTCACTGTCCGGCTGTCTATATCGAGCAACATCTTTTTCTGGTGACTGATGAGCTCCAGCATCGGATTTCTTAACCCGATTAATCCTGCCCTTCTAGTTCTGCTTACCAAAAGAAGCCCACGTGCGACTTACTACAAACCAGCCGGACATGAGATGGACTTCTTACACATTTCAAGTTTGAGAATAGGTTGAGACTGGCCAATCAGTTGCTTCACCAGATAAAACTGTGAGACTCTTGAGCGCCACCTATCCTGAGGGAAACGGCAGAAGAATCCGCAGCCAGATGGTTCGGTTAGTGTTTTGCCCCTACACCCAGGTGCTGACGACCTATCGACCATTGCAGGCCTCCACCAGAGTTTCCTCTGGCTTTGGCCTGCCCAGGCACAGTTCACCATCTTTTGTACCAGGACACTGCTAAGTTTTATGTAACAGTGAAACATACAGTTTATTTCTAAATATCTTCTTCTTTGGGTGGAACAGACCAGCTTAGAGTCAGAGATTAGAGGAGGAAACCATCACAGATGGACTGGGTTTGTTTTTCTCAAAGTTTCTTTTCATTTCACATTTAATATCAATGTTCCTGCTTTGATTAATGATAAAAATGATAACGAAAAATATATGGTTTGAAAAAAAACACTTTTCCTAATTATAATATTATTGTTGTTGAAGTATTTCATCTGTTCAAAGGTATTTCCAATCATCTGCATGTCTTACTGATATTTGATGCGCCTCTTCAACGCTAACAACTGAAAAGCCAAAAGGATTTTGTTTGGTTTGTGTGTGTTTTCTCCGAGCGGTGATTGTCATCCAGGGCCCATTCCTACAAAGAGTGATACCAAGAGTGTGAGCAGAAAAGCATTGTAGGAATCAATTATTACATCTCTACTGATTGAACTCTTTTAGCATCAGGTGAAGAAGTTGCTGATGAAACACCAATACCCTATGAAGGACCATCTTCTGAGATTTGGCAGAATCTGATTGAACAGCTATAGGTCTGAAACATTTATTAGATTCCGTCTGCTGCTACACTGAGTCCATCAGTGAATCCATAACATCGCGTATCATAAAAAAATAAAAAATCTGCTTCCTGACCATAGGGAGAACTGCATGCCTTCAAAAGAGCCTGCTTTGAGTGAGGAGCAGCGAAATACAAGAAAACAGAAGAGATAATAATAATGTTGTATAATGAACATAAGACAGCTGGAATGAGCTGTTCTGACTGAGATTTAATCAAACACTTGAATTCTTCGAGATGGATTTTATGTCTCATAGGTAAAGCTTTTAAGCTCCGGGTCCACATTCTTCATGTCCAGGCCCAGATATGTTGGATAAGAGCCTCATTAAAATTACTGTCATAAACCACACGGCCTCTACTGCATTCATCAGCTGCAGAGGAATCCATTCAACATTAGATCCAATCCAGTGTTTGCTTCCCTTCAACAGGCTTCACTCACATGCTCTTGGAAAATGCAAAACTCCTACGAAACTGCCATTAAATAACATATAGTGATATTATTTTACAATTTTTCCGACTTAGTACTTTTAGCCAACATTCATTTTTTTGTAAAAATTGCAATATTGGATATTTCAAATCCTCAGTTCTTTTCCAGACTCTGAGCAGTTGACCCAAGTTCTTCAACTCGCGCACCTTGCACCTGTCTCCCTTCCATTCACACACATGTATTCTGTCTCACTACGACTGACCTTCATTCCTCTTCTCTCCAGCTCGTACCTCCACCTCCTTCCTTTCTGACCTCAACTGTCAGCCTTTCCATCAATTTAGCAAACGCGAAGGGGGTCAGAGTTTCTCCTTCAACCAATCTGGGATTGGCAAAAACAAGGATTCTGATACATTATTACATTCGCTCAGTATTAAAAGGAAAAAATGACCACCTTAGACACACACACACACACGTACATTTTTTAAACCCACTTTGATCTCTAACATCCAAATCAACACCACACAAATGAATCCAGTTCCAACTATTGTCTTTCTTGGTTCTGCTCAACACCAAATAAAGCCCGTTACAGGAATCAAGAAAATAATGAAATGAACTTCTGTGTTTATGTGCCAAACAAAATGGCTGCATGAGAGGAAAAATAAATATACAAACAACAAATTTGAAGCCAATTTCCCAAAATTCTGAATGTCCTACTGCATGATCTTATTTTGCTCTGATGCCATTATGATAAACTATTTCAGTTTAATGGGTTTAAGTGGAGACATTTTTGATTATATCTACTATGATTTGAGCGGCTCCTGTAAAGAGGAAAGAGAACCTCACTTAAAAATGAACTTGCTAAATATATTCATTACTACATGAAGCACCTTTTAATATGTCATGCATCAAATCTGCTTCGCTGACAAACTCATCTGTTCACCTGTCGGGACAAGCGCGTCTCCACCTGTGGAAACGCAGGATTATAACAAATAGTTGGAGGCATCTATGAAATGTCAGCAAAATAATCATTTACAGAATGCTCTTTATAACCTCGAATGAATACATTTCACTCAGCTTCACAGCCTTGATGTCTAATCAAGTATCTGATATTTTCAAATAAGTTGATGTAAAAAGTATAATATCAGTGTCAGATATTCATTTCAATACTCATTCAACAATGTAACAGACTGGCTTGATAAATGCATGTCTGACTTAGTCAGTATTTTATGTATTATTTACAAAGTTACAGAGACAATAAAATGACAACGGTACAGCCGCTTTGGACTACCGAGCTCCTCGATACATAAAAATGTTACTTTAAATAATGTAAATGAGGGGAAAGGAAGAATAGAGGTCTTAGTGTTCTGTGTAAACATCCATGTGTTTGATTAGAACGTATTACAATAAAAGTAGGATCACAGTTTGCTCATGAAGTCATCTTGGTCATTCCGCGGCTGATGTTGTATTTATCCCGATGAAACACGGGGACCTAGAGAATAAAACTGATGCTCTTATTCCGAAATGGAGACAGCTATTAATGTAAATCATTCTCTCTATTAATAAAGAAAAAAACATATTTGACCTCTGACTCCGTGTCTGTGTGCTTGGTGGTAAAGTTTATATAAATCTCTAAACAACTTGCTGAATCTTAATCCGTTGTTCTCAACATCTCTAATGAAGGGAGCAAGAACTCCTCCAGGAGTACTTACTCCAGGAGATTACTGCAGATCCTTTTTGGATGTAGTGAGTTCTGATTGGAGAGAATAAACAAAAAATACAGTACTAGTAGTATGGATGGGCAACGTTTTTTTTGCCGGCGTCGATTAGTAGTGTGATATTCCCGCCAGAAGATGGAAAAAGTGCAGCTACAGTCTGTTTGCAACCGCTTAACCGAACAAAAGCATTTGCATGGAAATTGTTATAAAGTTAGAACAACCGCAGAATTGCTACAGTCGCCTATTAGATCGGTGTTGAACTTATTATATCCACAAAAAGTCTTAGATATTACACAATCATCAGCCCCTGCTGTTGGGGCAATACTGAGTAGTTTCCTCCTTTCCTCCACAACGACTCAAGTTCTTCTCCACGAGCAGTACCAGCACGCCTGATAGCCTCGTTGAGTTTGTCAGCATCAGCGTAGAAGATGATGCTCACCTCCACTGAGTGATCAAACTTCTGCAGCATGTCTCTGCACAAGTTGAAAGATCTGAGTCTCCTGAGGAAATACAGTCACCTCTGACCTTTACTTTAAAGTGCATGTGTGCTTATTGTCCATTCCATGTGGACACTAAGAAACCTGCTAGATAACTGCATCCGCTGGATCCATGCCCGGACCGTTCCCTCCGTCAACAGTTAAATAAGGTTTACGTAACCCAAGAACACCAAGATGTCTTGATGGTTAGGTGGATAAGAGCTCTGGAAAAATACAGTCCGTTAAGGCTAAGAAGTCAAGCAACAGATTCCAATGAGAAAAATAACGTAAATGTGCAAAAATATGTGGAATAAACTCTGAGGGAAAAGCTGTGACAAAAGACAGAGACTTAGAAAACTGTTGAACTGGGAATTTTTTTTTCATGCCAATCATAATATAACAACGAAAAATAAAAAAATGACACATAAGCATGAAACCTTCAAACCATTATAAATATATTATGACCCATCATTTTCTGATTGATGACAGATTATTTTTAATGTAACATAACACTTTGTTAGCTTGTTTATTGCTGGTCAAAAGTGGCAAAAAATACAGATAATACAGTTTTTAATACAGAAAAGTATCCAATATATATAGTCACATATGTTGGTTATCTTACGTCAAAGATTCAAACTAAACTTTTACAGAATACAAAGATAAATACAACTTCTAAATATGAGAAATATATAAGGATAAGGATACTGATGACATCTTTTTGAGGCTTGATAGCCACGCTAGATTCTTGGATAGGGAGGGTCGTGTCGATGTGTGATATGAGACGTAAGCTGGAACATCACCGCTGGATACCACTTTATTTTACACACTGCACCTTTAAACTCTGACGGTGTGATTAATATCAGTTGGGATTGTTGGCTAGAAATGCCTTTTTGTTTTAATCGTCTGGCTTGTTTGAAATTGAATTACTTGATTTGTGACTTTATCTGTAGTCTGTAGTCTTGATTTATAATCCCAATGAGCTTCTTGAAACAATGACACCATTCTCATTTATTAGATGAGGACAAAGTTATGAATGGCAATACTAATGATGGTATGTTATCATTCCCTCAGGTTCATGTATGTTTTACTATACTTCAAGTGGAAGTAGATACTCCTCAAAAAAAATGAGGTGGATACCTGCAGGGATTCATAAACCCTACTGGGAATCTCGTTTACCTTCACAGTTGCGCCCCTGCTTGTGTCCAGGATTCTATTTTCTGTGGACCCCAGCGTGTGACAACTGAAAAATCATGTTTCTAACATCACCCCCCTTCAATCAGGCACTCCTGAAGGTACAGTCAGACATTTATGGTCAGGGAATTCAAATGCTGCTTCAAAAAAATCTTAATGAGTGATCTGCATTATATTTGCATAAAGGGAAGGTAAAGGTCAGTATTTCTATCAGATTCCTCTGCCTGGGACAGAAAAACATGAATCCATTTTTTTTTTCTCCTGTAGGCATTGCAGCTCTTCTCTGGTTGCCTTGGTAACAAATGGAAACTGATGGAAACCAGCAGCAGCTTCTATGTCATGGCCTTGAGAATGTATTTACTCCAAACACAGGGTAAATACGGCACCCTACACTCATAACAAAAAAAGATGAGTTTACTTACTATACAGATATGTCAACATTTTGAAGCAAACTGCGTTGTATTGGATAAAAAATAACACACCTTTGTTCCACACACACAGACACAGACACATTTGCACGCCAGTTTAAATTGCTATATTATAAAACTATGCTGTCATGCCCAAAAGCAAGGGTATACTCCCAATGTTTCTTTTTGAACTCCTCAATTTAAAAGGGAAGTTATGGCTGAAGATCCAAAGAGTTTTTTTGCAAAAAAAAAAATTTGAAAAAAGCTTTACTTAAGAGTAAATGCTCCTCATGCTGATTCATATCCACCAAATTTGAAATTAATCGGACAAATGGCGAGGAAACATTGTCCGAAAAACAATGATTTTCGTGAAAAAAAGCCCTACATAGTGAGTTAAATATGAATAAGAGTTAAATTGCAATAAATAAAGATAAATTCCTCACGTTGATTCATATGCACCAAATTTGTTGTAAATTGGGCCACTGGTTGATAAATTATGTCGGGAAAACTATTTGAGGTAAAGCTCTCCCTAGTAGTGGAAATATACGACCAAACTTTCCCAAACTCTATTCAATTCTTCCTCACGTGTTTTTGAGTTATCCATTTAACACAAAAAGATCTGCAGTGGTGATGATTCGCTAATATTCCGACTTTTCGGGGATATAATTACAGATAAATAAAAACATAAACAAATAAGGACGCATGAAGGTATCAGCAGATCAGTGGAGTGGAGGGAAAGTTGTGTGTGGATCATGTTCATGTGAAACAAAGGCAAACACAAACCAATCCAGGAGCAGCGGAGTCCGAGAGAGAGAGAGAGAGAGAGAGAAAGAGAGAGAGAGAGAGAGAGAGAGAGAGAGAGAGAGAGAGAGAAAGAGATATGGTTAGACTGGCTTAAATAAGTTCTTTGGAGGTCCACACTGCTGTCTGCATTCATAACAACATCATTTAAAAACCTGATATTTCTTTGGATTTCCATCAAGAACTATCTTTTGGATTTTGCGATTTTTCTCTACAGAGAAAAGTTGTGTCAAATCAATCAGCTTTACCAACTTCAAAGAGTTTGATGAAGAGACATCTGGCTGTAAATGTTTTAAATTAAAATGATGTCTCTGACAAATACGTATGGTTTCAATTTATGATTATTATTTTTATTCTATTTTGATTCTTACGTATTCAGTACAGTATGTGTTCCAAATGTTTGTGTGTTCTCGGCCATGAAAATTAGATTTTTGATCTCAGTGGGATTTTCCTGGTAAGATTAAGGTATAAAAAATACATAATGAAAAAAAAATCCAGTTTATCAAACAAATTTAGATTTTAAGTAGCATCTGTAAAAGTTGGCTGAGTTCAAAACACTAACACATAAGCATTGATTAGATTGGGTTTAAGCACATTTATTGAATTAAACAAATCATATATTTCACTGTTTTGAGTGTGAAAAATGGCCATCTGATAAAATGCAGCAAACAAAGAGAGTGAGATGGATGGACAGAGTCAAATTTAAAAAAAAAAAAAAAGCAGCTGATGGTGACGCAGGTGTGACAGTGATGGGATGGATGGGGTTACCTGAATTGGTGCAGCTGATATCACTTAGTGGCCCAGGCCATGAAGCAGGTGATTGAGACGGATCACGTGTGAAAGGTGAGGATAACAGACATGACAAACTAAAATATTTTGCGTAAAGTAAGGAAATTATTCTGATAAAATTCTAACTTTATTGTTGTTAATATCCCAACTTTATTCTTGTAAAATTAGATTCCCTTATTTTTCAAAGTGGCCCTAATACTTTTACCTTATACTGCCTTTATATGATCCTGAGCGCATTCATTGAAATAATTATTGTATTTCATGTTAAATCCGGTTTAGTTTAAATCTTAAATTCTACACTTTATCCTTTTATTTCATAACTGTCGTGATATTATCAATCTACTTATGTGGTTTGCCCATTTGTTTTCTGTTGAGCTGAATTTAAGTTGCATATATCTTATTTGTTGCAGAAATTAAAAACACTTAAAACTCCAATCAAGTTGCCTTAATCTCTTTATTATCATCATTAAGCAAAAAAAAAAAAAATGGAAAAGTTACTTCTTTGCATATTTTATTTCCTTGCGCCCTGGAGGCACCGTCAGCATCAAACCATTTTATGTGGCTTTCCCCTAACGGAGGATCGCTCGGCTCGTGTGTTGATGAAGAACTCAGCTAGCGGCAACAATTAATGTGAATTGCATGACAGGATGATCATCGACATTTTTCTCTGACATGCAGTTCAAACACTATTACATTAGATCCAATTTCATTTAAGTTTATAAATTATCACCTGGCATCTGTGTTTGGTGAAATATTTTAGGTAATTTGGGTTGGAATGAACACTTTACAAATTCCCGACATGGCGCACCTGCACATGATAAAGTTCACAGACGTCCTCAGTAATTATTACAAATTACCACAGGTCCCAAAGTAATATGAATGCCACGTGAATAGGGATTTAGATGCTCTAAATTTATTATAAAATGACAAATAATACGGTAATGTTTCAGCACTTTGCTCAACCAAACAGCTGAGCAGGATATTAAAGGTTGAATTTAATGGACGTGTCCACTGAAGGAACATACCTGTAAAAGTGAACAGATCCCAATGACTCCTTTACCTTTCATATCATATATCGTATCGCATCGTTCAGCTCATCAGGTATATAAGAAGGGCTTTCTTTAAACTAACCATTAAGAGACAAAATATTCAAATTTTCAACTCATTATAAACATAGCTATTATATGACATTAAATTCTATTTATTCAAAGACATGCTCCTACATTTTGCAGACAGCAGCTTTAAGTAATTTTTTTTATTTATCTTTTTTTATTCCTTGATCCTGAAGACCTGGAAACAAACCAGCGAAGTCGGCAAACGTTCATCTGCTGGATTAAGAGGAACTAATGAGTCGTTGATTTTCGGCCTACGTCTCTGCTGAGGACACAAACACACACACACACACACAGTTGACGCAGGACCAGTTTTAAAACCATTAAAACAAATTGGGAGATGTAGTAATCATCAGAATTGGCCGTGTCAACAATTACTCTGAGCTTCCCGACAACATGGGATGGAGTGTTTACAGTGCAGTGATCGTTTCCTACAGTAACAGGCACGTAGAGGAACCCCCTGCAGTTTAGGTGTAATTGTTTCTGTGTGGGAAATGACCCACTGACAGTAAACGAGGCCAATTACTGAATAGCTATTCCAGCTAAAAGTCATCTCATTTCATTTGTAATGACGTTTACTTCTCTGCGGCACTTTTGAAACTAGGTCTCCTTATCCTGACAGAATCATCGCCTACAGCATCGTTGGTTTGTTTAGCGGTTTCATTTTGCTCAGGTTTGAGGCATCCTCTAAACGACAGAGAATGTTCTGTGTTGTACTTTCTATTCATATATTTTTCTTCCATACAATTAAGTAACACAAAGTGCTTTACATGATTAAAAACAATTTCCCTTTAGCCCAGACCAAACAAAAGGCAATAATTGACCACAAAAATTAAGCAAAAGAAGAGGTATAAGAAAAGATTATAGAGTAAAAACTATTTAAAAATAATTCCCCCTCCCCACATTCAACCATTGCTATATGTAGCCACACACAAGGCAAAAATAGCTACATAACGGCATTATAACATACCAGAAACTGAACTGAGGAAATTGTTGAGGCTCTAAGAACTATCAAACTATAAAATTAAAAAAGACTACAATTTATAAGCATAACATTTTTTAAATAAACATAAAAACCTTCCAAAATGTGGACGGATAGTGACAAACTTAATTATAAATACATAAATAGATTTAGTTGAATACCGGACCAAAATGAAAAGTCTTCAGTTGGATTTTAAAAACAGTCCACCGCCCTCAGGTCCTCAGGTCTTCTGTTCCACAGATCAGAACCCCAGTGAGAGAAAGAAGTCTAACCATCACTTCATCATCTGACTTCAGAAGATGGAGAAGATGAAAGTGTAGTTTAATTTACAATTTATAAAACAAAAGTAAAAAAATAAGATGGTTAATAAATAGAAGTGTAGAATAGTGTAGTTTTGTATATGAGGAAAATATAGAACCTCTACCACATCCAATGTGTGTGTATATACTGTATATAAATATCTATATATACGGTATGTGTTTGTATAAGTCTATGTAGGTATGTATATGTGCATCTACATATATATTGTATATAATAGATTAAGACCAAGGTTGTTGTTTTTTTGTTGTTTGTTGTTGCCAATTTCTTTATCTCTTTTGACCTGGAAAAAAAGTGTGATAGATTTGTGATGAGAAACTAGTGTCACTGGGAAAATTCCATAATGATGTATCAGCAGAAATTTGAATAAATAAATTAAATGTTTGCAATAAAATTAGAGACTTTTAAAATGTGTTACTAAAATAATGAAAGAATGATGCAATGATGTTTAATTTTATTTTATTTCTTATTCCAGAAAAAAGTTCCAATCCACATCCTTACAGGGTTTCATTTTGTGGTATTTTGAATATATTATTGTCTTTGTAATTACTGTATGAAGTATTGTATATTAATAGTGAACAATTATAACTGTAAATGTGTCCTGCTTTGAAGTGAACTTTTGAAAATGTGATTTAGGCAGTAGATTTCCGGCAGCTGGTGTGGACGGATAAAATCCGGCTATGCAAAGTCAACGTCAATCTTACAATAGAATCTAATCATGTTTTAAATAATCCTCCTGAGATATGAGGGGATCACCCTGTGCTATTGTTTAAAAATATATATATTATTCAGCTGATTATACACCAAAGAACATTTATTCAAAGAGAATTTTAAACATCACACCTTTTTCCAAACTAGAAGAGGGTTTTCCAAATTCTGCCATTTCATCAACTCTCTTTGGTATAATATTTTCGAACCAGACTACTGTGTTGAATTTTAAGACACACATGATGCCTGCTAATGACGTAAAAATGAGCCCCTTAAAACTGTGCTGTCGTTTCCATCCGTTGGAAACGCTGCTTAATTTGTTACTTCATAGCGGGAGCAGTGAAATGTGATCATCTTGTCACTCAAGGCAATCGTCATGGTAACAGCAGTGTTCTTTAAAGCACAGAGTAGCACATTCAACACATCGGAGGAAAAGGAATAATTTCTTCTTGACTTTTATGATGTCGTTGAACACAATAGAGATTTACTGTTCTCTGTTGGAGGAGTTACCCTCGTGTTTAAGTGCTATGATCTCACAAACCTTACATCAGAATATACGTGCAATGATATATTTCATCCTCTGGCCGAAATCGGCGCCATGTGAAACACTCTAGCTGTCACTCAAACCTTCTTCTATCCAAGAAATAATTGCTGTTTCTCATTTTCCATCCTTTCAATTTCTTTTTCTTAACCTCATAAGTCTGTTGTGACTCACTTTTACAGAAATTAATCACTTTTCGTCCAACTATAACGTCTCAGCTAGCAACTCTTTGGCTCTTTTTCCGCAAACCCAAAACCAATGCAGCAGATGATGAGACCAGACTGATGTCACCGGCGATAATTCTGCCCAGACAGCAGGCAGAATTTTTCCCTTAAAAGGTCTTTGGTTTTCCCTTTAAGTACACGTACGTTTAACGAAGTAAGAGTGTTCTGTCCTACAGAAAAACACTGCGTCTGCTGCGCCAATCTGCTTAGTTTGAATCTTCCTCACTCTTCACCGTGGTTAAAACTAAGTCTACTGTAATACTGAGGGTTAAATGTTGGGCCCACTTTGTGCCTCTCTGTTCCTCAGGTTGCCTTATTTGCCATGGCTCTCTTTTTTGTTGACGTTCGAAATGTCAACCAACGTCTTTAAAACTCCTTTTGATCTATCACTCGAATTAAAAAGGATCGCTTTGAAGCCCTTTTGGTTTTTAACTAGTAGATGTTTTGTCCTTGAGCAGTGCCAGGTTTGCCGCACCAAATAATCTGTCCGTGTCACGATCCAAAAGAGAGAAACATCTGTCCTGCGGATATTTGCAGTCTAAGTGCAGAGCTGAAGGAATCAAGGTTAGCAGCATCTCCTCAGGTCCGTGGGAGACGACCCATCAGAAGAGACTGGCATAAATAAAATAAAAGCATAAGCATTACAGATCAACTACATATGAGTTTGAATGTTTTCTTTTTGTTACGGCAGAAACCCTAATCGCTCTCAATTCCGTCCGCCAAAGGAAACTTGAGCCCCACATTCCTGAAGCCAAAGATCTACTTTAAGAACAAACTTCAAACACATACTTTATATGTTTGATCAAACAAAACAAGACCTCCATTTACAATTATTCTATTTTTACATCCGCTGAACAGCGAGTCTCTGGTTTGACTCCGTCAGCGGCATCGATCGCACAGCAGCAGCCAAACATTTCCTTCAGCTGGCTCAGAACAAAACACCTGGGAAATAAATCCGTAATGAAACTGGAGTGTCTGATTTTCATGAAGTGTCCACTTTTAGACCCGCTGAGTCCCTTCAGGGCTTCAAGTGTGAACTGTCCGGGTTGTATCGCTCATTACTGTCGAATGCTTTGAGATAGACAGACTGGCCCTGCTTTCAGCCAAACGTTGCATTTGTTTGCAGAATAGACACATGTGGTTTCTGGTTCTGTTCACAAAGGTAGCCATTAGATGGGTTATTACTGAGGATGTTGCTCTGTAGAAATAACAGACTAGCAGATCAGCATCCAAATAATCATCTCGCCTTAGAATGACATCACCGGGTCATTAATCTGACCAAGGTTAAAGTAAAACATGACCCGCACCACCATCTTTGGAGGGAATTAAGAGGGTAACAAAATGAATTAAGAAGAATTTAGGAAGACAAGCAGTCGACCTCCCCCTAGTGTCGGAAATAATCAACTTATCTTTCTGAAAATAAGTGCCGTTCTTCCACTAAGGTCTATGTGGGTATTAGATTTCTCAAAAACATTTTAATGGATATGAAATATCTTTTTGTGAGCTTTATCTCCAAAAGTTATAGAGCCATAATTTCTGAGCCATTGGTCCGATTTAGTTCAAATTTGGTGCTTATGAATCAACAGGAAGAAATCAATCTTGGATATGTCATATTTTACTCTAGAAGTTAATATCTATTCATAGGGGGAGCTTTTTTTTTATGAAAAAAAAAATGTCATCATGCTTTGTCTGCATGATGATATTGCAGACAAAACATGATGTCTGCAATATTGTGGAAATGAAATGATATTTCCACAAGGAGGGATGTGATCACTAATAATACTAATACTAAGAGTACTAACAATCGCAGGAAACATGTTTTTTTTAATTAATAAAAGCTTGTGTCATCATTTTGCATGTTTTTTTTTACGATTTTCTGATTCTGTCACCCTTAAATATTTTAAATAATAGCTGTGAAAGAGGACAAGAGCATATTTTTTTTAATCATCATCTTTATCCAGCCGAGAGTCTGATGTAAAGTTACAGAGAAACATGGCTGCCACTTCCCACGTATGAACAATGGTCTCTTAAGTTGAATCCAGTGTGCGCTGTAAGATGGGAAGCAGCATTCCGGTTATAACTCAGCAAGATGTATATTTCTTTAGATTTTTTTGGATCTGATGTGATTTGCAGATATTGTACTAATAGACATTTTAACAAACATTTCCACGGTCTGTGCTCATAGCTCCAACATATATTGCGTTCAGAAAGTATTCAGACCCCTCTTTTTTATCACATTTTACTATGTTGCAGCCTTATGCCAAAATAATTTAAATTATTATCCCCCTCATCAGTCTATACCCCATATCCCATAATAACAAAACAAAAACTGAATTTTTAAAGTTAAGGTAAATCCATTTAAAAAAATAACAACTGAAATATAATTGACATATGTATACAGACACTTTGCTCAACCTTAGTTGAAGTAACCTTTTTCAGAAATCATGACCTTTAGTCTTCTTGGGGATGACCTGACAAGCTTTGTCACCTGGATTTCACTATGGTCTGCCGTTTTTCTCTGCAGTTCCTTTCAGGCTCTTACAGGAAAGACAGCGACGGTCGGTGAACAGCCAGCTATTTTTTACATTGGTATTATTGGGGTGGATTGGGATGAAGCGTTTTTTTCCCTGGTTACCATGATGAATCATAGCTCCATTGATGGTGGCTTTTTATAGCCCTCATAAACAAAATTAAGTTTGAGTTAACATAATCAAATTAGCTGTTCTGGAACTAAAAATTCTGAGTTTCCCATCTCAGGGTTACTCAACTCAGAGTTCTGGGTTAACTCAAAATTTGTTGAAACTGTATGTTGAAGATGGTGTGTCACGACAGAAACAAGAGGCAAAGAAGGACATGAATGAAAGAATGAACGGATGAACAAACTAGAGCTATAAAGAAGAGGAACTGAAAAATAGATCAGCACACCACAATTCACCACAATCTCTCTGCTCTCCAAATTTGTGATACAACCAAGCTTCCGGGTTAAAGAAGCTGAAATAAGAGTGATGGCAACAAAGGAAGTGAAAACATAGACAAGCTCGTCTATCGTCAACAGATTATTATTTAAATTTTAGTGAAAAGTGTGGATGAAATCTGGAGTTCTTCTTCAGCATGACCAGTCACAGAAGACCCAGCTGAATATAAGACAGTCAGCTCTACAACAGAGCAAACTGAGATTTGACGCTTGCAGCGGCGAGAAGGGGATGAGAACCATCAGAAGGAGCTCTAAGGGGGGGAGAACTGAAAGAAATTGAGAGCTACCAGTTACAGATCTAAGGGTTAAAAGAAAAAGTTGAGAAGAAAAGTCTGAGAGAGGAGATTAGAAAAATAAGATGTCTGAGAGAGATTTCAGAGGACAGAATATCATAATAGGAGAAAACATTTAGCTACAAAGAGGCGGTGAGGAAAGTGGAGATTATAGAGATAAACATCTGGTTTCAGGTACGCTGCCTTGACTTTTTGAATATGCCAATATTTTTCCGAAAACTTCTGATGGGGAAATAAAATAACTACTTTCTCACTCATCATCTTTTAAGTTAGTCCATCAAGGATTCAAAATCCACATGAAAATCAGTTCAGTCCAAAAACTGAATGCGGAGACACAATAATTCAAATTTCATTCCTGGAAACTCTAAAGCTCTGGGAACAATTGGAATGGAAGACAGAGGACAGAGGAGATGTCAGAACCATCAACAAGAAACTGACAAAGACACATTGGAAGAAAACTTGGGTTCCGGGACACAGTCCAGGGCAGGGCATCAGGGGAACAAAATATCTTTGCTGGCTGCTGCGGAGTATTTCAGAAGGACCTGGTACTGGGTTGGCTGAGGGGCTGGATGCCCAAGTCACAGTGGGAGGGTAAACTCGTCACTTTGGGGGAGTTTCTCAGTTTTTTTAATCTGGGACCAGGTATTGAAGACACTGGGGCCGTTCCTGGGGCACTGTACTGTACTCACGGAGGCCTGGCTACTGGGTACTGAAGTCACTCTGGCAGTCTCTGGGGGACTGGACACAGTAGCCACGAGGGGACTATGTATTGTAGTCACTGGGGGACTCGGTACTGTAATCACTGAGGCAACCTTAGGAAGACCAGGCACAGTAGCCACAAGGGGGCAAGACAATCGAGATTCTAGGGGTTCAAACTGCTGGACCTCGATGGCAGAGGTCAACTGAATCACCACAGCCCTGGGTGGTAAGACCTCAACAAATCTTGGAGGTGAGGCAGAGGAGCTGGGCTGTGATGAGGCAGGACGTGGGCGGAAGATTTGCTTCCGTCTAGGGGCCCCCTTAAAGGCTAGACAGGTCCCTCAAAAGGAGACTCCTTGTTGACGTAGGCGTCTGGCGTCCAAGACTGCTACTGTATCATTTCCTCTTTTTTTTCCCAGAAAAAATAAATTCTGTATTTTTTGTACACATGCATGAAAAACAAGAAATATATTTTAAAAAATATATATATTTTATATATTTTAATATATATATATATATATATATATATATATAAACTATTCAGAATGGCACTCATGCAGCATTCTGTTGAAGTGATTTATTTTTTTTCAAAGTCGTTTCTCTTTGACTCAACAGGGAGTCTGTGTCCTTCCTCCAAAACCTGCCATCCATCTGAGAGGAAACAGCACCAGCCTCCATCACAAAAAGGCCTCTAAGTGGGGACGGATTCCATGCTGAGACTTTGCTAGCAATCGTGCTTCAGAGGTAGAAAGCTCTCAACGACATTGTCTGGTCTTTTTCCTTCAAGTCTCTGTGCCACATTTCCTCTGGGGACTTCACTTGGATACGAGCCAGAGATACTGAGGAGATGTTGTTGAAGTTTGCTCAGAGAAATTTCAAAGGAGATCCTTAAGCCTCTGTGATTGAAAAACGCAGTGCTCTAAAAGCAGACAATCATGGAGCAAATTGAAAAGGCTAACTCATCCCAATAGCTCCGTCAAATACTACGTTCTAATGGAGACATTTCATCTTTTCATTGGGCCTGAGCTTTGACTACCCTCAAAGAAATTCAAAATGGCTTGTAAATTTACCAGAATGTGCCAGCTTTTCCTTTTTAGGAAATAATTTTATGTTTGAAAGATGTATTTGATAAAGCACGTGCGACCTGCATGAAATTCAACAACATCACCTTTACATTATTCAGTCAAGCGAACATGAACTGATACGATCAAGTTTGTTTGTTTTTTCTGTCCACTCTTGAGAGAACCTGAATAGAACTTCATATCTTTGAACTCAACAGTTATTCTTAGGATCCAATGAATTAAACCAAGAAAAGTATTGCCACATGATTAAATAGTTTATCTCAGCACTAAGCAATTAGTTTGGGCTTACTTCATTTATTGAGGTTAGGTTAAGTTAGGTAACTCCATTTAGCAGGGCAATTTTACTGATACAAAATTAGTAGGATTAACTCTTCTAAACAAAGTTGAACCTGTTCCAATTAACCTTTTTAATCCCTAATAAGTTATATTGACTTGGCCGAAATATGTTAAGTTAGTCCAACACATGTACTTTGCATCATTCTTTTTAGTTAATTAAAAGTTATTCAAAGAGTAATTTACATCCCCGGTAGATTCCGTTGCGTTAATGTAAGAGCTTAAAAACTACTTCATGGTTCATTTTCAATATTATACCATCATAGACCTCAGTGCGAGGAAGAATTGGATTGATTTGGGAAAAGTCGGTAGTATATTTGTGTTCATTTGTGTACCCAATTGTGTAGCCCTGGTGACAAGTACAACTAAGTGGAAATTTGGTATTTTTTTATATTTGACCTAATGCAGTGGGTTCAATCCAGTCCAGCATCCAATCAACACTATTTTTGCTTGTTATTGGTATATTGACTTGTATTTGTAAATCAAATGATTTAACTCACATGACCTAGCCTAATTTCAGACTTCCTGCTTCATTATATTCTTCTGATTGGAGAGTGTGGCAGCGTTGACCACTGCTCATCTTCCTTTTGTGTCATTTTAATACAGATGATTATGATATGTTGTATACAACACAATATATGAAATAATAATTCCATTACTAATACAAAAAACATGATTTTCTTCCTGACGCTTTAAATTGTAATTTCTTTCCTGTTCTTGTTCTAGCAGTCTTAAATGACGAGTCAGCATTTCCATAATGTATCTCCTTTGCTATCTTTAACCATTGTTCCTGGGTAGTGGGGTCCACTTTACCCCACTTCCTTGTGAGGGCTTTTTTGCTTGCTACTAGCAATATTTTGACCAGATATCTGTCACTAGTCTGTACATTTTGCCCAGAGACATTGAAGTTGCACATGGGAGAACCAGCAGCTCTCATCTTAGAATCTTTTAAAAGTTTCCACATATACAGTTTCTAAAACTTATATGTGTGATTTGTCTTTAATTCATCATATCTCCAGCATGGCAAACACCTTTTTAAATATTTACTCTAGACTTGGGTGTAATAAAAAAAAAAATCCAGTTCTTCGTGGACAATCCTTTCCATATCTATGAATACGTGGGTGTTTCGTGTATTTTCGTTATCATCTGTATTTTTTATACTAAACTCTGACTACCATTTCTGTTTCATATATATCTAATTGAACTTTAAATAGACTGGCATTAAGTAATCTGGAATATGAATGAAATTCCTTTAAAGTAATTTTTTACTAAAAACCGTCTCTTTTTGACTGTTATTCATCTGAGAGGAAACACCTCAGGCCTCCATCACACCAACGCCTCTCAGTGGAGACGAGAGTGTCACAGATCACAGCGCTGGTGCCCCCTCAATAACACATAGACAGATGTTCTCTGACAGCATAAATATGGAGAGTGAATAAAGTGTCAGTCTGAAAAATTTTTACCTGGATGTAGAAGAAAATTGTATTTTCTTTAACCTATTAAAGAATTCAGGATTTTGTTTTGCTTTTATTTTTGTCTAGAGAAAATTGCTCAAACTAAGTTGGAGATGGATACACAGCGCTCAAAAGACTGAACAATAGAGATAGAGTTAGAACAATGCAGCAGAATCAGGAAAACAAAATAAGTTACTTTTATTATTGTTTCATAGCCATAGCAGCAAAATCACTAGTCCTGCTGTATTCTACCTGTCAAGTCTGGTGTGTGTGTGTGTGTGTGTGTGCGTGTGTGCGTGTGCGTGTGCGTGTGTGTGTGTGTATGTGTGTGCATGTTCAACCATGCCGGTGGAGATGCTCAAGCTCACACATATGTGTAGTTCATGAAGACACAACTGGAACAGTGGGTTTATATGGCCATCAAGCAGAAAGCAATATCAGGTCACATGGGAGAAGGTATTACTAGTTAGTACTCTTTTGGATGCATGAGAAACTCTTTAAATGGATTTGGTGGTTCTAGTTCTAACTCTCTGGGATAAGGGTCAAGCAGGGAATCTAATAAAAGAAAAGCAAGTGACATGAAATATTTACCACAGAGCAGAGACAGACGGGTGAGTTATTTTTGCCTTTATTGTTTTTTGAAATCCACAATGACCTCCTTCATATTTATGATGTTTAGAACCAGAATACCGTCTGTGGTCCACATTGCCAGATGCTGGATCTGCAGAGTGTCTCCTTTTTTTGCTGGATATTTAACCCACTATTCTGGGAGTGAGGTCATGGGAGAAAGGGGTGAGGAGGACTGGACAGATTGAGGGGTGAGGAAGTGCAGTTACCCATTCTGACAATGTGACAGCTGATAAATAACATCTCATGTCTCATGTCAAACTGAAATACAGATCAGATGAGAACCATGCAGACGGCAGCAATAATCATCAGACCATGTAGAACATGGATTTTAAAAGCAGTAGATCCGTCGCTCACTTTGATCATCAGCAGGAATAGAAATACGATTTAAATTTTTATTGATTTTTTCAGAAATCATTACGATCAAATATACAAAAACCACGTTCATGTGATTTTGTTTATGCGGTATTCTCCTCTATGAGGTCGAGGATAAAAGAAGCCGAAATGAACTTCCTTCGTAGGGTTCTGGACTCAGCCTTAGAGATAAGGGGAGAATCTCTGACATCTGGAGGGAGCTCGGAGAAAAGCCGCTGCTCCTTCGTGTTTTTCTGGCTTGTGAACACCCCAGGACCCCACAAGATGAGCTGGAGAGTGTTTGGGGAAAGAGAGACGTCTGAAATACCCTTCCCAGCCTGCTGCCAACGCGACCCAACCCCGGATAGGCAGTAGAAAATGAGTATATTTTTTATATGAGTGAATGATCAATGAAATAGTTCTTGAGTTATCGCGTTTAAGCGAAGGGTCTGTGGAGGATGCTGCAGCGGTGATATAAATTCCATAATTTCCATGACTTTTCGGGGATATATTCAAGGAGAACCTTCTGAGAGTCAGTGTGATGTTGTGGCTGCAGATTATCCACTATAACCCGGGACCAAAGGGAGTTGGGGAGACGTCCCTCCCCGCGTCTGTGCTTGGGGGGCCAAGGCAACGGAGGTCCACTAACTATCTAGAAATCGCTATCAAGTACTTTGGGGGTTGTACCCAGGTGGAACGGGGTGCTGCTCGCTGTCCTGGGATCGAGGATTCCTGAGGGCACAGCAGCTGGAGGGGAAACACAGGTGAACATATTGAACAATCACACAAGAGGAGAAGAGAATCACAGGACAGACAGAGAGGGAAGAGTAACACTAGTGAAACACACATATAAGAATAACTAAACAAAAAACATTACAGTCTCAAAATAAAGCAGCAACACAAACCAGACGGAGGACAATGGAAATAAACCTCCAGAATAAAACCAGAGATCCAAAACAGAATAAAGCAGAGATAACTCAACAGTCATGACAGGCTCTGACCCCCTCAAAGATCGGGTCGGAGATCCCTGGCCTGAAACTGTCCATCACTCAACTAAATATAATCCATTCTGTGTCATGATGGTTTGACTGCTGGTTATAGAGAACTCCATCATGAATACATGTTTCAACTCCTGATATCCAAGGACCACCCATCTTTATCATTAGTAGCCCCGCCCCCTGCAGAGAAACATATGGGAGTGCGGCCTTTGCTAAATGTTTCCACACTCACTCCCTTTCCTCTCTTTCTAGCAGGATTTTGACACCACTCAGCCAGAAACATGAGGTGAAGGGAGAAATCCAGCGACAGATGTGGACACTCAAAGCCTGCTGTTGGTTCTCGTACTCTCCTGACAGCGCGTGGAGGGATTGATTTAGGGATGTTGAATATTTGCGCAACATAAAATTCCACCTCCCCCATTCACCATCCTCCCCTATTCGCCTTCTATTCTCATGTGTCTGTTTTTAGTGATTGTGGGCGGTCTACATATGGGGCCTCTCTTCTGCTGGGCGGGTAATATGGTTGCTTGACACCCTTGTCAAGCGATTGATTTTGCCTGTGACTCAACTGTCAAACTGGGTGATCCACCAATAACAGATGGAGCAATGGTGTAATTGTTTGTACTTAATGTGTTTCAAACCTCGGAAAATTCAGTGTTTCGCTGAGAAGTGAGTGGATCTGTGAGAAGACTATATAGAGAAATGTGTGCTAAAGTATAGAATATATTATATATTATACAATATCTTTTTCTATAGTGTGAACCATCCATTCTGTTCTTCTCATCCGGGGTCGGGTCGTGGTGGCAGCAGAATTAAAATGTACGAGTTGTTCCTCAATCAAATGAAAATAAATGACGTTATATCACATAAGACATGCAGGCAGCATCTTCAATCAATCTTTCATGCAAACTGAACACTGTGAGCACTGAAATAGGGCCTCTTCAGTCCTAAGTGATGGGTGGGAGGTCAGGGGTCAGGTGTGACAACATAGAGACATAGAAACATTTGCATAAGGAAATTGAAAAGTGGGAATGATGCTGAATAGAAAAACAGATGTTCAGACTGCTCGATGTGGCTGATAGACCCGCTCCACAACTGAATTTCTTCCATCATGGCAGAGTATTGGAAAAGGATTTCTGAAACACTATCCACTGGATTATTGTCTTTCAAAATTGACCCAGACCCCTTTATGTCATTGTTATTATTATTATTATTATTATTATTATTATTATTATTATTATTATTATTATTATAGGGGCCAAAAACGAATTGGCATTTTCATTCGAACATTTTCATACACATTACAGGGTTGTGAAAATAAGTTTTTTAAAGTGTAGAGATCTTTTTTGACAGTCTTTGATAAAACCTCCACACAGTACATGAAAAAATCATGAATGAGTTATTTGACTTTGAACCTTTCACCTGGATGAGTTGGTGCATCAATGGCCTAGATCATCATATTCAGATGTTTTTGTACTTTTTGCTTTAATTTCGTGTTATAATTATAAAATAAAAATAGTCTCTTGTCATTTACTAAACATATATATATATATATATATATAAACAAAACGGTAATACAGTCTGTAAGATTAATTAACAAGTGACGGCAGGGTTGTAGGGAAAATTGGAAAATTCTTTTCCAGTCCAAAAGCCACCTCTCTACAAATCAATACAATCTGCTGAGATGTATACTGTTAAAATATGAACGCAGGTATGGTAAGTAAAACAAACTCCTGGTTGCAGGAAATTCATTCAGTTACATTATATGGATTCAACCCCATTATCCTGTCTCTTGTTGTATAATGAACAGACGTTAGAAGGAGTATGGACTGTAATTACATAACATGCTGCAGCAGTTACCCGTGCACACACACACACAACTCCCTGCTGACCTCGAAGCACCACCTTGCTTAGTAACATTGCTATGCAAGCAAAAACTCACGCACCATTGGAACCGCCATTAAGCTCTATTTAAGCTTTAGTATTTTGCTCAAGGACACTTTGATACGCAGACTGCCGAGGCCGAGGATCAAACCAACCTCTGGAGCCACGCATGGCCGCCCATCATGGTTGCTATGTTTAACTTTTGCTTGACAGCACAACGAGGCCGAGAGGGAATGAGTACCAGGTATGTAAATAGACAGGTTGTCAAAACCAAACAGTTCTAATAGAAGTCAGACACGCTTTCCCACAGGAACACACTTCTGTTTGACCAAAGGTGCAGTCTGTAACTTTTAATTTAATATTCATATAACTATGTTTTTAGTTTGTATGTATCACTTGAAAATTTTAAAAAGTTCATTAAAAGTACTTAATGTCTCTAGGGGGGGTGAGGGGGTCATTTTCCATGTAGTGCAGCCATGTTTGTACAGCCTGAATGGACAAAACAAACTCAAGATGACAAAGCATCATTTCACAATCAGCGAGAAGATGACAGATACATTTTTGCTGGATAAATAGTTTGTACTGAGAGACGTTTGTGAACTTTAAGGACCCAGAATTTGACAAAGGGAGGATCACACTTCTCATTTAGCACAAGAAAAAGAAACAACAGATTATGAGAACTCGCTGCCATAGAAGGAAAAACATGAAGACTTGATTTATGAAACGGTTGAGAGGTAAACTGATGAGGTCCGCGTAGTCCCGACCCGGCTACCAGACACTTGTCAACCAGCGGCCCTCCCATGTCTGGCTCCAGAATGTCTCCCTGTCATGACTGTTGAGTTATTTCTTGGTTTATTCTGTTTTGGTTCCCTGGTTTTATATTGAAGGTTTATTTTCATTGTCCTGCTCTGTTTCCTATTTTACTTTGAAAATCTATTGGGCTTTGTTGTTTTGATTAGCTTTGCACTTCCTGTCCTGGTTTCTTTGATCTGTTTAACCTTATATTCCCTTTCTTCAGTTTGTGTTTTATTTTTCATCCCTCCCGTCTTTTTGGTGTTTCACTTGTGCTCCTTCTCCCTCTCTGTGTCGGCCTTTTCTTTGTCGTTTCTATTATCTTCTTTTGCGATTGTTCATTATCTTCACCTGTGTTGTATCGTTACCTCAGTGTATATAGTATGTGCCAACCTTTCCTTCAGTGCCAGTTCCTTCAAAGCCATTCCTTTTCATCTTACTTCTCATTATAAGTTTTCTCAGTGTTCTCTAGTTGGTTTATTCTAAGTGTTTGTTTAGTTTCTTCCTGTTCTTTCAACTGCCTAGCTCCATGTGTGTTATTTTGGATTTTTGGATTGTTTTTCTGTCGGACTGATTTCATGGTTTTGACCCTGAACTGATTGTTTGATAGTGCATTTTGGATTTTGGACTAAATAATTAAATCATTCAACTACACCTACTCTGTTCCTAATTCTGCCATTGTGTGTCTGCACTTGGGTCTTCAACTCTGCTTTTGCCTCACTTCCTAACACTCCTTACCCTGAGTAAAGAGTCACAAGTTCTGCCTGAATATTCACTGGGGTCCTCAAATTGCTCTCCGACCACATTAAGAAAATTAAACGAAAAAACAACACTTTTTGGTCGGCGTGTGTAGAAAGTTTCACGAACAATATTTCATGAACAATATCAGAGTTTTGCTCCAGAAACTGAACATGACTGATGGGACCCATTCCTACACCTCCCCACCCAACTAACTAACTCATGGCAGGAGGTAAAAATAACCTTCAAATGTGTCCAGGAATCTCACAGCCTGAGGAAAATGTTCAACAGGTTGTGACTGGACTGGGTTTGGCTCCGGGTTGGGTTTTAATCATATGATACAGAACTCTACCTGTACACCGCTCTGAAAGCCTCCATGGTTTCTCAGTTTGAACCCTTATCGCCATAATCTGTCCAATGATGGTTGAAGTATTCGTCACAGGACGCTATACATGGTTGGGATTATTATAGATTGTAATGGTGGTACATAGGGAAAACTAGAAGGTCGGGCACAAGCATGTATAATTTCATAAACGCTCCCAAATCTTCTGATCTGGGTCTCTTGTCTCCTCTAAATCATCGAATTAATGCTGATTATGAACAAAATACAATAAATACAAGTAATATCATCAAGAGTGTGCCTTCAAAGACAATAACTACATTCTAAAACACAAACAACACAGTGGGCCTAAAAATACATCCAACTACTTGGCAGCCTCTTCAGCACGTCAATGTCATGGCAAGGTTGGAGATGAGGAGTCGCATTTCAGAGGAAAGCGAGCTGCCAAATGTTTTAGCGTGCCGACCGGAGAACAGGTCAAGAAGACTCAATGTCCCAGGAAATACTATTAGCTTTAACTCACCATATTAGATGTTATATAATTTTTATGGTTACACTCTTTTTCAGCGCTGTAGCAGATAGCTTGTCCTACTTTTGGATAATGATGATTGTCTCCCTGTGGAAGAGTCTGACTTGACAAGACAATTATTTCATCAAGGAAGGTATTAGTGTTACAACCCAGACTGTTATGGCACAGGACATCAAAATAACAATCAATTTATGTTCAAATATTAAATTTCCAGTGGGTACACAGTTGACTACAACGTCACTAATGAGAGTTGTTAGGGACACAGTTACCATGATGGTCAATGGGGTCATCTGAGTGCTAAGCATTAAATTAATAAAGCGTGAATAATGGTGAAATGTCTGGAGAGATGTTCAGACTGCTGGTTGTGGGTGATATGTGGTGGTATAGACCCCCAAACTGTTTTGGAGATGGCCGTTCCAGTATCTCCATGTCCAGAATGAGAACATTGTTGTGTTCCGGAGGAGAAAAACACCCTGTGTGGTCGGTCCGGCTGCAGAAGGGTGCCTCGTCAGGTAGACACCTGACAACTGTCTTGGTTGCTATTACCGGTGGTCTTCAAATTGTTCCTAGTCTGACCCCTATGAGACCACCTCACCTTGAAGGACTAACACACTGGACAACACAGCCATCAGGATCACAAAGGCACTAAACCGCAACCACCAGTGAATCCAAAGGTGTCTGTCACTCATTTCCTTTTCCATTTCCTCTAAATATTTATCCGTGCAGGAGGCCGTACGGTTATGTTTCTCGGCTGATTTTACTTTTCACCATGTCACATAATTCTATTATGCTATAATACAACCTTTGTTGTTTCAGAATTTGCTTAATGAATAAACTTGATTTGATATCTCCACTCTTTGAGCCAAAATTACAATATCCAACAGTGGAGATGGCTCCTCCGAGGCTCGATGCTGCAGACAGTAAACAAAGTCCACTTTCTTTTAGGTGATCGGCTCTGAGGGCACAATCAGATGTGGCTATGCATTTTTTTTTCTTTCAGAAGCTACAGCTCGGGTCCCAAGGAGATCTTTGCAGCTTTATGTAAAACCAAGCTTAACATCTCCTGACTGAATGCTTTTTCTGTAAGTTTAATTTAAATTTACAGAAAAAGTTTGTACAAAGCTTGTACAGCTTTGTTTTGGGAATAATTATATACTTTGAAATAACCTCTTAACCATTGTTCTGATTTAGCTTGAATGTTGTCCATATATATCAACTAGAGAAGATCTAACATGCATGTATCATATTTTATTAAAAAGTTCTACTATAAGTTCAGATTCAACTCGCTAGGGTTAAAACACTGTCCTAACCGATGATCGTAATTAGTCTAAATTTGGTGCTTATGAATCGAATGAAGGCAATCTAACTTTTACATATCATATCTTACTCTAATAATTCATATTTTACTCCCTAGAGGGAGCTTTCTTTACTTAAAAAAAAATGTGTTATCGGATATAGCTTTCTAAACATTGGTCCGATTTAGTGCAGATTAGGTGCCTATGAATTGACTTAATCGGATCTATCATGTATTTGAGGAGTATTTGAGAGATCTATCATGTATTTGCTTTTACAATGTAAGGGATTGGGGCTTTTTCAGGAATATGCCCTTTCTGCCGGGAATGACAGCTCAGTTATTCCATATGTTTTTGCATCAACTCACAAACCATAATTTCCTCTAACACGGCTGCTATAAAGGGAAAATCATTGAAACATAAATGTGGGAAATCCACATTCATAAAATCCAAACATTTTCTAGAGCACTAAAGAGTAGGAAACCCCACATTCATTTTATAACCATCCTGGTTTTCAGGTTTAGCAACTTTAGTAGCAGTGGGGAGCCTGCTGAGGTCAGATAGGAGCTGGGCCGTGTAATAGAGTGGAGAACAGGAGAGGAGAGAGTGATGTGAAAGGGCTGAGGTGGAGAGTAATGGTGTAAGTGGAAAAGAGCATGAAAAGTGTTCAGATTGAAGAAGGAGACTGTGAGGGATTAGGTGGCAAAGTGTGACAGAGAGGGAGGTATCGAGAAGAGGCTGATGATGGACACTGACGAACAGCAGAGGGAAAATGGAAAGTGGGAGGCTGAGAATTCCAGACCAAGCAGGTTCAACTGTCAACAAAGCAGAGCTGCACCATTTCCTGCCTCGCTGCTCCCAAAGGTGATGTACTCTGAGGACTTATGTACTAGAACAAGCTGTCAGACATTGTTAAAAGTAGGATCACCATCCAGACTAAGACCAATCCAGTTGTTCAATGAATCAAATGATTTAGTCATATATCCGGAAATCTGAATTTTCTCATCCCTCTTGGCCATTCCAAGCTCAATGAGACATGGGATGTCCTCAACTCAAGCCGAGCAGCTCTGTAAGCAGTGTACTAGTAAACTGCAATAAACCTGGATCCTTTAACTATACTTTCACCCACAAAGAAGTAATAAGAAGTATTACAAAGGACATGGTCCTAGTTTTTCAGTCCACCACCACAGAACTGATTCCCAACCCCTGTCTAACATTCACTTATAAGTTGATTGTTGTTAATGTGTGTTTACAGATGGATAGCTAATATTCAATGACACTGTGCTGTAACAGATTGACAACATAGACATCCCATACAGGCCACTTCAGGAGCCAATAGGATTTCAGGTATCCCCATGACCTGCCCCTGGATCCACCCACGGTTGTGAACGATATGCAGACTAGCCCCTTCCTATACACAAACTACGCATTTGCTAAGGGCGTCAAGGTCGTGGGAACGCATGGTGTCAATAAGATTAGAACCCCAGGTACACGGCGCGCATCAAAGATACTTATCAAAACACTATTTGGCTCCAATAGAGAGAGAGCGCGCAATGCAGAGCTTCACAAGTTGAAACGTTAGAAAACGTTCATACTATGTACGTTCAGATTTATTTGTTTTATTTATTAATTTGCTTATATTAGACATATTATACCTTTGTGTTAAATCACATGCACGTACACATATGTTTATCAACAAATTTGCTCATATGACTTCTTGTTTGGCCTTCTGGATAAGCACTGCGCTGATGAACTGAAAATGTTGCTGATGTAAAGGAGTTACCTTTAATGGACATAAAGATTGATAAAATGCGCTTCCGGTTTTACAACCTACTCTGCACAAATCCTGTTACCGTCACATCAGAAGTGCTGATCCTGAAATATCCAGGAGACTCAGGAGAATAACGCTACCCATCATTTTACTACTGTAACTTCTCAAAGGTGATTCACCTTTCACAGCTGAAAAGATTTAGCACTTCCAACATCAATAATACTTTCGAAAGTTTTGTTCCAAGGGTATTTTATCATGACTGATCTGACCTGATCTGTTTTACTTAACTAAAGGAGGACATCCAGCACTCTATGGCCTGAATGTCTTCCCTGGAATATTTGATGGCTTACAATTCCAGCAGACCACTGTCCCATCCTGTTTGTATCCAGTACGACTTCCTTCAGAGGTTTTCCTGGCACGTCCAACTGGGAGTACATCCTAGTGTAGGCCCAGAACTCACTTGAGGGACCATATAACTCATCTGGTCTGGGAATGCCTCAGGATCCCTCTGGGATAAGCTGGAGCGTTTTGCTGGAGAGAAACACTTCTGGAATACCCATAAATCTTAATTTCACACATTCCTGGTCCCCAAGGTGAGACTCATATCCTGAGAAAGATCAGTTTATTCAACGTATTGACAATTATTGAGGGTTTTGGCTGGTGATGGTGTGTTGTACAAGACTTGGGAGGTCTTGAAAGGAACACCGACTATAAAGACAATAAGGAATCATTTTCCATAAATGTTTATTCATAATGATACTCGGTGTTAGGAACACTTAAAATACTGTAATTAACTTATAAATCCTCAAAGTGTAAGACATTTTCTATGAGATTTGTCTCTCATTGGTGAGAGAAAAAACTATATAATGCCTCAATGTGCTGCTTTTGGTTGTACTTTCCAGTCCAAGGGCAATACGGGAAGCGATGCAAGTCTACACAGCTTTCCCAGAGATAAGAAGAGGAGAAAACAGTGGGAAGACGCATGTGGACGTACACAACTTCCAAAGGACCCGTGTCTGGGCTTCGCATCACTTCTCTCCTGATTCATTTGAAGCATTTAGTCGACCACGTCGGCTAATGCAGCTTACGGGTCATGGTGGTTATAAACAAAGGCTAAAACGAGATGCTGTACCTACAATATTTCCACACAGGGAGACTAAACGCCACCGAGAAGCGAGGGAAAATCGCTGTAGGAAGCGGCAAAGACGGGAGACGCTGGACGCTCTCCTGCTAAAATCTTGACCAGCTCATGGTTGTTTGAGAGTCTGAAAGCCGACCATCGAACACGACTATGACCATAGATGATATCATACAACGATGGTATGATATATGTGCCTACCTTGAACAGCTGCTGAAAAAAGCGTAGCTCTTTACCACAAACTCCCTCCTTCATGGTTTCCATAGCAACACAATTCCTGCACAGACACCAGCGATTGTGCCCAACTCTCGCTTCATCACGTCTCTCATCGTCTTCTTGGGTTTGCTCAGGTTGAGTAAAGTTTTACAAGTACTCCTCGTTTATGTCACGCCCCGGTTCAAATTGAAAAGGCTGGTCAGATGATTTTTAACTGTTGAATTAGGATAAGCGATTCAGAAGCCGGTTAGTGCAACCATTTGACCTCACTACCCAGAATGCAATGCAACATAAACAGCAAAAAGCAAAAATTTGTACAAACTACAGGACATAGAGTTAATTTAATGTGCATATATGCAGACGATATTGTCAAATATGTTTTAAAGCATAAAAGTCTTGACAGTCGGGTTCCCTTTTATAGAAGCTAGGTTTAGTAATTCCCGACAAGCAGAGCAGAAGAGACAAGCCAGCTCTAATGCAAACTCTCAGAAGATCTCGGGCAACAGGAAAACCCGGATGAGAAAAGGATAATCACTCGAGGAAATTCGCACAGCAGTTTGAATCTAGTACGACCGCTTCAGCAGACTGAATGATTTGATGTAGAAGTCAGGGTTAAATGCAGCAGGAGGTAGATTGCTCTCACGCAGGCTCACACACACAAAGACACAAAGGGAGATGAACAAGAAAGTGTCAGGCAGGGAGAGACAGAGAGTTTAGCAAGGAGGCACAGTTAAATCTTCTTGATAATACCGTCCTTAGCTGAACTTCAAATGAGAAAAACATTAATAAGAAAGAAACTAGGCCTCATGCCCAATTGTAAGGGTGTATATCCTCAAAAAGCCCGGAATCCCCTACATTGTACAAGCAACCCCCTGATTGAACTCCTCAAATTAAATGAGACTCATTAATAATTTCAAACAGTCCATGTTGACTCAACCCAACTACTACTATGTCAGCGACGGATCCCATAGTGACTCATTGACGAAGACACAAACAGTTAACTATTATTTCTGAGCTCAGCAAGACGGATTTCTTTGTGTCAATACAAACAAGTTCTATCCGATAACTGTTGTTTTGGGTTTTTTTAGACTAAATCAGACCAATGTTTAAGAAATTGTGGCCCATAAAACTGTGATTTTGAAGATAAACTGGCGGAAATATGCAACTGCCCTTTCCTAAAATCAATTCCGATCTTTCTCGCATTAAGGTCTATGTGGGTGTAATTTGATAATGATCCATGATATAGTTTTTGGATTTATAGCGAAAAATAAGGGATATGGGTCGGATGCAATCATAATTCCTTTTTATTTCCCACTTTTCGGGCATATAGAGTGAAAACAACATTTATATTCCAAATCCGATACAATGTCAAAACAACTTCCACGTGCCTGTCATGTAACCGTGAAGTTCTAACGCCTTGATGCAATGTGAGTGAACTGAAAAAATCCACATACTACAGCTATTAAGGAAAAGTCTGGGATATTATGGAATTTGTCATCGATGGCGCCGTTATTATATTAGTTTGTATTTTATTCACTAGGGTGAGGTATTTTAACACTTTTTTAAAATAACTTTCAAACTGTTGGTCCGATTTATTCCAAAGCTGGTAATAAGAATCCACTCGAGGATATCTATCTATATGATATTTTACTCTAAGTTTATATTTTACTTACTAGGTGGAGTTTACTGGGCTTTTTAAAGAATTTTTGGAGCATAATTTCACATTTAATTTGAAGAGGGGATTGTTTGTACAGTGCAGGGGTTTGTGGGCTTTCGGGGTCATACCCTTTTTGTCTGGTTCAAAAGCATAGGCCTAGTGTAGAAAGTAAAAGTTAAACTTGGAGATTAAGCAGCCGGATTTTCTTTATCAAAAGATTTTTCTTTAGAGGGAACGTGGATTTTTTTTTTTAATAGAATAATGATGAATATCTGTCTCTTTCACTCTCTCCCAGCCTCACTCGGTCTCTACAGGCTGCAGGTGTGAGCGCACAGACGTAATTACAACGAACTAGACAGATACTCTCTGCACTCCTCTAGTCGCTCATCATCACATGCATATGACAAATGAATTATCTCTCAAACTTATTCCCCCAACTTCTTGGTTTCTTTGAAAACCTGACTTTGGCATTTCAGAGGAATCGCAGCATGACAATAGAGAGCACAGCTGGGGGGGTTATCTGTTTCCAACACGCATCTTCACATCATGGATAGGAGAAATTGGATTTTTTTTCTATATTATCATTCATTTCTCTTCACATAATGAGTATATTCTTTGAGCCTTTTTGTAACAATGCAATACTTTATTGAGAAATTTTGTCCAATAATGAGAAGCTCAGGGTGGAGAATGAATAATGGGGTTTAACTTTTCAGCTATTATTACCTTCTGATGGCAAACAGACTCTATCACCATGATTTAACAGTTTCTTCTGAACTCCAGTCCACTGAAAGGTTTCCACATCCTCTGTGCTATTAATTACAGATATATTAATGACATGCTAACTTGATGACTGGTAATGTATGCCACTGTTGAATGCACTCTTAACCGACCAGGACATTCAACACTACTTGAAGCTACTTGAGATGCATCAGTCATTATTGAATTCATTTTCATAATTTTTGTATCATTACAAAAAAAATTCAGCAGACAGAGCAAGATGGAAACAGATGATCCATTGTGCAGACCCCTTGAGGGAACAGCTGAGAGAGAGAAAGAGCAGCTTTCTCTAATCCTACCTTCGAGCGCTACAAGCTCCTGTATCTAGTTTCCTGATGGTACCAGTCCTTGTTCACAGTTGCTGTCCTCAGCAGATCTTATGTTTATTATAATGTTACCTTTGTACCTAGTAATACAAAAGATTCCCACCAGAGAGCTTTGGGGTTTGCTGTGTTGGTCCTGCACCAGTGTTAGTCTCTAAATATCCGTTTCTTGACCAGTGTATAATCGCTGCTGTGTTTACTCCATCACAAAATCCAACTTCTACCACCCAAAGAACATCTCTCGTCTCCGGCCATCACTCTCTGACTCTGTTGCAAAGTCCCCCATCCACGCCTTCCTCCCCCCCCGTCTGGACTACTGTAATGGAGTCCTGTCCGGGGTACCCAGCATAGCCCTGGACCGGCTCCAGTATGTCCAAAACTCAGATGCCAGGGTTCTCACTCGCACCGGGCCCTGGCAGCACATCACCCCCACACTCATCCAACTTCACTGGCTTCCTATCAAATCAGGCATCAACTATAAAATTGTCCTGCTCACTTACAAATCCCTCCATGCTTTTGTCTCCCAGTACTTCACCGACCTTCTCCACTCCTAAACTCCTTCTCGGAGGCTTCACTCCTCCGACACGGGTCTGCTCTCCACTCCCCACACCCGGCTAAGAACATTCAACGACAGATCCTTCAGCGTCTCATCCCCCACCCTCTGGAACTCTGTCCCTCCTGAAACCAGGAATTCTGCAACTCTGGACATTTTCAAAAAACTCCTCAAGCACCACCCGTTCTTAAAAGCCTACGATCTCTGAATCTCCTCTATACATCTCTTGTTTTAACTGTTTAGTTATTAGCATGTTTTGACAGCCCCCCTTTGTTAAGTGTCCTTGGGTTCTTAGGAAGGAGTTATATAAGTCCAATTTATATTATTATTATTATTATTATTATTATTATTATTATTATTATTATTATTATCCAGGGACCAATCTACTTCATCCAGAACATTAATCTTCACCAAACATCATTCATGTTAATGATGCACTACATTCTGTTTGTTCTTCTTATATTTTACAAGTGATCTTATGTTGTAGTTTTTTTTCTTTTTTCTTTTTTTTAAGGGCTGTGACCTCAGCGGTTGCTCTAGCAAAAACCTGCATGTGGGCGGAGTTCAGAGAGGCCATGGAGGTCGGCCTGAAAGAATTTCTGGCAAACCACCAGACGACCCAGGAAGGAGAGCAGGACTTGGCTCAGATTATGTACAGCGAAGCAGGGAACTGCTGAACCATACTGAGGATATGGTGGGATGATGGAAAGAACACTTTGAGGACCACCCGAACCCAGAAACCACAATCTCTATAGTGGAGGCAGTCAGAAGACTCGGGGGAAGACCCTTCCCTTTCACTAGAAAATTTTGCTGAGGTAGTTAAGAAGGTACCCAGTGGCAAGGTGCCAGGGGTGGATGAGATTTGGAGTGAGTTTCTGAAGGCTTTAAACATTTTTGGGCTGTCTCGGTTGACATGCCTGTTAAGTGTCACATGGCAGACAGGGACAGTACCTGTGGAGTTGCTGGCTGAAGTGGTGGTCCAATTTGTTAAAAAGAGGGACTAGAGGGTCTGTTCACTTTTAGGGGGTTCACAATCCTAAACTCTTCCGGGGAGAGTTTCCTCCAGAGTTCTGGAAAGGAAAAACAAACCAGATTCCATCCTTGTCGTGAAACGGGGGACCAACTGGGGGTTTGCTTGTTGGATCGTGGGAATTTATCCATCCAGTCTTCATGTGTTTGGTGGTTTTGGAGAACAACTATGAAGGTGTCCCCAGGTGAGTCCTGTGGGGGGTACAGCGGGAGTGTGGGGTACCGGGGCCATTTCTCTGAGCCATCCAGTCCTTGAAAAACAAAATTGGGAGTATGTCCTAGTGTCTGTATCCTTGGTAGAAAGTCAAACACGTTTCAGTAAATGTCGGACTCTGCCAAGGTTGTCCCTATTGTCCGATCCTGCTGTCCAGGATTGCATCTCTGCTATTTGCCGATGATATGGCCCTTTTGGCTCTATCAGTCCGTGATCTACAGCAGTACTGGCGCAGTTTGCAGTTGAGTATGAAGCGGTTGAGTTGACAGTAGACACTTCCAAATCTGAGGTCATAGTTCTCTGTCGGGAAAAACCGTGGACTGTCACATCATGGTCGGAGGTGACTTGCTGCCTCAAGTGAAGGATTTTAAATATCTTGATGTCTTGTTTTTAAGTGATGGGAAAATGGACCGGGAGATGGACAGGTTCAGTGTGTCGGAGTGAAAAGCAGCAGTAATGATGATGTTGTATTGGTCTTGGGGTGAACAGAGAGATAAGTGTACATTCCAACCCTCACCTATGGTCATGAGCTGAAGGTAGTGTCCCAAAGAATTGAGGTCAAGGATACAAACGGCTGAAATGAGCTTCACCCCTAGAGATAAGGTGAGGAGCTAAGACATCCGGGGGGAGCTTGAAGTAGAGCTGCTGCTCCTTCATGTTGAAAAGAACCAGTTCGGGCATCTGATTAGGCTGCCTCCAGGACGTATCCCTCTGGAGGTTTTTCAGTCACGTCCAACTTGGATGTCCCAGATCTCCTGTATATTTCATCCTGCAGGATGAAAAAGTTCACAGAAAGCTTAGTATAAGGAAGTAGAATATTTAAGAATGATCCAATCAACCCAACCTAAGATACGTTTTCTTTGTTCCTGGTAACTAAAGTCAACGTTTGACCTCGTTGCTGAGCAGATTGCTGTTTTTATATTAACATGATCTCTGCAGCAAACGCTGGTACCCTCATGTTGATAAAAATGATTTGGGACACATTCAAGATCGTTGCTGTATTTCCATTTAATACATTTATTTCCTGAGAAACTGCTTTTCACTCCGATACACATTTTTTTCCTATTTGCAGCTACAGCAGAGGGTTGTAACAAGCCAGAGAATGAAGTGGGTCCAGAGTAGAGATTTGAAACCACAGGGTAACACATGAGCTGAGTGAATTCTGATCGTCTGTCTCCATTAAAGCTCCTGATCATGGCAGCGAGTGTTAAGCAGGTGCAGGTCAGCTTGGTGCTTGCTCCGCACTCTCTGGGTTTGTTAATGATTGTTTTATAACAATGCCTTATTTCTTCATGCTTGGGGTTTGGAGAATTATATTTCACCAACAGGTCAGCGTACTGTGTGTTTATAGTACTTGTGGTGTCTGCACACAAATGAACTCCTGGATATGAGAGTCTAAGCGTGACCTCAAACGAACAAAAAAATGGATCTATACATTTTACATACAAACTGAGAAAAACGGTCAAAGGAAAAAACGCAAATTAGATAATATAAACTAGGCTTATGATGTAATTCCCAATAGCAAGGGTTTGTTCCCGAAAAAGTCCCCAATCCCCTGCAGTTGCAATGATAATTCCATAATATCTCAAACTTTTCGGAAAAAAATAATTATTGCAAGAAATAGAATTGACATTGAAATTACAGAAATGATTGAGCAGCTCAGGTTACTTCATCTTTCATAATAAAAGGGTTGATGGCATTGTAGCTGTGAAGAGTTGAACTACCAACACCAACGTTTCTGCAGGAGGCCGTATTGTTCGTGTCTTTGCTTCATAAGAATGTTCATCCCATACAATTCGCCAAACCTTAATTAAATATGAGACATTTTACCAATGACAGACAACAAACGGACATCTCAAAATAAACCATAGTTCAACAAAGCTGCACCTCTGACTTGAGGTGGGAGACCCCACTCTGCATCTCCTCAGTGGTGGGTCCCTGTGGTGGGTCCCACGGTGAAGATGCGCTCGCTTGAAAACAAAGAGTTGCGTTATTTAAACATAAAAGGCCCACATTTAAAAAATGACAACAACACTTTTAGCCCTGCTAAAAGAAAATGTGTTATTTAACAACCATGTTTACATAATCAATGGAACCGACAATTTTGTATAGTAAGTGTTTATTTTTATTCCGATCCAGCCGCCATCTGTATTCAGCAGAAATGTGTTCTGATTATTGTAATGATTTTTGCATTTGGGTCCAATTGGAAAGCTTTTTGTCACAGAACTGAATAAAATACTCATCTGAGGTAAATTACAGATAGGAAAAAAATCTTTATTCACCATTGAGTGAACACAGCAACATCAAAATCCACACCGGTTTGGGATGAAATCACCAGAGGGGAACCTTCAGGGCCTTGTAAACCTTCAAATGTGATATTTAAGGGTCAGACGATTAAAGCCCCTATCCAGGTATTAGCTCTGCCCCAGTCCGGCTTCATCATTGTGCAAATAAATTATACTAAATTATATTATTATATTATATAAATTATATTATTATAAGGTGAACTAAACTTGTGTGGTTGACAACACATCCCCACCCCCAGCATACTGTTTTCTATACAGTAAAAAACAGTAAAAGGACTTTCCAGATCATTGCTGATCATCATTACAGTCATGGACACGCACACATACAATCTCTCCCAGTATGAGGAGGATCCAGTATCCAGATCACCAATCATCTGGTGTCCTACTTATCCTTCATGAGAGTGAAGTTGAACATTGAAACAAGAAGCTCCTATCAGTTCCTCCACTGGTCGTTTTTTTTATTCCAGTTTCTAGTTATGGCAACTATTTAACTCATTACCCAGGATGGCATTAAGAGATGACCACCTTCATTATCCATTTACTAGAGGGCGGTTCAGTGAAACAGCAGCAGGCGACTCTTCGGGCACACATCTCTTATAAATGTTAGCTTCTTCGGATGAATATCCTGATGAATTTTAAGCACGGTTTTGTTCATGCTCCTCATCCACATCCTTTTTTTGTCATGGGTCTATTCATTTCTTTATTTTTTAATTCCAAGTTTCTTTTTTTCTCATCTCGAGTCAAGTTTGTCTGTTTTATCCCGCATTCATGCCCCGCCCTCAGTGAGACGGAAGTCGTGCATCCGACTAGCAGAGGTGAATTCCAGAAGAGTCAGGTTGTTCCACTCGTTTTGACCTTTGGCATCATTTTGCTTGTCTATTTCTGTTCAAGGCCACACGTTTAAAGGAGCAGTGTGGAACATTTAATGAGGTCAAGCAGTGAAGGTCAGCTCATCCCATTCATATCCAAAAATCTACATTGGGCTTCAAGAACAAATCAGTAACCTGTCAAGAGATGAAGTTCCTTTGGTTAAATATATTTGGAAATGTTTTTCTGCATTGTGGTGTCGCCGTGACAGCAACCTGGAAGCTGCAAAGTCAAGTCATTAATGACAGCAATTGAACTGAAACAAAAATGTAAAGTTGGGGGGGGTTAACAACCAAAATGAGTAGTCAAAAAGCACTCAAGCGCTGAAACTGTCTGGATGGCTGTTATTCTGTGAGCGTTGTTTCATAATCAATTTTTCCGCAACACACTACCATTGGGTGTCAGATTAAACTCTTAGTAGAAAATAAAAATGTCCTGAAGGCTCATAATCAGGCTTTTACTTTTATTATTTATTTATTTATTTGTTGTGCACAATATTAGATTTTAACAAAACCCTAAGTTAATGTCACATCCAAAGGTTAGAGTATATGCATATAGCTTCCTCAAAGAAGACAGGTGGTATTTTGCAGTTAAAATCTCTCTCTGGGGTCCAAATTACATTTTTGGCACATTTTGTGTCCATTGTCTATATCTATTGGTTCAAATGGAGAGTCGTCTTGTTCCTATCCCACAAAAACATATGAATTCACCTTAGGGAATGTTGATGTTCATGTCCCGTGGTAATATGCATCTTAATGCACCGGCTTTCATGGCAATCTTTGTGTTCACTGCTTCTCTAAATAGAGATGTTTTGATCGTCAAAGTCTAATTTGTATTTATTATAATTTACTCTAATAAATCATATGATACTCACTCGAGGCATCTCATTTACAAAGAAAAAACTTCTTTTAGAACATAACTTTGTGGCTGTTGGTCGGATTCAGTCCAGATTTGGAGCGTATGAAACGATTCAAAGGTGTCTATCTATTATATTAAGCATTCCCACAGTCAGTGAACGCCTCTTCTCCCCAGACAACGATGGTGCAAATAACAACGAAATTATGTAGTAGCTAGAACAGGGATGAGTTTCAGAGATGTAAAATATAGGTGGAGGAGCCAGTGAGGGAGTTCATGGAACAGAGGATGGGTGAGACCCAGGATAACTCCCGCTGCTGACAGCAGGAGCTGAGGGAAATGCAACACCTTAATCAGGAGTGAATTCACTCGACTGCTCAACAATGTGACCTAAGAGGCAGCTCATCTTTTGATATGTTTGAAAGAGGAATGGGCATTTTGAGGGCAGTTCGAATGATGTTAAATGCGCACATTAATGAAGTGATGTTTAATAGCTGTACTTGTTATGCTGGACTGTTAGAAGAAAAAGTGGGCTACATTTCTCATAGCAGAGAAAGACTAAATTATTCTCAAGCATAAATTAAATTATAAGAGCTTCCGCACAAATTGTCAAAATGGACCATGTTTAAATGATTGATCATTAAAATAAATTAATATATAATTAATATAAATTCACATTTATCAAGGGGACTGCTTGTACAACGCAGAGGGGTCTGGGGCTTTTGGGGACGTACCCTGCCTGCTGAGGACGACAGTGTAGGCCTAGTTTTTATTCTTTTCTTCCAGCTTTATTGCCATGCAGCCAAATATTTCTTTTAAGAGAACTGTTGAAAAATGGCCTTTATTCTATAATAAAAAATGGGAACACTTTAAATAAAACATGCATTAGTTAAAAAAAAAAAGTAGACTATTAAACTTAACTAATATCATTGTCTCTAATGCTGGTATTTCTCACTGTGTAAGAAATGTATATATTTCTTACGCTGTGACATCCAAAATGATCAAATCATTCAAAGGGAAAAGACAAAAAACATCCATCGTCATGGCCTCCACGACATCCAGCTTTTCCACTAAATCCCCTGCAGGTCTGACAAACCGCCTCACGGAACTAAAATTATGGCTGCTAGCCAACTTTCTCAAACTCAACTGTGATAACTCTGATATGATAAACACTGGTCCCAGTTCTCTCACCACAACCACTCAGATCCTCTGCCCCACCGTCGACAACTCTACTCTGAACCCCACCCCTAACATCCGCAGCTTTGGACTCATCTTTGATAACTTTCTTCTCCTTCAAACACACCATCCAACAAATCATCAGATCTGCATTCCTCCACCTCAGGAACATACAGTGGCTCATCTACGCCCATCACTTTCCGCTGATCCAAACATTCATCACATCCCGACCAGACCACTGAAACAGAGTCCTTCATGACACAACATCTTAGGTCCTCGATAAACTCCAGAACATCCAGAGCTCTGCTGCCAACATCCACTGGCTCCCAGTCCCGCAGCATATCCAGTTCAAACTCGCTCTGATCACTCAACTCTAAGCCCTCCAAACCCAGAACCCCTCCTATCTCATGGACCTCCACCACACTCATACTCCCTCCTGTTACCTCCTCTCAGGACTAAACTCCAGACCTAGGCTGACAGAACCTTATCGGTAGCTGCCCCCTCCCTCTGGAACTCTCCACCAAAACAGTCGACAGTATGCCCCAACTGCTCCATGTTCAGATCTCTACTCCAGGCTCACCTTTTCAGATCTTTTTAATATGTGATATTAGTACTTGCTTTAGTTTGCTGTTTCCTTTGTTTTTGTCTGTGCCGTGAGTATTTTGAAAAGTGCTCCGTGAATAAAATACTTTATAATTACTAATGATACAACTGATACTGCGGTTTCTAGCAGCCCCTCATGAAATCTTCATTTTCTGAAGTTCCGGTGTCTGATTCAAGCAAACACTCCCACACCAATCACAGCCAACCACCATAAAGTACTGCTAGATGTGAAGAGACGACACACCAGATTCTATCCTGATCATTAGGACCAGTTTGGTCTCTTGCCAGGACACTTTGATATCCTTGGGCCAGATGCTGAGTGTTTTCTAGAGATGATAATCGAACTACTAACCCTGTGATCAGAGGCAACCCTTTTCCCGCCTGAGGCTGAGCTGTCCCAGGTTGGACAAACATTTTTCAGCAGATTTACTGATTCAGTCTCCAGCTCATGGAAGCCCATTAAACCAAAATAAGGTGTGATTTTCCATTTAGATATGAATAAAATAAAGTGGGATTTAAGCTACTTGCCACTTCCAGAGGTGAATTACACTGATGAGCAGATCAGCGGAGCAGTGGAGCGTGAATCGATAATTAGAGCAAGTTCAACACCAAACACTGTAAGTGAAGTAAGTATTGTTGCATTAGTGCATTATTGAGTCAAAAATTTTTGTTGAAAATATATACAAATTATTAAATTCCCCAAATGCTCCATTGTGGGAACGCTGAGACTGAGAGACCCCACTACTTCCTGTACCCACTCTTCCATCCCTCTTGCCAGGGCACTGATGGCCCTTGTCAGACCAGATCCAGTGCTGACCATCTACTTGGTTTGCGCTACAATGAGCGCTGGTGCCACAGAAGACGCAGCTCTCACCTCCTGTGCATTGGATGAATCCATCTTTAAGAGCTGCAGACTGATTTTTCTGTTGCTGCAGAAACTCCCTGTCAATGTTCTCATAGACTGGCCGCTTTTGAGGTTCTGCAAGGGGAGCTTACTGATTTGGGCTGAGTTGAGTTCAGGGGTGCGGCGGGGACCGATTCTCCACATAAAAAGAGACAAACTTTTAATTTTTTTACTCTGAAAATTAAATCATAAGCACGAACATTTTCAGCAGAACATTATCACATGAAGCTTGTTCATTTAAATAAGCAGTTGAAATAATGTATTTAAGTTCATCAACAATTATATTTTTACACCGCAAAATTTATATTCCAGCATTGGAGATTTTTCTAATTTCTTTCAAAAACCTTTTTTTTTCACTTCTTTACCTTCAAGAAACCTGAAGTATTAAACAGTTAACAATTAATATTTGTTAACGACTTAAATTAATTAATGTTAGACTCAAAATTACTCATTTAATTTAGTGTACAATCTGAATAAATTTCTTTAAATTCATCAACAATTTTCATTTTAGTGCAGGATGATACCCAAAAGCATAAAAAAGTGAAACTCCTGCTCAAAATCTCATCCCTCAAATGAAGTACTTCCAATTTATATTTTATATTCAATAAAACTTGATTTAAATGTGTGAATAAATTCTATTTTTTTTTTTGTTAGTTCACCTCTCCCTCTTTAAGATTAAAAATGACTACGGGCATTTTTCGACCAAATGTCCTCCAAGAGAAACCAGGGATTATCCATCATAAAGTCTACTGAATATACAGTCTGTAATGCTGCCATCAATCACAGCCGGTCCCACTCCCCCCTGCAGCAGAGCCACCATGAGATGACTGTTACCAAGAACACGTGTTAATCACTCATCTGAGATCCATGTGAAATATTAATGCACCAATTCATACAAGCATAGTTTCACACAGGCCTGTACAGTTGTGTGGAGCCGTCTCTCCAAGGACATGAAACACGCTGAAGAGACGCACTGACTCTGCAGAAGCACTTAGAACTGGATGTATTTATTTACAGTAGAGACTCTTTTGATATTACACAGACCAAATAAATAGACATATTTGCAGTTTTCCCTTTTTACACACACACACACACACACACAAAACACACTGCTCAAAAAAAGTAAGGGGACACTTAACCCAGATCGGATCTCAACGAAGGAAATATTCAATTTGAAAATCTTTACTTGTATAGTTTGTGTAATTCATTGAGATCAAAATTATATAAGAGTGGGTGGCTGAACCCACTGAGGGTGGATTTCTAAATCACACCCAAAATCTCTAATTACATGACGCAGGGCGTTGTCCTGCACCAGGAGGAGCCCAGAGTCCACTGCACCGGTGATAGGTCTGACAGTGGGTCTGAGGATTTCATCCTGGTACCCAACAGGAGTCAGTTTACCGTCGGCCAACAGGTGGAGGTCTGGGAGACGGCCTACTGGATGATGTTTCAGGCAGCATAACGTTCACCATGATGTCCCCAAACTCTCTTACGTATATCCAAAGAGCTCAGTGTGAACCTGCTCTCATCTGTAAGGAGAACGGGGCACCAGTGGAGAACCTGCCCATCCTGCTGTTCTCCGGTGAACACCAACTCAGCTGCAGAGTTAAAGCTCACAGTCAGTGCGACCTGACTTTGAGCTCAGGTCGGACTAGAGGACATTGGGCCCTCAGAGTCATCTCACAGTCCTCCTGTCCCTCCTCACACTGAGGAGCAGATAACGGTCTCACTGTTGGGTTGTTGTCCATCTGCGGTTCTGTCCGGCTCTCCTGGTGGAACGGCCCGTCTCCTTGTATCCCCTCCACGCTCCTGAGACTGTTCTTGGAGACACAGCATACATCCATATGTAGGGATGTCCGTATGGATGTATGGTCTGTGCCCACCACCTGCAGAACCAGAAACCTTTTGGGGTTTGTCCTGCTATTTTCACTCCTGTCAACCTGGTGGCGCTTTCATTTGAACCAAATCGGCTGAAACTGATTGACAATCTGTTAAAGCTTCTTTACTGGACAGAATGATATCCCAGACATTTCACAAACTCACTGTTAGCCCGCCATGATTAAATGTTCCCTTTTATTTTTGAGCCATGTATACGTTTTTCTGGTTTTATATAACCGTGTCATTGTGATACTTTAGTTTTTACATTATTTATGTGTAAATTATCACTATTATGATGGCTACACATTTACTTTCATATTTCAACATTACTGATCTTAAAATTGAATATTTCTAAATATTATAGACGTTGTTTTTATTGGAATTCCGTGATCATTTATGAAAATCAAACCTGTAACTGTTTGATAATAAATTTCGCTCCTTTCACACATGTAGATATCTATTTCATATTGTCGTGGTACAAATTTATCAAAGCTCTGTCAAGAAATGGTACATCCGATTCATTATTTTCAGTCCAGAAGCTCCGGATGAGACACGTGGTTCCGGCTCAGCTGTGCTGTTGCTTAATCCTTCTTTCAGGCTCCCGCTGGTGTTGATCAGGGTGACACCAATGATTGAGTCGCGGTTGGGACAGAACATAGTGACAGATTGATTTTTAGAGAGTGATTAGTGGCAGGATGTTTGAGGAAGATGAGGAGGCTGAGTGAAGTGAGGTTGATGAGAAAAGTGGATATAAACTAGTTCATACATAAAGGAGACTGTCTGACTATCGATATCGAGGATAAATTACAAGCATACACCTTTACTTTACTTTACCCACTCTTTTCAGCTACTTAATACATCTGAGTCCGTCTGTGAAACAGTCGATATTTCCTGACCTCATTTGGGGCCGACTATTGTTGTATCAAAGTTCTGCTGCAGCATCGGAGCTCATTTGGCTTCTCATTAGACTGGCATTTGTTAAGCCAAAAAACCCAATACCCTGTTAACACCGAGCCAGCTTCCTCGTCTGCACCCACTAATATGCTTTCTTTTGCAATTTCTTGCATCTTCTCAACCCCAAACCCACAAAATACAAAACACACAGCAGCTCCTGTCATTTAAGACCACAGCGATCAGACAAAACCCACCGGTGGGAAGACTCCAAGGTCCTAATCACTGTTTTCTGTATAAATTGTTGAACAAGAGTGAAAATCTCAGATGTTTGATGTTCACGGTTTTTAAAGATTTAGTAGGCTATCTTAGGTTCAGGCAGGTAGACTGACCCTTAAGTGAAAGAGAAAAGCATAAACACACAAATCAAAGGAACTCATCAGTCACTTCTTCTTCAGCAGTCTGATGATTTTCAACCAAGACAGCAGTAATGCCTCCTATACACAAAGGAAGGAAGGAAAGAAGGAAGGAAGGAAGGAAGGAAGGAAGGAAGGAAGGAAGGATGGAAGGAAGGAAGGAAGGAAGGAAGGATGGAAGGAAGGAAGGAAGGAAGGAAGGAAGGAAGGAAGGAAGGAAGGATGGATGGAAGGAAGGAAGGAAGAGTGTTACTTAGTTCATCCTTATTTGGCCAGGAAAGTATAAAATTGTTGCAAGGAGTTCATTTCACCAAGCTAAAACAGAACTCAGACAAGACCCATTTATTTTATCCCAAAGGAGAAACAGAATCACGAGGTAGGTAAAACGTTGGACACACTAGGAATTAAGTGAAGAAATGGGTTGACAATACCACATATAGAATAAAATAAGGTAAAAATATAATATAATGAGGAAAAATAGGGATACTTACAATATAAATCAAAGCAACATCAAACAGTTGTTTATTAGAGGTGAATCACTAATAATGAGAAACACAAACCAGAAAGTTAAAAATGATAAGCATCTAAAAATGTGATTGTATAAAATCGTTAGCATATAGAAAAGGAAATATCAATGTACACATATATACTTTTCAATGTTATTTTTACATAAGAAACTGAATAGCAAAATGTAAAACTCGTCAAAATACCGTATATTTCTAAAAGAAAAAAAGTCCAATCTCACAATCTTGAGACCAGAATCTTCATCCAAACCAGAGCTGCCTAAAAATTGAATCCTGTATTCCTCTTAATGTGATTCATCAACATGAAAATAAGTTTGAAGTCAACTCAACATTCATGCAGCAGTCATAAAAAGTGAAACTCTGGGGGAACAAATGGGGAAATGTCACAATACCATAACTGACTGAAGTGGTAAGAAGAGAAAGCAGATATACAAAGCTGGGTTATTTTTTTAAAGAGCCCAGTCTGTGTCACCTAAGCCAGTCTTTTCAGACAAGTGCAATCCAATCTTCTTGTAAAATGTCAGTCAGATCCTTCCTGAGCATTAAAGATAAATATCTCTATCCTTGAAACTCTTTCAGTTATGAATAGATTCACTGAAAGGCCACAATCAGACGCCACAGTAATATTTGTTGATGCTGTTGCGCCTCATTTGCAGGCACAATTGCAGCAGGTATTATCAGTGGCATATTCAATCTGTTAGCCGTTGTAAGAGCATCAGAGGGTTCCACAGATCTGTCAGCAGATGATCAGCAGATAATCATTCCCGTAAGCAGCGTCTGGAGAAGCTGAGGATCTGATCTGAAACCGCTCTTTTTTTACCATCTAAATGTTTTGTTTCCGTTTTAGTTAGGTCACGTTGTTTCCACATGGGCTGACAAAGACACAATATAATTATGAGTGTATTATTTTAATTTCGGCCCAGCGTATATGCTGTCATCCCTGACAGAAAAGGCATATCCCCGAAAAGCCCCCAATCCACTGCATTCTACAAGTAATCCTCCTGATTGGACCCCTCCAATTAAATGTGAGGTTATATACGAAAAAAATGTTTTCTCAAAAAAAAAATTGATAAGGTATGATATTTACGAGATAGATCTCCCGAAGTTGATTTATATGGACTACGTCTGGACTAAATCGCATGAATGGTTGGGAAGTTATTTCAGAATAACAGTGTTTTTCTTTGAAAAGCTCCCCCTTATGAGTAATATACAAAATAAAGTAAGATATGATATGTATATATACATAAAGGATAAATCTCCTCGAGTCGATTCATATACACCAAATCTGTTTATTAAAAACAGATTATTAGGAAATTAGGAATATAGATAATAGATGAAGCTCCCCTTAGAGTTGGAAATATACGACCGAACTTTTCAACAATCACTCAGTTATTCCTCGCAATAAGGCGTAGGTGGGTAGAAAATCGGAAAATGTTCCATGAAATAGATTTTAAGTTACGGTGTTTACACAAAAGATCCGCAGCGCCGATGAGGATTCCCGACTTTTCGGGGGGTATAATTATGATGATATTATCCTAATAAGCAGTCCATCCATAGTTGCTTTTGTTGGAGTTTTAACTTTATGTCACCAGCTAAGAGTCTACAGAAAGTGATGTAATAAGAAACAAGTCGTTAGGTTTGATGGTGTTTTTCTTCAGGCACAGGATCTTATTAACACATAAATGACTCTCTAGACAATCAGCAGGGACGTTTACTGACGCTTATGGATTCAGCCCTGATACTGTATGATTGCGTCCATAAATCATCACAAGATAACTCTATTCTTTAAAGAGAAAAAAATTCATAAGGACTGAAAGCACACATGCTGGTCTAAAGGGCAGGAAGGACAGGAGAGTCGGATTCTTACCCCACTGTGGCTCAGTTGCCGATAATGTTTCTTACAAAGTCAAAGAGTTTGCAATATTAGCTATTTCATTTAGTCTTATTGTGAGCATCTTGTTTGTTCTAAGATCACATTCACAGAAGCTAAGTTTGACTATAAAGTATGTCTTTCCACCATCAACCTCAACAGGCAGATGGTACACTCAACATTGTTGTTTACCCTCTCACAGACCAGTGCCTGCTGTTTGACTCCCACCACCCACTGGAACCTAAGATTTGAGTGATCAGAACACTAGACCTACGCTGTCGTCCCATAAGGGTTTATCCCCGAAAATCCTCTGTGTGTACAAGCAATCCCCCTGATTGAACTCCTCCAATTTAATATGAAGTTGTATCTGAAAAAGTGTTGATAAAATATGATATTTACAAGATAGATCTCCTTGAATCTACTCAAATGTACCGCATTTGGACTAAATCGGAACGATGGTTGAGAAAGTATAGCCTTTAACTTTTGGAGAAAAAGCGCACCCTAGTGTCAGAGATATAGAACCAGCCTTTCCCAAAATCAATCCAATTCTTCCTCACACTAAGGTCAAATGGATGTGCGATTATGATGATGATCCATGAAATGATTTTTGAGTTATGTCCGGAAAAAGTGTTTTTTGTTTTTAAAAAAAGCTCCCTCTGGTGAATAAATTATGAACCATTAAAGTGAAATATAACATTTACAGAATGGATTTCCTTAAGTTGATTCATATTCCCCTAAATGTTTCAAAATCGCACAAACAGTTGAGAAGTTATGGCCCGAAGGCATAGAAAATGTGGCTACCCCAACTGGGCCTCCATCAGGTCAGCAAAGAAACCCCAGTGGAACAACAAGGGAGAAAAAGGACAGGTGCAACAACCCAGTCTTTCCATATGTGGATCAACTCCAAACACAACATCCCGGTTTACTTCAATCACCCAGACATAAACTGAGAAATGTGGTTTATGCAGCTCAATGCAGTGATGAGTCACAGATCTGTATGTAGAGGAGACCAAACCATCACTCTACAAGACCATAAACAAATACAGGTGACCCAGCTCATCGGGACTCAGTAGTCCATCTGCTCCCAATGGACCAGGGATATTCCTTCAGCGACAGCTATGTCCACATTTTTAACCAACGTTAAAAGGCTCTAACTTTAAATTACAGTAACACCATGAAAAAAAAACAATCAATGAATTTGCTCTGAAACTGTTGCAAAATCGATAAAAATACCATAAAGTTGGTATTTCAGTTGGTATGGAGTTGTATGTGCATAATACAACCTTTCGCTATGACATAAACTGAGGGTTTTATTAAAAACTAGATAGGAGCCAGAGGATGGGCCTGTGGGGTAGAAAACACAAGCGTCAGTGAAACCGTTTTAACACCATCATAGTTAAATTGATACACATCAGGTTTGTCCCAGTCTGGCACCTTTATATGTCAAACGTGATGAGAGAAGATATGGTTCATCCCGAGCTGCTGGGTTTGTTTTATAAATAGACCAAAGAGAAGAGCAGAGTCTACTCATGAAAGAGAACGAGCTGATGAACGATGGTGTTGTGGAGAGAGAATGAGAGCGGAGAGCAGAGAGAGACCAACGGGGATGGAAGGATGGAGGGTAATGCAAACCAGACTTTGGCCAACACAGAGCCTTCAGGACAGACGAGATCGAGGACCTGATCTTCAGAGGCTGCAGAACGACCTCACTGCTTTAGTGAGCGCAACGCAGGGGGACCAGAGCTGATGATATGAATGCAGATTAATTATACTCCTACTTTCGTCTGCCTCTCATCCTCACAATGAAACAAGATATTTTCAATTTTCAAAATGGCACTTTCAAGCAGCGGGTGTCATAATTGCAGAGGGCCTGGGTGTCACAGATGTTAGATAACTAATGTGGGGCAGCAATGGAGAGAAATCAGTAATTCCCAGCAAAAAAAATATATATACTGAACCTTTCATAGCATGTAAAGTATATATTGCATGTGTTAATGTTTTAAACTACGGACTGGACGGAAGAGCATAACTCAGTCCCAGGAAACGTTGTTAGGTGGTTAAATGAGTCACTGCAGGGGCGGCGGAACCTTTCGGAAACTGAGGGGCAGCACAGCAGGAAACAAAAACCTGCATCGAGATGACAGGATAAAGATCAGAAAAGTAATGATCATATCAATTATCATACATTTCTCATGAATTTAGTTAACATAATTATCTTGCAGGTACTAAACACAATTATGTTTAATTTACATAACACCATTATGTAATCCAAAAACATTTTACTATTACATGAATGCAATGAAACTCTCTTCTTTTAATTGTCAAATGTTATTATTACAATTACTATTAAGCTCTTTCTAACATTAAAAAGTAATTAAAAGCATCCATGTTTCGTTTCTGCGATTTATATTCTTCACACTAAGGGGGAGCCGCTGCGGCAAAGAGTGGATAACTTTGAGAAAAGGAGTCGGTCGATGAAACAGTCTTTGTTCTTTTGGGCTGACAAGACTTGTGTGAAGTTACACCACAACTCTTTAACCTGGACCTTCAGATGCAAAACCTGAAGAGTTCAGCCTCTTAGAGCAATTCTTTTTCAGATTCTGATATTCTAGGACAGAGAACACATTGATGAAGCAACCACAGCATTTCTTTCTTTATTCATTTTAATTTAATGTTTGAGTATTTACATTGATGTATTTATTTTTTTTATCAGGTAAAAAATAATTTATTTGTTGACCCACAAACCAATTGCTGTTTTTTACTTTAGAGGTAAGAATCTGTGACTCCATGAACTACATCTGAGGTAACAACTATTGATTGATAGAATGAATCCCCCTTTTTGTCTTTATTTAACACCGTCTTCATTAATGCAGCTCAATGTTGACCTGAATGGAGACAATGGGGAGACTTCAGTGTATTCATACCTTCTGCCTTTCTGCATTAAAAAGGACTTTATCCGTCTATTTTCCTCACCATCTTCGGATCTCTCCCACCTCACCTGTTTACTGTCAATATGTATTAAAAATCATTTACCTCAGGATTTTGTTGGGATTGGGATTACAGCTATGGGCCTCCAACAGTTACATAGAAACCAGCCAAATACGAGCAATAAGACAAAATGATCCCAGAGGTCCCACTGTAATTACCAAAGACCACATGGATTCAGCTGCCTTTCCTGTTTCCTGAGGATGTTGACCGTTTTAAATAAACAACCATGTTTTTGTAGAAGTGAACATTTCTTACTCTCTTCCATCCACAAGATGTTTACTTCACAGCCCTCATCATGTACAACTGAGAATAAAAGTGACCTCAAGGACAGGAAATCTCTGCTGCTTGGCCGTTGAACCCTGGTGCAGCTCAGGAGCAGAAGACAGCTGCACTTCAGCAGGAGCTGAGGAGGGTCTCGGCAGGACCACTGCAGACTGCAGCAGAAATCACAATCAAGAGCTCTACAGCCAGCAGAAATAGGCTGACCTGGAGGTCAGTGACTGGTCCGCTGGGGGAGCAGGGAACACAGGAGACTGCAGAAACACCATCACAGAGACTGATGCTGGACAGGAACCGTTGAGTCTGGGATCAACCGCCGCAGTTGTAACAGGAAATGATGAGTGCTGAAGCTCGGCGCAGACTGAAGGTGGCTGGCCAGCGTTAACGGGGATCGGGTACTGAGGAATCATGCTGTTCTGGCTGCTGCACTGCAGAGCAGGAGAACGATGGCTAGTGGGTGGAAGGTCATCAGAATTGTGAAGTAGACTAGACTAGGCAGGAAACTCTGGTCCTTTCACCAAATAATATTGAGGATCGGTTTGGGAAACTTGGTGGCAATCAGATTTCTAACTCTTTTAAATGATCAATTCATTACAATTTATATTGTGACGTATGCAGATGCACACAATGAAGTCAGAGTCTGTGTTATTCATTAATTATATCCCCAAAAGTTCTGGGATATTATTGAATCATCATCATCGTCATTGCCACGTCTGCCGCAAATCATTCACGTTAACATCATAACGCAATAACTGGGACATGGATCACTTTCAAATTTCATACCCATACAGACCATTGTGCGAGGAACAACCAGACTGATATATGGACCGGTCAGTTAATTATTTCTGCCACTAGGGGGAGGTTTTCTCCAAAGGTTTTCAGGCGATAATTTCTCAACTCTTGGTCCGATTTAGTCCAAATTTGGTTTGTATGAATCGACTCAAGGAGATCTATCTTATATATTTCATATTTTACTCAAATAGTGAATATTTTATTCACTGGGGGGAATCCTTAAAGAAAAAAACTGAGATTTTCTGACATACCTGCATTTAATTTGAGTTCAGTGAACTCAGGGGGGGTTGGTTGTACTACTGAGAGGACTGGGGGGCTTTTCGGGGATATACCCTTTCTGTCTGGGACAACAGTGTCGGCCTAATTTAATAGTCACAATAAAAATGACTTTCATGATATAGAGGATATCAGGGTAAGAAATAAATGAGCAGTGCTACCAGGGAACAAAGTCAGAAAGAAGATTCCAAAATACAGATTAAAGGGTTGACAAGGTTCTAAATGACTGAAATGACTTTGCTTTTTTGAGATTCCCTTTCGCAAAGCCTTTTTTCTGCTTGAAAGCTTTATCTATTTTCAGAGATGTAGAAATCAATCCTCTCGGTAAGAGGTGCAATTAACTCTTAGATATATGAGGATACGGTAAAGGAGCTTAAATGGTTCATTTTTCCTCAGGGCATAAATTAAGTATTTTTCTTACCATGTCTTAAAGGTGCAGTGTGTAAAGTTTAGTGGTCATGTATTAATCATTAATGCGCGTGCTTTCCACGCCAGATGTAAGACGCTGTAGGCAGATGTTCAGTCACCCTCCGTTGAAGAACATCTCGTCACAAATAATTTCGCTGGTGAAGGTCAAGCACCGGATTGTCTTAGTCCATTTTATTCTGCATGTTAGTGTCCGTAGACCCTGAACAGGATAGGCAGCTACAGAGAATGAAATGAAATGAGAAGTTAGTGTGTGGAGATTCCTTCTTACAAATTGTCCCAATGCTTCATGAAGTCCTTATTGTCTGGAGCCCAACAGAACGTCCAGAGAGATGAACAGAAGGGATGAACAGACCCGTGTAACGATCTACACACATCCGATTAGTACGGATGAGCATTTAATGATCTGTTTAGTTGGACGTGTTAGTGGAGAGATGGAACAGCAGGGAGGAATGGCATGAAATAATAGGACAGCTAAATAAGGAGGATGAGTGATCAGATGAAACGGAAATAAAGCGTGTCGTCATCACACAGCGGTTTAAAGCAGCTGATGAAGACGCGAACCATCAAAGTCTATGAAAGTGACTGACTGACTCACTGACTCCATCTGTAGCCATATTCTTATAACAGACGGCATATGAGCTACGAGCTGCACGGTGTCTTTTCTTACAGCCAGGACATCATGTCCCGGAGGCTCCAGGATAAACCCTTTCTGGTCAATATCCATCCATCCATCCATCCATCACCATCATCCATCCATCCATCCATTATCCATCCACCCCTCCCTCCATCCATTCATCACCATCATCCATCCATCCATCCATCCATCCATTATCCATCCACCCCTCCATCCACCCCTCTATCCATCCATCCATCCATCACCATCATCCATCATCCATCCATCCACCATCATCCATCCATCCGTCATTATCCATCCACCCCTCCATCCATCTATCCACCCCTCCATCCAAATTTGGTGCATATGAATGAACACAAGGAGATCTATAATGTATATAACATGTTTTACTGTAACGTTCATATTAAACTTACTTCATGGAGATTTTTTTAACAAGAAAACTGTTGACATGACCCCACATTCAATCGGGGCATTGTTCAGTTAATCAATTGCACCTGATTTAAGACATAATAATATAACAGGTAACATTTCAGTTAGATAAAGAAACTTAGTTTTAGACAAAGCATATTGAATATCTTGTTAAATAACAGAATCTTAATAAAAACATCTCAAATGCTCAATACGAGTTTTACCAGCAAACTAAAGACACATGTAATCTTAATATTCTATCATCACTTTCTCACAATATTAACATCACTTTCTCTTCTTATTTCCACTATGTGATGGTCTTAAATCTAGAACAGTGTCACTACTAGATAGATGGAAACTGTGTCAATCCCCACAGGGAAAATGTGGGAGGTGGCTAAGGAGATGGGGTCGAAAAGAACATGCAAGAATACACACATGGCTATAAAAAAGGGGGGGGGGAATTATTTTTTTTGAGTATTACTGGCTTATTCTCAGACATCCGTCTACTTATTGTCAATATGAATGAAAATGAGATTTTCCAGTCTCTTTCAAGATCTCCCTTATCTAACTGTCACATCTTATTTCATGGAATCTTACAATGCAAATTCTAATTTGTAACATTGACAAGTTTTTTTTCTTACTTATAACAAGTTATTACAAGTTAAGAACATCTTAAAACAGAAAAAGAAAAATTTTAGATTGTAAAATAAAAACTTTTAGAAATATCTTATATGGGTTGCATTTTTTTCAAACTGAGGGAGGAAGGAACCAGAGGGAACCCACTCAAACCCAAGTATAACTGGTGGTACACCCCCCTCTCCCTCTAGTGTCTTGTGTCTTCCTCCTCCCCTGTGTTGGCGGTCTGTCACTCCCATTCTGTGTCTGTTACCAGGGCGGCATTACCTGTCACTCTATTTTCACCTGGCCCCGCCTACCATGACATATGCACACCAGACAACAATCTGGTTCATCATCACACCCCAAGACTGCTGCATATCAACACGTGCTCTGCACACCATTCTTCATCAGATCATCCATTTATCACAATAAAATCAGAGCTAATTACTATTTTCTTTTGTAATTTAACTCATTCAGTCTCTCTCTTGTCCAGGCTCATGACTCCTTCACCTGGCCACCTACCTACACTCCATCATTTCATATTTTATTCATAGCATTTTACGATAAGTAAGTTATTATACACTTTTTGTGAATTTTTATTTTCATTTTTATTTTATTTGACTTCTATTTTACCAGGTTAGTCTGGCTGAAATGTCAGCAGTAAACAAAGTTTCAACACAAGAAATAATCACATGGTTCAAATCCAACAAACTGCAGGAGAAAACAAGCCCAGAATCAGTTAAAATCATTTATAATTACTAATCAACTCAGATTCAAATGATTTCACCATGTCTTTAAATTCAGAATGAGAAACCAGGACCCGGATTTTACGGTCATAATGAGGTCATTCCAAGCAGAAAACATGAGCTTTAAGAACAGTCAAAATTATCCTGAGACGGTAACCCATAGGTGCCATGTCTTTGGGGCAGATTCACAATGAAGGGCCTTGTAAATAAAAATACCTGTGACAGGTCCAAAAACCTTTGGAAATAAAGCTCCCCCTAGAGGCAAAAATTAGCCACTGACCTTTCCCAAAATCAATCCAATTATTCCTCCCACTAAGATATACGTGTGTATAATATTTGGAAATGATCAATGCAATAGTTTTTAATAATCTGTTTATTTGTCTGATTTTTTTGGTGGCAAATACAGTCGTACTATACTTGATAAAATCACACATCAAGAAATGTACAATTGGTCCAATCCAAACCAAACCATACTAAACCAAAATGTGTGTTCATGTTTTACATATTCTCAGTATTTGGTGATTAAATCTCATAAAGTGAAGTAACTTTTAATGACTCAAGTAAAATTATGTGAACTACCAGAACTCCGGCAGGTTCATGAAACCTTTTATGGTATCCAGCAGCTGTCACAGACTCTGCCAGCTGGCGGTGTCACGGATACATTTATTTGATAGCTTAGGCATACAATGTTGTTATACCGGTGTGTTTACACTAGGATGATCATCACAGATACTAGTTCTCCACCCAGCTGAATGTGTTGGGTCACTTTAATGAAGTGTGAACAGGGAGCACGAAACGGTATGTACAGGTAATCCACCATAATCAAGAACAGCCCTGAAAAAACCTGTTCATTTGGAGAAAACACGCCAAAAAAATGAATACATTATTACACTCCACAAAGAGGCCGGATTCACAGCGAGAACCATCAAAGTGTTATGTGACACTGTGTACAACCATCCAAGCTAACTGCTAATAAAGGTTCCTGCTATTATTTAGTATATTAATTTTCAAACAAACCATGAGATATATGCAGTCATCTTAGAATATATGTGCAATGTTCAAACTGCTCATTATCATTATTATTATTGCATTTTTGTTTTTTTTGTTCATTCTATGTTTTGTGATTTCTTAAAAATTTTCGTGGAGCCAAATCCAACATAATTTAATTGAGCTGATGAGATTCTCTGTTGATTAGCGTGAATGACAGTAAAGTTTATCTTTTTTGTACCATTATGACAGTTTCTGATAATAAAAATGATTTAACCTGGGCCAAAATTAGCAAAATGCTCAGTTGGTGGACTCCTTCAGTCCTCTCCAACAAAAACTGTCAATCAGTCGACAAACATCTATTCGCACACAGAGTCCTTCCTTTCTGTTGCCTACGTTCTTTCTGACAGAAATCAAATCAGACTTAATAACGGGGTGTGAGCGCTCTAATCTACGTGATGTGGAACCAATTATGAGGAATGTCATTCTCTCTTCGAACAGGTCTGAACTGCCCTTTTCGGAATAATTGGTAAATGTTAAAGGTTGGCCCCGGTGAACAGAAAACTGGATTACCTCTACGTTCTGTTCTGTGATCCCTGTTCACACCTCATTAAAGTGACCCAACACCTTCAGACGTGTGGAGAACGAGTATCTGTGATGATAACCGGTGTGGGAACATTGTATGCCGAAGTCATCAAATAAATGCCTCCTTGACAGTTCACGTCAGCAACAGCCATTGGATGGCATAAAAGGTTTCATGAACCTTGAGTTATTTTGAGCTATATACATAAGGTCATAAGGATGGAAATCTTTAGGTAATTTTTACTTGAGTCATTAAAAGCTGCTTCACTCTATACGACTTAATCGCCAATTACTATATATGGAAACTATTTTTGATTAAACTCAAACACTACAACATTATCGTTTTCAAGCAGATTGGTTGAGGCCCGGGTTAACAATGACATCACTGGTACAATTAGCCAGCAGGCTTCCGACCTGTATATGGAAACAGGTGAACCGCTGTGTGACCCTGAAAGGGTGCAGCCGAAAGAAAAAAAAAGAGGACTCTATTAGTTAATATGGGGGAAGCTGTTTTTCTGACAAAACTTCACATTCAATTTGGAGTTCATTCAAGGGATTTGCTTGTACAAAGCAGGGGATTTGGGTTTCTCAGAGATCTACCTTTACTCTCTGGGACGACAGGGTAGACCTGGTTTCCGAGCTTGAATGCCTATGATCTTAGCCACATCCGAGAGGGAAATGAGTGGAAAATTCCAGTGAAGTAAATTTTATTCATACGGACATTGAACACAACTGAACCAAAGTGCTGTACAGTCAGTAAAATCAAACAAGAATCACCTGCACAATTTGAATCCTGGGTTGAATATCAAAGAATGGAAATGAGTTTGCAGGCAGGATTTAAAACAGGCAGTGTGGGGTGCCGACTGAACATAGTCTTGCCTTCTCTCAGGGACAACAAAGAGACAGTTGGTCAGCGGACCGAAGTTACCTCGAGGGAATAAATGTTAGTAAGTGGTCAGGTAGTGGCAAGATGATGCTAATCTATTCAAAGATTTATAAACAAACAATAAAATCGTAAGGAAATATCTTTTAAGGATCCTAAAAGATAGCAGCAGCAAATGGAAGGAAGCCAGAATGAGGACAATGGAGACCCCTTTCTATACCCCCTCTAGGACACTTTGAAAACCTGGTTATGCCGATCGGACTCACCAACACCCCAGCTTCTTTCTGAGCCATAGTTAATGATGTCCTTTATGTCCTTTCTTGCATACTTACATGACATCCTGATCTTCTCCTGAACACACCAACTACATGGATGAATGATAATTCAGGGGAAAAAATTACTTTTTGTCAAGGTTGAGAAATGAGAATTTCAGGTCACCCTCTGACCTCTGCTTCATTTATCTCCAGTCAGGTCGGGTCCATCTAACCCTTCCTAAATGTCTCCAGTTAGGTATGGTCCTTCGGACCTCTGCTCCATGTCTCCAGTCAGGGTTGGAACTGTTAACCTGTGCTCCGAGTCTCCAACCTGCAACCTTTTCCAATTCTGGGGTTGGGGCTGGACCCTCTGACCTGTATTCCATGTCTCACGTCAGTGGCTGAACCGCCAACTTCTGGTCTGGCCCCACCGCCCCAAGTCTCCTTTTGCAGTTGAACCCTGAGAACCTTTGCTCCGTTCCCCCGGTTGGGGTAGTAGGCACCAATATCTGCTTATGGGCCAAACCTTTGCCCTCTGTACAGCTGACCTCCAGAGGGGCTTTGCCTTCGCCTGGTAGGCTGACTTCCAGAGGAGATCAAGGTTGACCTAGAGACTCAGGGCAACGTCAATGACACTCTCCTCTCTGGCATATAGGATGGCCAACTGACATCTTTTCTAACCCCGTCCTGCAAACCCCTTCCAAGACCCACCCTGCTAGTGTTGAAATTATTTGGATCTTCTTTTTTGTACTTTTGGAGATGCATAATAACAGTTGTGCTGCTTTGGCCGAGGTAGGCACTCCATAAATGTGGACAACCCTTATATCTGTGTGTAGCTGTAACACATTCATAAGGAAAACCCAATTCAGTCTTCTGACAGTCTAGATATGATAAAAGACAGGAATCTGTAGGAGGACGCAAAGCCTTTCTATGAACTCAGAACCACAGTGTGAGTGGGTTTATGTAGGAGTCCATGGCGGTGAGTAGCCTACTGTTTGTCTTGTATAGAAGGAAAAGGAAGTTCCACAAGGGAAAGCAGGTCAAACACAGAGATATTTTCGCCCAGACACCAGTCAGTACTTTTGATTGAGGAGGAGAATAATAGACGGGGGAGAAAAAACTGGGAGATAAGAAAATGAAAAGAAAAATTCAAGAGTGTGAAATTTAATTTTTGATTAGGGAATATATAGAAAGACACACTGAGTCGAGACAGCACTGAAAAGGGATATCTTTTCAGGGATATTATTACATAAATGTATTGTAGACTTTCCAAAAAAAGGCCAGGAGGCAGTGTTTTGTAGATACACAAGTTAAGTAAACTTAATATATAAATAGTATCTATCTTTATATTATCGTTATAAAATAACTGTAAAAAAAAAAAAACTTTAAAATGTTTTAATGAAATCCAACAAAGTATGATACTTATATTTATAAAGATATATAAATAAACAGGTTATCACACAACTGACTGTTGGTAGTTTTTGCATATAGCTCCCATTTTGCTTACAAAATCCCATTTTGCCATTTTTTGGGTGCATTGTATATCCAACTGGTCCAAATGCTGTCCTCTTCGTCCTATCCCACAAAAACTGCGTGGTATATTTCTATTGATGCAGTAGATATCAAGAGATTCTGTAATATAATGACTCTAGGTCTTACCTGTCCATAGACACCAAGGTGATGCAAACACAAGATTATTTGAGGATATTATGTTATTAAGGTGAGGCTTAACGTGAAGTAATCAATGAGTAGAAAAAGTAAAAGGAGTAGATGAATGGCTTTTAATGTATAAAGTCAATGGCAGACCCCAAATACATTTCTGCCAAATCTGATCATATCTTTACCTATGATGCAGCGCAAGAGTAAATTCACTAATTTTATGCCCATTTATTTTCACTTGACACACAGACCCACACAGACACACAAACACACGCGCACACCGATAACTGTCCATTAGTAATTGGGTGATCTAATCAGTCACCTCGCTCTTGCTTTAGCTGGTATTATTTGTGTGTTTTAGAGGTCGCCTGTTCCACTTCCATCACATTCATGTAATTACATGCTAAATTGTCCCTGTTATCTTTGACTTCTTTGGATTTCTCTACATTTTTCACATTTTTCTTTCTAAGGACACGTGTAAGGATTTGCAGTGACCTCTAACAGCTTTAGTCTGGTCCTGCCTGGCAGTAAATGATTTGTGCTGGAGGTCAAAAGCCAGAGGAGGGAATAAAGATGGCTGAGAGGCTGAGCTGGCTGCACTCTGGGTTATTAGAAAACATTTCACATTGAGTTACTTAAAGAAAGAGTCATCTCTTTCCAGTAATTTAAAGAAACATTGGGAAATATCTTGTTTTCTCTGAAAGCTCTCTGGAGCATACACCCAAAAGATAAGTCTTGATTGAAACGTCTTTCTAACAAATAACTAGTCCTATGCTGTCGTCTCTTAGAGCAAAGGTACATCCCCAAAAGCCCCCAATCCAGTGCATTGACCAGCAATCTCAAATTAAATGTGAAGTTATATACGAAAAACAGTGTTTTTCGTAAAAAAAAGCTTCTTTTGGTAAGTCATTTATGAACCATAAGAGCACATTTGTATCACAAAGTTCATGCATGTACATTACTACCTTTTAGCTTCTCTTCATAGCACGTTCTCCCACAATCCTGTTGCTTCCAGCGATATCCTGGAAGATTTAATCACTATCCTCCACAGTCTGGCGAAATCCACCCAAGGTGCAAACAACTAGCTCCAACAAATGCACTTCTGTCTGGTATACAGCGTCCACCAACCTACGTATCGGCTCAGCTGCAAAGCATTCACCAGGTCTGCACACCTCAGCGGGACACACGTCTCATGGCCGACGGTTTGCAACAGCAGGTGTCCAAAGTAAGATCTCTCGTCACTGTTACATGTCTGCATTATTCACTGTTCTCAAACAGCGCAGCATCATAACAAGTTTTATTTCAGCAGCAAACTGCTGCGCAATAAACTTGGAGCTTATGAGTGGCACTCCAAAAAAGATACTTACAGCCGTTGTTAACAATAATCATTTGCACATTATCCATCTTCCTAGCTAGCCCTGAGTCGTAACGAGTGGCAATTACAGTTGCAAATCATCTGCCAGCACAGAAGTTGCTAAAATAAAGAAATGAATAAAAAATGAAAAGAAAGATGAGAATTTGCAAATGACCGCTGTCTGGTGGCTGGTGTCACACATCGCGGTGCCCTCTTTGCCAGTTGCCCTCGCTACCAATAGCAGATCTACCCCCATTTTTATGTCTGCTCATATGCAAATCCCATTCCAAAATCTCTTCATTCAGTTTCAGTCCCGCAGTATTACAATGTTATTGTCAAGAAAGATCCGACCAGAAAAGTCAGTTCCATATTTCAGCCACCAGGAGGAACTTTAACTCAAAGTTTTCAGGCTCTAATTTATCAACCCTTGGTCTAATATAGTCTTTGGTGCGTATGAATCAACTCGAGGAGATTTCATACATGATTTTTTTACATTAATTCAAAGGATTATTTTATTGAGTCCAGAGACCAGAAGAAAAACTGCAAAAACTAAAAAAATTGAAATTGAGAGTTGATTTTCACTCCCATACTTTGAATTTTAACAGTTCAGATGAAAGCTGCGTTATGTTGGAGTTGTCATGGGACTGTCAGAGTTGATATCCAACTCCACAGAAATGTAATAAAGCTCCACCCACACAAGAAATAGACGGAAGGGAAAGTTAACGAATCACCCAGAGTCAGGGAGAGAGTGTCATACTTGAGAACCAGACTGCACTGAACACTAACAAAAAAAACTATTTCTATAACCACTGTTCTCTGAGAGAAGAGACTCTCATGTCATGGGTTGTAGATGGGAAAGTGTCATCTGCTCATGGAAAGGGAAGCTAGATGAGAAGATGGGTAATAAAGGATAGATATTGACCCAATAGCCTTCTCTTGCTCTTATGATCTTTAACATTAACATTAACATCACCTTGGTCGCTATGGACAGGTAAACATTAAATAATGTATTGGCAGTGTCAGTAACAATCTACCTGTTACTATATGTGAGAACCTCTGATTAAACAAAAAAAATAGCTATATTTTTAACTTCACCTGAATTTTTTTTCGGATAAAAAGGCTGTTTATATTATAGCAACACCATGAAACAAAACAATCAAAGACAAACTCTTTTTGATAACTGCTGCATCAAATTGGATAGAAATACCAAAAAGTTCATGTTATTCTACACAGTTTATGTGGGATAGGACCAGGATGACTCTCCATTTGGACCAGTTGGATAGACAATGTTCCAAAATGTGACAAAAATGGGATTTTGACCCCAGAAAGGGATTTTGACTGCAAATAGACAAACTTATTCCATTAGGGTGAGCTATATACTTCAACCGCTGGCTGTTACATATACCAACTTCTTTTTTTTTGCAAGGATTGTCTTGGTCGAACAAGATACCTTGGTTTTTATCTTTTAAGCACAGTTTATGTTATTTTTGGTTTTATTTGATGATATTTTATTGTTTATCTTAGCTAATTTTTTTTTTTTGCTGATTCATGTTAATAGACTGTATTTATTGTTGACTATATTTATATTTAGCGCTTTGATGAACTGAGGTTGTTTTGAATGTTCTATAGTAATAAACTTTGACTTGACTTAATATTTACACTGGTGGTGTGAACGTGTCATCTAAATTTAAAACTAACTTGTATTAAACTGGCGATAAATCTCCACTATTGACAGAATTGCCGTTGAACTAACCAGTATTTATTTTATAGGCAGCTCGTTCTATCGAGATAAACACATCCTACACTTATATTGTGTTGCCAGCTCACAATATGCGTTTAGAATAATGAAGTTCAGTAGCTAATCTGATATTGGTTACAAAATTTAAATTGCATTTCTGCTGATGATTGGATTCCGGGTTTCACGGAGATGTCTGAAGGTGAAATATAATTTACCGCGGTCATCAAGAATGCTGCTCATTTTACAACGCATTAGGGCTCGGTGATATATTGTCAAATCAGTAATTGTATTTTTTTTTTTTTGAGTTACATAAGGAAACATTGGATGAATTGGATGGATGGGATTTCCATGTTACAGCCAATGTTTAATTCTTTCCCAACCTTAATAATTTACTCATTTTAATATAAATCATCATGATTCCCTACCTGGGGTAAAAAAGCAGTTTTTGGAATTCAGTCATGATGTTGATGTTTGGCAGCAGCTCATAGTTCCTCCAGGCTACCCCGTATGGTTTGACTGACTTGGTACCCTGATCCCGTTCTCTCAGGAAGGTTTTCACCGTCAACCTCAGGGTACCCTGGTGAACTAGCGAAACCATCTACGCCATGCCGAGTTAGCTGCTGAAGCACAACATTGCAGCTGGAATAATGAAGTTCACCCTGTGGAAGAGGGTTGGGAGGACCAGAACCTTCTTTTATCCTTCAAAGCTGTGTTGGAGGCAGCTAATGATTTTGGATGAAGAGGCAAGACCCTTGCTAGGCTTCAAAGTAGCATTCCAGGTCGACACAGAGGGGTTGCTCATCTGGGCTGCCAGAAGACACAGTTGAGCTCCCCAGAGATGTGACAGGCTCAACAATTTTGCCCTATGTTAGCCTTCAGCAATCATTCATAATCTCTTAGTAAGTGCTTGTACATGAAGGATGTTTACATCCATTCTTGTGCTTCTGAGCTCAGGAGTGACGGTGGTTTGTGATAGTGTTGGAAACAAAAAAACAAATGGGTCTCAGCCAGGAGTGCTGCAAGACCAGCAGAAACATCCACGTGTTGTTCCAGAGAGCATAGAACAGAGGTGACCGACTGATGGTCGAAGGGTCAGAACCAGACAATGAGAGGCTTCTCAGATACAAAATCTCTGTTTTTTTCCCTGGGATATGGAATGCGTCCGCTGCGGCAAATCCTTTGTGTTAACAAAAGAAGGGCAAAAGAAGAACTATCCAAGAACTAAATCCCAAACCTTGACAAAGAAACATTATATAAGAAGAAGAAATCCTTTATTTATCACATACGGAGTACAACATAGTAAATATATTTCTCTGCATTTGACTCATCCCTGAGGGAGCAGTGGGTGGTCCCTTTGAAGAACACAGGGGGTGGGGTTTCAGGTTGTTGCTCCATGACCCTACAACAAGTACTCCCTGGTGGGATTTGAACTAGCTACCTTCTGATCTGGAGACAGCCACTCTACCACCTAAACTACAAACGCCCCTGATTATGCTGATTGTCCTACCATGCAGAAGAACCTTTTCTTTACCACGTCTACACGGTAGGTTTGTCACTTATCATTGGTACCAATAAGCCAATAAAGATGCTCACGTGAACAATTAATCCCTAAATCGTGACTCACAGCAGAGGAGACATCTGTGTCTGATTAAAATGCTCTGACAGTAATTACTGAAAATTACTGTAATATTGCACATTCAGGCCAGACGATAATAACATCTAACCAGACATGTAAAATATCAGTCCTAAAGATTTCTCTGATGAGTCAAATGCTGTGAAGTGCTGAGCCTCCAGAGGATTAGTGAGCTGTAAAGACATCAGAGGATCCTCTCATCTCAGACTGTGTTTGTTTGTGAGCAGAAGAGCCGACCGTGACCGAGGCCGGACCATCACTCGTCGATGTAAAGGATTTCAAACTTCTGCAGAAAAAAGTACTTCATATTCTGTAAGAGATTATTACATGAAAATAGAATTTCTACATAATGGTTGTACAGCTTTCAGTCGGTCATAGATGTCTGAAGATAAACACAAAGCTGAGCTCGTGAAAATTTTATTTCCTGCTTTCAGAATAGATTCCATCATAATATAGTTTGACCTCCAATTACCTGATTCATCTCCCGCTCAGCAAGTGCACTCTGGAGCAGGAAATGAGTCATGGTAGAAAGAAGTTACTTTAAGCCCCAGACTCACTTGTTTCCTGTTAGGAAACATGAGAAGTGTCATCATTGGTCCCGTGAATGAGCTCAGAAAGGTGAACTAATAAAATGAATCACACCGAAAAAGGATTCTTTCTTTTGTATAAGGAGATATTCTTCTTTTTGTGCAAATGGTTATAAGTTTATATGAAATAAAAAGTTTCTTTCTTCAGCTTTGTGATCAGGATTCTAAAGCCTCTATTGTACAGATTTATTTCTAGTTTTGTATATATAATATTAAACTGTTTGAGGTCTTCAAACAGAATTTAATAACATGTTATCCCAAAATGCAAATTTTAATGATAATTGCATTTATTTCACCAAGGAAGGATAGCAAAACCAACTGGGCCTGTGTGAAAAAGTATAACCTATACCAAAACTGACCAAACTGCATTAATGACTGGTCCAAGGGGGAATAGACCCAACCAGGTAAGCGACCCGTCTTCTCCAAGAAGAAAATTAAAACACTAAACAACTAAAAACAATGGAATTTTTTTCTTTGGGGTATTTATTAATTTAATATCCTAGACACTCAACACAGAAAATGATAAATCATTTGGTCTAGCATTATTTTAAACAGTAAAAGAAATCATCATAAAGTTATTTCAGGTGTATATGACCAGGATAAGCAATTAAAGCTGAACCACGTAAAATGAAATAACTTTAGATGTATTATTATGACAGCAAAGGTTTATCTGAGTTTTTTTTCTTTTAATTTTTATTAAAGCAGTCAACTTTAAAGGTACAGTATGAAAGATGAAAGATTTGGTGGCCTCTAGTGCGTTTGTGTGTGAGTGTGTGCGTGCGTGCTGGAATGTGTGTGTGTGTTTGAGACCATCAGGAGGCATAGCGATCGCTCCCCGGGAGGAGAGATGGGGCGTTCCTGATAGCCTACGCTCCTGAGAACCGGCAAGTTCAGAAGCGAATTGCATTCACCAAATTAAAAAAATAAATCTTGTTATAATAAGATAAGGAGGACATGTTTGTTTGTCGGCACACATGCCCCATGTTTCTGTCCTTTTACCAGCTGGGTGACACTTAATGTTTCATTTGTGTTTTCCAACGTGACCGGAATTGTTCCACTTATTATGTTGGGATGAAGCCGTTTTGTAGCTTGTTTACTAACTGCCAAGCATATCTTATAATATATAAACTTTAACTACAAACTGTATTCAACGCATGCGCAATGATGCGCATCTGTTCGAATCAGGATAATACGTAAAATAGATGCCGTTTTGTTAGTAATGCATCAATACATTGTCCTAAAGATTAGTTACCACTGAACATCTAAATGGATGGGTCTTCTTATGGAACGAGTTAGAGCCGGTTATTAATAGTGTATTCCAGTGAAAACAACCTAATTCATAAACTAGTTATAAACCATTCAAAAACCCTCAATAAAGGTAGTCCTGAAAATACAGTTATTGAAGTTTTGAGAACTCTATCCCATTCTTTACTTGATATTTCACATTATATTTATACCAATTTCTTAATTTCAAGTCCCATCCTGTTGAAATGTCACACTCAAGGAATATTGAGACTGAACTCTTGATTGATTAAATGTGAATTTATATCCAAAGAGCAGTGTTTTTCGTAAAGAAAGTTCCCTCTAGTGAGTCAAATATGACCTATTAGAGTAGGATATGATATGAACAAGATTTCCCCGAGTCGATTCATACAAATTTAGAAAAATGGACCAAATTCTGAGAAATTTTATCCAAAATATCAAAATATTTCACAAAATCAACCCAGTTCTTCCTCACATTAAGGTATATGAGGGAATACAATTTGAAAAGATCGATGAAATAGAAATATCAATATCTGCTAGAACCGGCTTCCACACCTGCTGACATCATGATGAGCATCCACACCAGATTGGACATAATTATCACATTATCTCCTGCTGACACACACAGAACAAACCTTTCACCTCCGTAACTCCTCTAAGTAAACTCCATGTCATCAGTGACAGGCTGGGCGTGACACACATCTAAACATAGCATAGAAGCAAATGTTCTACGTTAAGTCTCCTTTACCTCACCATTTCACACATTATTCGCTGGAGGCCTCTGACAGCGAGGGCAGCCCAGTAAACACTCCGATCAATACACTTTCTCCGGAGCAGCTCTTACCTTATCAGGAGATTCTCCTCAAGGAAGCTGTGGGCTCACGAAGGGAATGATAACAACCCCTCACAGCTGCAGATAGATGAGAACAGACAGATCACAGACACACGCACAACTTATAGAGATTCATTTATTACTTTATATTTGTTGCCTCTGAACTCACAGCGGAATTTCTGTTCACAGCTGCTCAATAAGCAGCTGTGAACAGCAGAATACGCACAAATCAACTTCTCATAGTCAGTTTTAGTCTTTTAGTCTCTCACAGATCTCATCTCTGTGAGCTGGATCACACCTGAACACTGAACATCGTCTCACTGTCTCTCTGTCTATTCGCTCCGGGAGCATCTTTACAACCGGCACTTGATGATCAGAAGACGTCGGGCACTTTGAAATCTGCATCTTTATTCTCCATAACAGAGCAGAAAGGGCCAGTCAGCTGGCGTGCTGTACTCATCTCCCTTTACTTCCTTTATTGATCTGGGCAGAAGAGTCTCTGAAGGGTGAGCAGCTCGCAGGCAAACACCTTGACCTCATGAGGGCAAACGGAGTCTGGAGGCCAAGGAGGAAACCTCCCATGATGGCGTGACTCCTCTGCAGGCCAGCGAAGAGGCTGACGGGAAACCAGTCTGAATTGAGTTTCAGGGTTAACATAAGCCTTTTGCCATTCTTCGCACTACGGCCTACATCGAGGAATCGAGAGATAAGGTTATGTTCAGGAAATGTGCACTAAGGGGTGTCTGTGATCAAGGGACTGAAGCCTTAACTGCAAAATTGGGACAGGTCCTTAAACGTCACGTACCTACGTCACTTCTGTTTGGATCCCCTAGGAGACCAAACACTGCTCTGGCAATGGTCGCCGCATTGTTCGCAGTACTGCTGCTGTCCCGAACTTAATAAAATCAACCGTCCTCTTCTCGGTCATAAAGGAGAACATTTGTGAAAACCGTCATTTCACAATGTCATGTATGCGGATATTAAACATCTTTTTGTTCTGTAATATAGGATATTTGTTTTAGCATGTTAACTTTTGTTAAGACAGCAAGGTTAGGTAGTTAAGGTGGTTAATCAACAGGCGAGCAACGGCTTCTTCAACGTCACTTTTGGATCAAAATAATTTTAATTTACAGAAATGAACGACAGAAATTCTTCCCAATCACTCCAATGTTAGATGTTGCTCCGCCTAACTCGGGAATGTACAACCGACCTTTCCAACCAACTCAAGGAGATCCATCTTGTATATATCAGATTTTACCCTACTTTTCCATATTTTAGAGGGGCCTTTTAATGAAATACTGTTTTTTGGACATAACTTCATATTTAATTTAAGGAGTTTAATCAGAGGGATTGCTTGTACAACACAGGGGATTGGGGTTTTTTTGGGTTTAGTTGAACACTTCTCTTCCCAGAGCAAGGATTAAAGAGGATTTATCCTCTTCTTTTTTCTGATACAGTGGTCATCACCGTCATTGAGGATTAAATATGAAGCCCACTAATTAAGTTAACTTTAAGGTCATTAGAAAGCAGCAGTCAGAATCTATTTCTCTCACAATGATTGCAGCGTACTCGTTATTTGACGTTGTCATTTTCAAGATTGATGTCTGCTATCTTAATGGTTGGCACTAATGAATGGATATTTATTGAATCTGAAGCCTGATGGCAGTGAAGTGATGATCTAGACTTTTGTCAATCATTGTTCCATTTATTGTACCAAAAGTAATGAGAGGGAAAATTAGTCTTAATGGAGTTCAACTGAACTACTTTTCCACCTCATGTCCATTAGTGGAGAGAAGAAGTTCATCATGTCCTGTCATGTGTTATTATTGGACCGGACAGGTTTTGGTCTACCTTTCTCCATAAAAACGCTTTAATTACCAACCTAATGAGCTAATTAAGACTTTAGTATTCCGCATTTTAGATGTAATTAGAAATGTGCTTGCACACTAAACAAGCAATGGGTACATAATGAATATTTAATTTGAAAAGTCACAATATGATGTGAAAATGTGTTAAAAGTTGTATTCTTGACTAATGCAGTATTTATTTAAAAAACATTCTGAGACTAGTTCTTTTACAGATCAGGACTTAAACTTGAGACACGTAGTGCATTTGGAGGCCATTTAATTTTTCTTTTTTTTCCATTACACATTAACTATTTGTTGCAGGTTGACCTCTGTTAACGGTAACTTTAGGAGCCTCTCAGCGTGAACTTTTGGGACCATGTTCCAGAGTTTGATTTTTGAAAATGCCGACGTTACTGACAATGCTTTATCAGGCCAAACTGTAACTACACCTAGGGTTTGGTGTGCCATGTCATCCTGATTACACTGATGGAAGGTGTTCTTCCTCGGTGTTGATTTATTTTTTAAATTACAGAGCCATAGAGCCAGAGCAATTCATTTTATGACTGTGATCTTTTTTGTGTACTGTTTAAAAAAATGTTTAATCCTATGATTTGTCATTTGATGGTACATTTAGAGCATCTAAAGTATTATATAATATACAAGAAATAAAATATGAGAAATGAAAACATTTTTCCATCCTTTTTTTCTTGGTAATGACATTAAAGGGTTTATTATGTTCTGTTCAGATGAGTCGACTAACAACCTTGAGACAGAGATGAACACCCTCTGTGTTTCCTCACCTGTATGACTCATGTTCATGCTTAATCATCTGTGACCTGCTGAATAAATAGCTGAATGAAGAGCTGTCGGCATTGTTAAATACGTCACTGAAAACTCATCCAACTTTTTTAATGTTGTGTCCAGTGAAATTATGTTGATTCCTTCTAATCTCCCATTAAAGGTGGAGTTTCTAATATAGATCCAGATATAAACTTATTTTACACATCATCCCACCCCGCCCAAACCTAGTGTCTACGGCGGCCTTCAAGGGTGAAAATCATCCAATATACTGTCGAATGAATAGGCTCCTTTAAGGTGGAATATCTCTAAAGCAACAGCTCTCATTTTTTTTAAATATTTTCTATATTTTGTTTTCGTTTTATGTGAACAAAAAACAATGAAACAATCAAAATAAATGAACAATCTAATGATAAAAAATAAGTCACGCTTTATGAGTGTTCATTTATTTATCTTAATTGTTTTATTAAATGGTGCAATTGCTAAGCCCTTTGTAACTAGCTAAAGACTGATAAGCAGTGGGCTATTGTCAGAGTTTCTGCCCTTTGAAATGAATGCACACATAATAGGCAGAGACAAAAAACAACAACAACAACAAGCTTTCAATATTCCAACAAACTTTGTGCGTTTCCTCGCTGCACCTCCTGGATGCACATCTTGTACAACCTGTCGGTCTGGCTGATGTGTCATTTTCATCTGTCAATCACATGTCTGACTTTTTAGACTTTCATCTGTATTGTGCTTGGGCAGTGAATGATTGAGAAAACGTGTTTTTTATCCAAACCCTTGCTCTCGACCGAGGAGTGTCTGATGCTCTTTCAGGGGAGAAATGACAGACTGCAAACATGATCTACACATTGAGGATTCCAACTGTGCCATGTCAGCCTGATGACGGATGACAGACTCTGGTAGATAGAACCTTGACTGTGTCAAAATATTATGGGACAGATGCTGGATGGATGACATGGAAAAAATCTCCCTGTCAATCGGGCAGGAGACATAACCACATGGAGGAGCTAAAAATAAGAACAATGACAGTAGGAGAAATGTTCCATGTGTGACTGGATAATAACCGCAGTAGACAGTTTGAAGCCAGTCTCACCCACTGATAGTTAAATTGGTCAATGGTGGCTTGTCGTTTAACAACATCCTATGAGAGTATTAAGGCTTCATGTAGACTCTGACCAGATAGATACATCGATGGACGGACAGACAGATACTTTATTTATCCCAAGGGTCGTTTCACAGTTTGGCAAATGAGAAGCGTGCATCCTCTGTAAAATTGCAAAGTCACAGCCATTTCCCCAATCAACAATATAATATTGATGTGTCAATCAGGAGGGACGGAGAATGAAAAAAAGATGAATGATTTATTACAACAGATTAGCTGTGATAATTAGTCTGTCAAAAAGTCTTTCGCACACAGAATCTTCTGGGAAAATGTGATCAAAAGTTTTCTGCACTTGGATGGTGGATACTGGTTGCGGTTGCAGGAGGTGGTGGTGCTGGAAAAAGCGCTGTGTTGAAACGTTCAAATAAATGGAAAAAGTGTGCTTAAGTCGTTAAATCGGGAGCAAAGTCGACATCATGACTTCTTTACACTTGTGTTCGGGTTGTTTGGGGTGAGTTTGGCAGTCAACTTATCCGCAAATTTTGAGACCTCATCATTTATCCCAACACACCAAGAGAAAGCTCATGAGGAGAATATCTGCTAGAATAATTACCCAATATGAAATATATTAATGTGAAAAAAATCTTGAATTATATATATATAGTAAATTATTCATATATATATATATATATATGTATATATATATATATGTATATATATATATATATATATATATATATATATATATATTTATTATTATTATTATATATTATTATTCATACTTTTTGAACTAAAGACAAAGCAGAGTGTTATTTTTTACTTTGTGTTACTTTTGTTTTGGATAAAGTTCACATCAATTTTGAAAAGAAAAAGAAGACAACTGGGATGCATGTGGGTGGAATAACATCATTAGTGAGGAAAATATTAATGACATCACCTGCAGTGACCTCCCAGCAGCAGAAATCATTATTGTCTCCTCTGTCGCTTCCATTTAGGCATAAATGGAAGCGAATAAAAGGTGCAGTCTGTAAAATCTGGGGCCATCTCTTTGAATAAATGGATTGCTTTGAATTGTACTGTTCATAGACTAAATAAGACTCTATCATTATATTACAGTAACATCATGAAAAAAAAGAAAACTATTTTATAACTGCTTCAAATATGATAGAAAGTCCACAAAGTTCATGTTATTCCAGATAGTTTGTTGGGACAGGACCCTGAAGACTCTCCATGTGACACATTGTTGGATAGACAATGGACCCAAAATGTGACATAAATGGGAATATAACCACATAGAGGGATTTTGGCGGCAAAATACTACCTACGTCCACTAGAGGGAGTTACTTATGATAGGTCCACGGTTCAAAGCAGCGGCGAGGTCCGTAAGTCATCTTCCCGTGTACCTTTCCCAGCCACAACAGCGGCAGTTATGTTCGGAAAGTCAGCCCAGCAGGAAAGTTGAATTCCCCAGGTGGACGGCATGAGTCCACCTCGTCGGGTCTTCATGTTTCCTCTGACGGCGAGGTTTCACGCTCCATCGCTTTTTTTTTTAATGGTAAATAGAAAGAGTGATCTTCAATTTTTCAAAGCACTAAGGCTGTCAACCAGCAACAATGCATTCATCACTATCATTTCTGGAAGGTTGGCTGGTTTTCAGAGGCGAAACCTCTCTTCGTCGTCTTTCTGCCACTTCAACCTAAAAATGTGTGAAACCCTCTCTAGTGTCAGATATCAGGTTCAGATAATAATATACTAAAACAGAGTTGCTATTATTATGTTCCATTCATTCAAAGAGATACCCCTAAATTTTACAGATTCCTCCTTTAAGCTTTTATAGAGATGAAACAAGTGAAATGTATCATGTTAAATAGGAAGTATAAGAGATGCTGGTGAACTGACGGCGTAAAAGTAAAATGTTTCCCCACGTCTGCTCAAAGCTATGCAGACCAGAAGTTGGAGCTTCATTCATAGCAGAGGACCGCATTAAGTATCTGAACTCTGACTCTCAGGAAGTAGAAAAAAAGGAAATCAGTATTCCCGAATCATCAAACCGTTTCAATAGTGCTGAGCGGAAGCGCCGAAAGGTTAATTTCTGACTCTTTGAACTCTTTGGAACGACGTAATCGTCGTCCGCATTTATCAGCCAAACGTCATCCCTGCTGCACAGGAGGCATAAATTAAGTCTTTAAAGGCCAGATAAATGTAAAATACGCCATCAGGAGGCGGGTTCTTCAGCAACAAAGTGCAAGAAAAGAGGGTATTAAAATATGCTTGAACAAAATGTTTCAACAAAGCGTGGAGACCAGAACTCAGTCAGAGATAATCACAGCATCTCTGGCTGCAGATCAACAGAAGAAATCAAAACTAAACAGCAACAAAAAAAGTACAAACGTCAGGGTGAGGGATAAGGTCTTTTCTCAACCGGAGAAGTTTCTGATTCCAGAAGTGCGTCGTTGTGATGTTTGACATCCTGGTGGTGGACTTATTTACAATCTAACGCACTGATTGGAGCGTGGGGATTGGACCACTGATTGGTCGGGGGTTTGACTGCATCCTGAGATTAAACTCAGGTAATTACCGTCACACAGCGGAGAAAAATAAGAATGAAAAGGACCAACTGAGTATCACTTTCATTTGATTTTCCTATTCTTGGCATGATGAACCTGACACATTTATCAGGATGAACAAACAGACAAGAATCCTGTTTCTTATCAGCGTTTCAGTCGGGATTCTTCTGCAAGTGTTGGAGCCATAATAGTTTCTTGATTTTATTTTATTTTTTTACACAAAGATCTGCAAAATTATATGTATATATTCTTATTGTATCTAAAATCATTTCACTATTTAATGTCCTCCTGATTGGCTCATTCTCTTGTGTTCATATAATGAGGTAAGTGACGACAGCTGAGGAAATTTTTTTTTGTTCGATGGAGAGGAGGATTGATGAATACTCACACATTACGGAGCTGTTGAAACCAAGTTTACGTTAAAAGTTTAGAGATTTAGAGATCATTTAAGATGAGCATATTTTTACAACTGTGCTCACAAAAACCAGTCAGAGTGTAAAAAAAACAGGGTCTTTCCTCAAAGTTTTCACAAAGTGGAGGTACACACCCACAATCTTAAAATCCTGACCCACAAAACAGACAGCGTCTGACCCAGAATACCTAAACTAGAATGTTGATCAAATGCAGGAGGAACTGCGGGTTTGGACGACGAGACCTCAAACTGGCACATGATGGAAGTTCAAACGCACGAGGAGGTGGGGGTTAACAGGACACAGCTGATGACAATCACGGTAATCACATAAGAGGAGCATGGAGTCTGAAACGAGAGGATGGATTAGTGCCAAGACGGAGGATCAGGAAATCAATATACCAGCCTATGTACCGATAATAGAAATAAAACAGGTAACTGACAGGACCGGTCGTACCTTTCTTTTATACATCAAGTGTTTTCAAAAGCCTCTCCCCCTACTGGGTATAACATAGTAAAATACGACTCCTGCAAGATTTCCTCGGGTCGATTTAGCAAGATCCTGAAGCCCTCAGGGATTGGTCAAATGTAGAGAAGAAATCTAACAATGTTGTTTGATTGTTTGATTGTGTGATCAATAAGATATGAATGACTATTCTGTACGTCAATATTGGATTAAATCGGTCGAGAAACCATGGCCCATAAAACCTTTGGAGATAAACCTCCCTCTTTAAACATCAATCCAGTTCTTCCTCACACTATGGTTTATGTGGGTGTAAAATTTGAAAATTATCATGATATAGTTTTTGAGTTATCTCGCTACACACAAGACCTATAGCGGACGTCGTGATGATGATTCCATTATATCCCCCACTTTGCAGGATATAATTACTGAAAGTAAATCTGGATCATTTATATGTTGCTTGTTTATCACACCAATATCATGACAGTAGTAGAAAATGCAGCTTTGTGCTGTTGTATTCTTTCAGGTAGAAGGATGGTGTAAAAGGATCAAGGTTGAATAATCTTTGCAACTGTGTTATTAAATACATGTAAACAACCCCACAGATGTAAGCATACCAGACAGATGGAGTCGGTGATCCTCAGTATGAATATTTCACTGGTTATTGCTGGAATAAAATCTCGATATAACTTCGATGTTGAGGAGCTGAGACTAAAGTGCAACGTGTCACTGAAAGTTGAATGAAACCAAAAATATTGTATATGAATGATGTTAAAACATATTAAGGTTTGCCAAAAAGGCTGAAGGCAAACTGCAATGCTGATGTTAGTCTGAATAAGAAGAAGAAAGAGTTTGAAGGCACTAAATAATGTATGAAAGATTTCAAAAAGGCTTAAAAGTTATTTGTTATATTTCAGCATATTGTGTTTAGACAACAACATTAAAAAATGTCATGTGATTTGAGTGATATCTGTCACCAGAGAAACTCTTCCTGTTCCTGCTATCACTGAGTTCAACATTATCAGTTGAACATCTTAATTAATGTCCTCACCAAGAAAAAAAACATATGGAAAAATATTTTCCTCTGCATATTTTATTTATTTGGGGCATTTATTAATTTTATATCGTAGACATTCTAAATTAACCATAAAATGACAAATCGTATGACCAAGCCTGTTTTTGAAGAGTAAAAAGGGTCAGATTTATGAAATAATTTTTACATTAAATTTTGTATTTAATAAAAAATAGTTGGCTTTAATTAAAATAACTCAACCATTTAGTAAAGCTAAAAGTTTTTAGAAAACTAGACTTTTTTAGGTTGTATCAAGTTACATAACTATGTTTAATAAGTCCTTGCATGCTTTATTATGCCAAAGAAAAATCTAACTCATCAAATATGACTTTCTTAACAGCCATTGGTAATGCCTCCTCCTCGGTGGCCCCTTTGACCTGTGGTGTCCCCCAGGGCTCGATTCTTGGCCCCTTACTCTTTAGCATATGCTTAATGCCATTGGGTCATGTTATAAATAGCTTCAATCAAGGGGCGCAGATTTTAAATAAGAAATAGGGACTCAATTGTTTGGTTGAGCACATTTTCAGTAGGACATTAAAGGGTTAAAGCCTGGACTTTTCTCCTACATTTGAAGTTCGGGGCAGATTGGATGATGGATAGTGGATGCAGAAATAAAAACTTCTTGTCTGATGGCACAGGATCTACATTTGAAAAATGCCTCAGTTATAATCAATTAGATTCAATCAATGAATTAGTCTTCAGGCTTGGCGAAGGATCAAAATTTGGCTGTGTGTCAGTGTTACTCCAACTTTCAATCCTTCAGGAATTGATTTTAAATGGCTGAAAGTGTGAGTCAGTATGTTTAAATGTCAAGCAAGACTTTGACTAAAGGTCAAAGATAAAAAAAATTATATTTTATTTTATTATTAAGTATTGTTAGGTATGAAATGTATTAAGCAACATAGATATTTTGTACTTTGATCATTGAGCAGTAACAGTCAGTGACAAAGGATATGACTTTGTGTTCAGTTCTTTATTTCTTTTGCTCTTTGTTCTCTTTTTTTTGTTGTTTACTGTTTTTTTGTTTTTTTTAAGTTTTCTCTCTCCATGTTATGTTTATGTTTCCTCCCTATGATTCTGTCTGTGTGTCTCCACGGTGATTGTTAAGTGTCCTCACCACATTTGTGTCTTTTCACTCTGATCTGATGATGTAATTGGCTCAGATTTTTTAAAAGTTGTGTAATTTGAGGTGGAATATTATCATTTTAACCTAAGATCAGATCATATATATAATTAATTAACTATGTAAACAATATTTTTCTTCATTTCATGTCCCAATTGACAATAAAGCCAATAAAAACTGACATTTTTGGTCTCACCAGCATCAAACAACGGAGGCTGTGGTACAAGGAAAAATGATTAGATTCTGAATTTCACACAAAGAATCACAAAAACGTCAACACAAAATTCAAGCGACCACTGATGAGGAGTGAGACTCCACAGATGATCTGATGATGAATGGATGAGGAACCAGGGCCTGATGATTGAGGAAGAGGTTCAGCAGGGGGGATGTGGAGTCAAGAATCAAGTAATGAGGCCAGACAGGAAGATGCAGAGCCACACCTGAGGCACAGATACACCTGAACTCACAGGCAGACTGGAAGAAAACACACAAGATACAGGAAGGACGAGAGAACACAGTCCGTGTGTCTTTGTTTGCAGTTTGTTGATGTGGATGTCTTCAAATATTCATATTGTCAGTTTCTATCATAATTCTCCTGATTATTTTGGTTTGGACCCTGCTTGTCATCTGGATTTCACCACTGGCTTCTTGTTTTTGGATTGTTTGTTTGTTTGAAAGGCATCCTGCGTAAAAACTATGCCAAATCAATATGCGGAACACGGAGCTGATTTCTGTCACTGGTACTGTCAGCCAGCAGGGTAGCAGCGGAATCTACAGCTGGAAACAAATGATCCGCTGTGGCAACCTTGAGAGGGAACAGCCGAAAGAAGAAGAGGATTCCTGCTCACTGATATTTGTTTTGGATTGTAGAATTTTACTTCTTCACCCTGAAGGCCCATAATCCAACGTTTACCCAGTTTTGGTATTTCCCCTTATGTGCACAATGCCTTAATTTCTTTGTTTAAGTTTATGGTGTATAATGTGCATAAATCTCCCTCTGGTGGACATATTTGGTGTTTTGCAGTCAAAATCACATTTTTTTTCCCTATTTTGGGTCCAGTGCTTATCCAAATGGTCCTATCCCTCAAAAACTGTGTAGAATAACATGGACTTTGTGGTATTTCTATAAAAACAATGTGACAGTTATCAAAGAGTTTCTGAGCAAATTCATTGTTCGATTGTTTGTTTGATGGCGTTACTGTAATATAATGATGTTAGAGCCTTTTGTAGGTAAAAAACAAATATATATATATCAGATGAAGGTAGAAATATAGTATTTATGTGTTTAATCACAGATTATGCACACATAGTAACAGGTACAACGTTACTAACACTTAAAAGTAGATCATCTTAATCGTATCTGTCTATAAAAGTTATACAAATACACCCGATGATTTAACAGATGAAACCTCAGATTGCTTCTGCTCCGCTCCTGAATTGTGTCGCCACATGGGCCCAAACTCTGGTCTCTGCTCAAAGTCACAATCAGCTGTATATGCTGCACACATTTCAGCTACTGGAGGAAATAAAAAGGTTCCTAGATTCCTCACCAAGTCCAAAAAAACATGGTCAACATCACTATGCTGAAAAATAAAAAACTAACCTGTATTGGTATTCCTAAAAAGTCCCACCCCCAATAATCATTTTAATGATAATAAGTGTACTGTATTTTGTGCTCAGGAGGCAATTCTTCATATTCACTAAGTTTCTTATAATTTCATTATTATTGTTGTACTGTTTGCAGCTCATGACTGCCGTCGTTGTCATGACATTCACTGCCACCCCCGACCCAGTTTCTTTACCCCTTTAGGTCGAATACATCTTGTTGTCTTGCCTTGTTATCTTGTTTTTATGTCTTGCTGCACAACCAATTGTCCTTTGGGGGCAAATTGAGTTGTAGACAAACGGTGATTCCTTTCCAGGTATGGCCAGGAACATGAACCACCTAAAAGAGAAGCAGACACAGAATTACCTCACGTCAAACATTTCCCTCTGGGCTGTCAGCCTACCGATGACTGAGACACACAAAGAACTTTTAAGGACAGTTTGTTTCATCTTGTCTATTGTCATTCAGAGCCTCCACTCTTCACATCACAGATCTTACAAAGAGATCAAACTACGGGAAGTATCCTCTGAGAGTTTGTTCATTCTGATCAGATAAGAAAAGGAAAGACCTGTCAATCTCATTCTGGGCTGATTTCAGTCAATCCCTTCCCTTGTCAAACAGTCTCTCCTCTGTCCGCCATTCATATTCAGCCCAAAGCTGTGAAAATCCAGAAATATGACCACCAAAGGACTCAAACCCTCAATCTTGTGGAGGCGATCTTGGATCTTCTTCCACAGGAAGTATGTTGTTGGACCAGTCCAGTTTACTGTTGAGGTGAGCACCGAGATGTTTGTAGGAGTCCACCTGTTCGATTTCCCAACCCTGAATGGCTTTCGTAAAGTGCTCCTGCAGAGGTTGCTATATAGGGGTTATATAAGAAAACAACGGCTCTGCTAGAACATGGTCCATCACAGAAGAACCAAGAAGCCTTTTGTATCACAGGTGAAAGTCCAGTTGCTTTTGATCCAACATTCAAGGACCCTTAGACCTGGATGAATTACAATCTCGACAAAAAACTTGGTTGTGTTGAGAATTTTTGGTTGAAAAATACTAAATAGTGAGGAGATCTGCTCCAGACATGAAAACCAACCCTTAGAATGACCTCACGGTCCAACTTGAAGCCTCAAAAATGGAATAATAAAAATGACAAATATCCCTGAATATCAAAAGGCACTAGAGCATGACTTGCTGCTACCATTATGGTCCCTCCTAGGACAAAGCATGAATCGTCTCTGCAGGCAGCAATGCTTTTTAATCTTCGCTTTTTAATGCTTCTTAATCTCTCTCTCTCTCTCCCGAGAGCGAGAGAGAGAGAGACTGCTCTCAGAGGCAAAATCCTTGAGTCATCAGAAATCCTTTATCAATCCAAGGATGTATTAGATTACCGGGCCTTGTTTATAATGTATTGTTCACTCTTACATCCTTATATGTCTGATTGTGTGGAGCTGTGGGGATCCACCTTTAAAAAAGCGGCAAAATGAGCCATAATATTATGACCACACTAACCCCCTGCACTAACCCCCAGAGAGAATCTTTGGAGGAATTCAAACTCTAACTCAAAAATGTGTAATTCACTTTCATTTAGAAAGAATTATTTGTGAAACTATTTTTGAAGGTAACAAGTATCAAATTATTTACTTTACTAACTTCCACAAACACACTGATCGACTGTGTATTTAGAAGCATTTTGCTTCTGCCTGAGCCTCATCAGTCACAGAAGAAAATCATCCGTTTATATTTATGTACGTTAAATATTCTTTCTAGTTATAGTAATATGTCTCTGTGTAAGATGACTGAATAAACAAAACTGAACCGAACTGAGAAATGAGCGCGTTACTGCAGATAAAGGGGGGTGTGATAGGCTCATCTGAATCAGCTGCTATATTAAACCTCACCTCCACCTGCTCCTGTGAGCCGCCTCCCAACACCTCCCTCTCTCTCCCCTGCAGCTCCATGGTTAACTACACTCAAATATTAAGCACTTTTTGAGTTGGGTTCAACCATTCCTCTACTCCACTCCGACTTTATCAAGGCAGGAAAATAAAAAACCTCACCCCCATAATGCATCTGCATTTTAGACGTTACCAAGCATTCAGTGAAAGAAATCAGCATTCAGGTAATGAGTCTGACTTTTCTCCATCTGCTAATGCTAATGCTATTCAACAGTCTGTGTAAATAATGAATCATCTCCATCTGTGAATTAATGCAGAGTGTGTCTTCATCATCAACAAGAGGAAGCAGCAGACATGATGTTTCACCTCCTGTATGAGAATCTCAGATGTAAAGTGTCTGAATATAAACCCTGGCCTTAAGTGCACTATTCCATCTCTGCTCAGACAGAAGTATCAAAAAATAATTTTCTTTTCACACTTCTCATTCATGACTGACAGGTTCCCCTTTCCTTTACCAAAGACTTAACATCGGCTAATATTAGATCTTTTCCCCTATTCCCTCCTCCCTTTCCACCCAATCCTTTTTTTTATTCTTTTGACCGGACAACCAAAGCCCGCTGATTGGGCTGCCTCTCGCTATTCAAATTCTAAATAGAAGACTGAGCTAAACGATATTCGACCGCTTCAGACACAGTGACTCAGATTTTTTTTACAGCACTTTTATTTCCTACTTGCCTTTATCATAAAACCGTCTAATCAGCAGCAAAGCACAGCTTTTAGTGTTTAAAATAGTGCACTGTGGGAAAATCCCAAAGCGGGATTTGAAAATGTCAACCTCACCAAATAAGTAAGTCTAAATCTAGAGGAACTTTTCCAAATAAAAGATTTTTTTTTTTTTTTAAAAACATCCATAAGTATAAAGGTTTAAAAAAAAAATGGAGATAGAAATTCCCTTCAATTTCCCACATCCCATCGTGAGCAGACTGACATCCCCTCAAAATGTCTGAACCGGATCTGCCAGCCTCGACACAGGGATAAAATAATGTTTAAATCTACTCAATTTAGCGCAGCTCAATTCTGATTTTTAATGATTTATTGAATCTAAAATTTAAGTTGAAAATACTTAATACTTAGTCTTCAGTGGAAGTTTTTTTTTTAAAATCACCATCACTTCACTTTTTACAGTGTGCAATATTTTTCTTATGATTCTGCAGTAATAAAATAATTATTCCAGCACTTTTAACAAACACATCTGCAGTTTGCAGTGTCCAGCATATTTTAGTTTTTCTTTTGTGGTAAAACCATGAAAAAAAAAGTTTTTTTGAAAGAGATTTGAAGAATTTACAAAGTAAAAATTTCCCTTTCTGATGCTTTAGGCGTCTGATAATGAACTGGAGAGAATTTTTTTGATGAACATAAAGAAATAGATTCCAATAGTAACCAAAATAATTTGTAACTACTTAATTTAATTTGCAAATATGTAATTAAAATGAGTGATCCAGTTGAAGAATTTAACTATTCTTTTTTACAGTGTAGGAACCCTGACCCTCCAACCAATGGCCAGTCTGCCAGCCTGCCTCAGGGTGTATAACATCGCTCTTTGAATGCATATGAACCGACCCAAGGAGATCTATATTTTACTCTAAGAGTTCATATTCTATTCGTGGAGAGCTCCTTCGATGAAAAAACCCTGTTCTTCTAACAAGACTTCACATCATGGCTTTTACAATGCAGGAGAATGTAGGCTTTTCAGGGATGTAGCCTTGCTTTTGGGGACGACAGCGTAGGACTAGTGGTTGGATGAAACCTGAGAGATGGTTTAATGGTGAATGACCACAGACCTATGGTAGTAATTATGCAAAAAGAACAGCTCTAAATAGCCAGAAGAAGAAGAAGAAGAGTGCAAACCGAATTATATGTACAAGAGCCTCCAGACTGAGTCAATATAAATATGGATTGTATTGCTGTGAAGTGCTTGTTTCGTACCTCATGAATGTAACCGTAGAACCGAGTACATGGTGTGCCGTCTCAATGAGTTCCTAAATGGGTTTGTCCTAGTAAAATAATGGTTAAACTAAAATAAATATAGTAGTACGGATCAGCATAACCGCAGAGAACAATGTGTGTGGATGTAAAGGTACCGTTTGCTCTGTGGCTGGTGTGCAATTTCAGCCCTTTAAAATGTTTGAAGCTTAGTTACATCAATAGGCTTCTGTTTCAGAAAAGATCTGCGGCGTGTTTCCTGGGTGGTGGTCATGTGTTTGAGTCAACACTCAACCTCAATCTTCAATAATCTTTGGAGTTTCATTTTTTGTCCATCCTCCATCCTTTATTTTTCTGATCAAACCACAATCAGGCTTCCATTGTGTCTCATTTTGAACTCTAAAGGACACCTCCTGCTTCTTGGTGAGATGCAGACGGATGAGCCGCCTTGACCTCAAATGTCTCCTTCACCAACCAGGTGCTACTTTTGTCCGTCGGTCGTTTGGTGCTGCACAGGTATCATACAGTGAGCCATGTTTTTTTAGACAATGTCCGGTTATCAACAGCTACCTTATTCCTGTGAAAAACAATCCTGACAGCTATCCAACACCTTTGTTGGACCTCAAAGTCACTATGATGAGAAACACTGAACCACTAGAATAAGTAATAAAGTAAATGGGCTCAACCCTTCGTGGGTCACAAACTTTCTTTGGATTTCGGAGTATAACTCAAAAACTGTAAACCTGTTCTGCTCTTTAATTTTGATTCAAGCTTGGCATGAATTCCATAACCGGAATATACTCAAACAAGGTCTTTGCTGCCGTCCCCGACAGCAAAGGGTATATCTCCTAGTTGACACCAATCCCCTGCGTTGTGCCAGTCCCTGATTTAACTCCTAATGAGTTATGTCTGTCTATGTGAAGTTACGTCTGAAAAACAATGTTTCTGGTAAAAAACGATCCCCTACTGAGTAAAATGTGGTTTACAAGAACGATCTCGAGTGGATTCATATTCACCAAATTTGGACTTAATATCGACCACCGGCTGAGAAATTATGGCCCGAAAAGTTTTGGAGATTAAGCTCCCGCTATTGCCGATAATAAGCAACTGATCTTTCCCAAGATAAACGCAGTCATTCCTCCCACTACAGTCTATATGGTTATACAATTCAAAACAATTATCCATGAAAGAGTTTTTGACTTATCGGGGATATGAAAATTAGTATATCTTTCCGATTTTGTGAGATGAAAAAGGCTTTAACACCATTATATTACAGAAACACCATGACTAAAAACCAGCAATGAAATTTGCTCAGAAACTCTTTCATAACGACTGCATGGGACCAGAAGGACTCTCCATTTGGACCAACTGGACAGGCAATGGACCCAACATGTGGCAAAAATGGGATTTTAACCCCAGAGAGTGATTTTGGCTGTAAAATAGCACCTTTTTCCACTAGTGGGAGTTATACGCACATACTAAAACTTTTGGCTTTGATATAAACCATGGGTTTTATTAAAATCTAACATTATGTACAATTTTAAAACAGTTTTTAAAAAAAAGGGTAAAATCCTAATTAGTAATACTTAAGCTCTCTAATTGTGTTCTTGCATCTAAAGTGCACTAAATTGTGTCATTCCCTTCCACAAAACGCATTCATCTCTAATTTACAGGGTGATTTCCTCAATCACAAAAACTTTTATTTCACTTTGTCACAGTTTCTCTGCTCGAGTGCAGCTTCCGCGTCTCATGTCACCGTCGTGAGTATTTGTCAGACAGCGGGGCAGCAGTGTCATGTGACACCAGGTGGGAACAGCCTGACTGTTTCTCTGATTTCACAATCTGTGAAGGTCCAAATGTGTTTGAGTGCAGAGGCACCGGATCATGAATCGGAAACACAAATGTTCCTGTGAAGCTCTTGCTCTACCAGCACAGAGTTCAACCTTATGCTGCGTCTTGTTATTCAGTTATTTATATGGGATGAAGAGTTTTGTCGGTGAGATAGAGAATGTACTGAAAACAGATATTACACTGACAGACCCTCTTTCTCTCTCTCTTCTACCCCTCATTTTTTCCAGTGCCCTTTTAATCCCACCTGAGCCAGCTACTGTTTTATCCTGAGTTCCTCAGTGATTTGCCCATGAGCTGAAACAGAAACTGGGACCGATGCACGTCCTCTGCAAGAAGCAGAGGCTCTTATATAGCTGTGAAGATAGATGTTCAGTCCCAGAGATCAATCATGTATCCACCTGGTGAGACCTCGTCTGTCTAGGAAAGATCACTGGCTCTTGATTGCTGCGCTTACAGTGTCCTCATCAATTTAGAAAGCCGAGAAGGGCTGCAGGAGAGTTAGCCCACCTCTGACATGGAAAATAGAATAAAGGGACAGCTGTATGATTTGGGAGGCGTCTGATTGGAGACACTGTTTGTGTCTCCAATCAATAACACTCACACTAGGGAGATATAAAGAACTTATTCTGAAGCTAACATGAGAACTACCATTATCAATTAGCTCAGCTAATTACACTGTAAAAACATAGTTATGAATATCATTTTCATTTATTTAGCGATATACCCCTAACTTATACGGAATGCACCTTTAAACTGCTTCATTCTGTCTTCCTCTAAATTAAGCTCTTTTGTTACTCTCCACTGTCTCGCACCTTGCAGGCGGTCCCTGCAGAGGAGGCTCTGATTGATGAAGATGAAGATAGTAGCTGGTTGTCTACCTCCCGGGGATCCAACACACCTGTTTAACAACATCTCTCTAATGAGTTATTGATCCAGGAAGTTTGAATCTGTGGAAATCTTTCCAGCTTCATTGAAGTTAATAAACTTTTTAATAAAATATAGAAAATGCCTCAGTGTCTCCTCTCCTGTCCTCTCCTGAATTCAGTTCATACTGAGCTCGAATCGTTGCATACCGGAGATGTTTGAATATCGTTTCTGATCGGATCTTCGTGTTGCTCATGCGGCGTTGACGTCAGCAGCCGCGCAGCCACCGGTGAGCGGAGAAGAGAGAGGCGGATTAACGGGACACAACCTGCTCCCGGTGCGCCTCTGTAAACTTCTCAGAGCTCGGAGGAAAACAAACACACCGGAAGACGAGACGAGAGGAGAGGAGAGGAGCAATGAATAACACTTCATCACATTTTACCAGCAGTCCTCCGCGGACCGGAGGCTCCGGGATCGGGACGGTGGATCATGAACTCATCATCACCTCTACTTTCGGGACGCTCCTCTCCATGGTCTACATCATCGGAGTTTCGGGGAATGTGTACACCTTGGTGGTGATGTGTCACTCGATCCGGTTCGCCACCTCCATGTACATCTCCATCATTAACCTGGCGGTGGCGGACCTGCTCTACCTCTCCACCATCCCCTTCCTGGTGTCCACCTACTTCCTGAAGGACTGGTACTTCGGGGATATTGGATGCCGCATTCTGCTGAGCCTGGACCTCCTCACCATGCACGCCAGCATCTTCACCCTGACTGTCATGTGCACTGAGCGGTACCTGGCCGTCACCAAACCTCTGGACACTGTCCGACGCTCCAAGAGTTACCGCAAAGCTCTGGCGTGGGGGGTGTGGGTGCTGTCCGTGGTCCTGACGGTGCCTATGATGATCATGGTTTCCCAGACCACAAAGAACACGCCCGATGGGGGTGTAAAGAGGATATGCGCCCCCACCTGGGCACCCCTGGTTTATAAGGTGTATGTGACGGTCCTGTTCGGAACCAGCATCATGGCTCCGGGACTCATCATCGGGTACCTGTACATCAAGTTAGCCCGCACCTACTTAGAGTCCCAACACAACTCAGTGCTGAGCAAAGGCACCAAGCGCTCTCCAAAGCAGAAAGTTCTGATCATGATCTTCACCATCGTACTGGTCTTCTGGGCCTGCTTCCTGCCCTTCTGGATCTGGCAGCTGCTGCCCCTCTACCACACCAAACCCCTCCGCCTGGCCTCACACACACACACCTGCATCAACTACCTGGTGGCCAGCCTCACCTACAGCAACAGCTGCATCAACCCCTTCCTCTACACGCTCCTCACCAAGAACTACAGGGAGTACCTGAAGAACCGGCACCGGAGCTTCTACAGGTACACCTCATCCTTCAAGCAGAGACCACCCAGCCTCTACTCATGGGGGAAGTCTGCATCCTCCAGCAACCAGTTTGATCTCAACTCTGAGACGCTGGTCATGGGGACACTGAGGTGATTTATGGACCAGGTGGAGGAGAATGAAAAGCTTTCGCAACCATTATAGGTAAGTTTTATATCCCTTTTATTTCAAGATGGTGACCATATTTCTGTGTGGATGATTTTAAATGTCAATCTGTCCATGTCTGCATTCTCTGCTCGCAGTCCTGCCACTGAGCCCAATCTGTACGGAATGAGATTTGTGCCAAAATTATCCAACCAAAGTTAAACATTTTGGAGGGAATAAAACTCATTGAGGCTAAGGCTAAAAGAAATTATATAAAAAGTCAAACTATAATTTAAATAAAAAATGTTTTTGGTAGTCTCACAGCAAGGAGGTTCTGGGTTTGAATCCCGATATCTGGAATCTGTATGTTCTCATGTGTAGATGTAGGTAGAGGACAAGGAGGATGATGAGGATGATGATGATGGTTATGATGAGGAGGATGATAAAGGTAATCATGAGGAGGAAGAGGATGATGATGAGAATGATGAGGAGGAGGTGGAAGATGAGCATGATGATGCTCTTGAACATTTTAGAAGCTTTTATTTGTAACATACAACCAGGTCTCCGCCTTCATCCCGTCTCTGAGGATCAGTGGTAGCCGTCTTAGAGGAAGCCGGGGAGCAAAGTGGTGTTCAGGGTTTTGCTCAAGGACCCTGCGACATCCAGACTGCAAGCTCTGGGATTGAACCGCCAACCTTCAGGTTCGGGGACGAATCACTCTACCCACTGAGCTTCTCTACTCGACTGTCGGCGTTTGTGGTCCTGTGTGAAAAGTTGTCTTTATATTTAGCTACGACCACACGACTGATTAACACTTAAACCGATCTGTTTCCATCTCCTGTCACAGGGAGAGTAAAAGAGATTGACTCAGTTACTGAATTTAGCTCAAAGGGACTGATGAGCAAAGTCTGGACCGCAGAAGTCTTCTCTGGCACGAGATGAAGACAGAGCTCCACCTGCGTGTCCAATCGCTTTCACCAATTTGCATGCAGCCTCACTTACAGTAAACACATCCCCTCCGCCGGGCCGAATACACCAACTGCTGCGATGGAGCTCTTCCCACCGGATTGTTACGCTCTGGTTCTTCGTCTTAGCTGCTGCCTCGTTACATAAATGATGACCACACTCCAGAAATGGTGGATCTGAGCTTCACCTTGTGTTTTTGAGGCTTTTCACACTTTTCTTTGAAGTTTAGTTTAGTTTTAACATGTTGTCAAATTTGATCAAACTACAAAACAACTCAAAAGTACAGAGAGACTGATCCTTGGGTTCAGGCTGTTCTTTTTGGCAGTTATCTTAATGAATTAAGCATGAATGTGCTTCATGTTTAATGGAGCGTTCATAACAACTTAATTACGACGGGTCCTGGCACAGAGGGGAAGCTCTCTCACTTTAATATGATTTATTAAAGTCGTCTCAGCTCGCTGAGACTCTCTACCTTCATCAGGACTGGAAAATCAGGCATCCTCAGTTTCAGGTCTCCTTATTATCATACCGGTCTTACTGAAGCGCATTGCGTTTACCGATTAAAAAAACTATAATTCAGACGCTTTATCTCGTTATTACGAGAAGAGATCTCTTCATTTTAAGACAAGGGGGAGACGTTTGTTTGTTTGCACATGTCCTGTGATGTTTGTCGGGCATCTGTCCTTTCACCGGCTGTGTGACACAGTCGTGTTTGGCCACGTTCCGATGTTTCATTAGTCTTTCCCATCGTGAAACTGGCGTTTGTAGCTTCATTACTCTTAACTTGAACACGATGAGCATTTTGATGCACATCCAGACTGCTAGCATACTTAATAATATATAAACCTCACCGTCGCTGCAGAAGGAGGACTTTTTTCACTACTGCCGCCAACGTGTGTTTACATTTCTGTGACATCACTCGGCGCCTGCGCAATGATGCGCCGCTGTCAGGACAGAACGTATATAAGTAACGTAATATGAGAAAATATTTATCACTTCTCAATCCGGGATGCTGGTGCAGGAATACTTACAATACTACAATACTATTTTTTAAGAAATACTTTTCCACAATTTATTTTGTATTTGAGGACATTAAAGGGTTAAATAAGCCTTTCAGGACACGTGCAAACAAACAAACATCCCCTCTTTATTAGGCATCTGAGTTTTCTTATTTATTTGGTGAACACGATGCGCTTCCGTATAATATCTAGGATCTAGAGAGGCGCCGTCCTTGGCAAACACCGACTTTTATTCGTTTTTGCATGCCAAAGGTCAGAAACTCATGCATAAATGCACCGCAGCCAATCCCTGGATGCTTTACATTCTCAGGTTTAGAAAATTGACCTCCCCTTTCTTTTTCTCAGTTTTGCCAACTGTCTACGCTTTCATCCTTTCAAATATCAGCTGCCAGCGGTCTGTGTGGGATTTATCAGCTTATGGCTGCTCTCATTCAACATTCATGAAAAATGTAGGAGGGATTTGTTGATGTTTCTCCAGAAACTGGAAAATATGTTCATCCATGAACGGGAAAGCTTGCTCTGATTCCTGGCTCCTCACAAGCTGATGCTTCATCACCAGTCTGTGCATCTCATCCATAATCACCAATGAAAGTCCATCCCTGTCAGCATGAGGCGTCCAACAGTAACTGCTAATTTAGCAAAGTGAGAAAGTCCCAACAGTTGAAATGAGTCCCAAAGTTCCTGCGGTAAGACAACAATTCCATCCTGTGTTCAAGAGAACCATCTCATCCGCCTTTATCTAAACCGACCACCTATTGTTTGTGCCGAAACATAACGAGACTTAGCTTTTTGAAAAATATCTGCTACTTGACTGAACCTCTTTATAATATGAACCAGTGACAAAGGGTACAGGGCCAAAGATAAAACCCTGAGACACACACACACACACACACACACACACATATTTATTTATTTATTTATTATTGTTTGGTTTATTTGGGATTCAACAAAAAAAAGTTCTTACAAAGGTCAAATAGTAAAAATAGAAAAAAAAACAGAACATTATTTTCCATAATGTTGAGCTTATCCAATTAAATTTAATATTTTCCATGAAATGCCAAAATAATAACCAAATAACCAGATAATAATAATAATAACCAAAACTTTAATGTAATGTGTCCAAGATGTTATATTAATGAATGGCCTAAAATAAATAAAATAGAAAAGGAAACATTAACTTAATTAACATAATTAACTTAAGGGTCATTTTATTATATTGTTTTTTAGCACATTCTTTATGTATTTATTTTTGTGCAGCTGGAAATTTGGGCAATTTCCATTCCTTCCATGTCCTTCCTCTTGTCCAGTGTACCCGACACAGTGGCAGCAGGCTAAGAAGGATATTCCTAACGTCCCTCTCCCCAGTAACACTCTCCAGCTCATCCTGGGGAATCCTAAGGCGTTCCCATGCCAGATGAGATATTAAACCCTAACCCTTCCTCCAGAGAGTTTTGGGTCTTCTCCGGGGTCTCCTCCCTGTTGGACGTTACTGGAAAACCTTCAGAGTGAGGCATCATGGAGGCATCCTGATCAGATGTCGAACCGCCTCAACTGGTTCCTTTAGACATGAAGGAAAAAGCTGCTCGGCTCCAAGCCAGTTGTCTGGGATCCACCGGTCCTCCCAAAACCCATCCCCTTATCGCTACGGCCGGGTCCTATAAAGAAAGCAGATTTCAGCCGCTTGCATCCTGGGCCTCATTTTTTTTTTTTGTTTCGACCCAGAGCCTCTGACAATCGGTGATGGTAGGAACGTGGAAGGACCGGGAGGTTGAGAGCTCTGGTGATCGTGGTGAATGGCTGCCAGCAGCCTGGCTGTGTATCTCACATCATTGTCTTTTATATTTTTCTGCTCAGTATGCATAAGAATACACAAATGATTAACGTTACATTTCCATAAGACACATATAAATATAAAGTATTATGAAAACTGCAGTAGTCGATGCAGAGATATCCTGATATTTCAGGCTGTATGGGTCTTTCCTAAACTAATCGTGTATCAGCCAGACCTCCAGTCTGCGTCACAGATTTCCCGTCAAGCATCTCTAATCTCTTTGGTCAAGCCGAGACAAACTAATTGATGTCTTTTAAATCGACAAAGCTTCTCAGAGACACAGAGGGTAGGCAGAGAGCCACTCCTCATGAAAAATCTATGTTTATTATAATGTACATCTAATTTCTGTGGGAAATTTGTTAATATCTGAGACACTCTATATTTAGAAAAAAAATGGTCAAGCCTATTTTTATAGAGTGAAAAAGAAAGTCAAACTTTTTGTATGTGGAAAATAGTTGATTTTATTAAGATGAGCTCAACCTTTTGCTAAAGCATGTTTTTAGAAAACAATTTGATCCTTATTGGACTTTATTTTGGTTTTATCAAGTTAAATAATTCTGTTTCATCAGTCCATATATGCTTTGATAAGTCCAAAAAAATCCTACTTATGGAATTGAACTTTCTCTATAGCCGTAGATATTGGCCCCTTTGGCCGAAGGTGTTTCTCAGGACTCCATCCTTGGAGCCATCACTGATTTTTCGGATATATAAATAGTGACACAAAATGTACTCAACCAAACAGTTACAGTAGGCTGGTTGGTTTATGGGTTTTGAGAAACATTTTTCCTTACCTAAATAAACTATTTCATGATAATCTTATAAAATGTCACAAAGAGGAAAAGAGCCAAAAGATAAGTTTTGGATTGGAATCTCACGTTTGGAGGATCTATGGTGATCGTATAGAAATACTCCACACCATAAACAAGTTAAAATGACCTCAACCTTTGACATATTTAACAGTAAACGCATCACAGACTTTTAATGCTGCAGTGATCTTGATAAGAAACATCCTATGATAGTAAAACTATGTTTTAATTGTAAAATACTGGAGTATTTTAACAGTGTGGTATTAGTACTGTTAGTGAAATACACAACGTTAATACTTCGTCCACCTCTGCTTAAGATATTAAAATTCAACCAGTATGACCTATGACCTCTATAAAACATGACCCTTTCCTCTTTACAGAAATCCAGGTTTGATCATTAATCAAACCTCGACTCTCTGCTTGAACTCTTGAAGTTATGGCTTGAATAAGAAATACATGTTACATATAATGCATAAGACGTGGATGTTGTGGAGGAAGATCTACAGTTTTGAGCGCGATCAAGATCATACATAATCCCTCTGGCATACTCCTTAATAGAATTTATTGTATTATAATCATCCAATGATCTGCTTATATTTTCCTTTGGCATGGCATTTTTTATACTTTTGATATGAACTCCTCCAGTCCTCTGAAGCCGAGATTTTAAGCTCCATTAAATGTTGGTCGATCTAACAGCCAAGTGATAATAACAGCTACTTATTTACATATTACTCATCCTCAGACACCAAATCATCAGTGCAGTATGTTTTCAGATTATCCTAAATATAGCTGTGATATTGCTTTCGTTTCCCAGGCCTTCGTAATAAAAATAGCTATAAGTTTTAAAAGTTCAAGATCAGAGCCAAACATTTAATTAACCGGCTGATGACAGCTCTGACTATAAAAACTCTGTAGAAATTCTTAATGTGTGCCTGATGGTGGAAGTGAAGTACTCGTATGAAGCTGGACTAGCAGTAGCATCGAAGTTACGACAATAGAAGCAGAGAAACATTTGAAAATTTGGTCAGATTTAAGCAGGAACAGTTGAGCCAGAGCCACTTCCTGTCAAGTCCAAGTAGTTTCTTTCATGGCATTTATCTTGATGGCTTTTATATCTTTGTGACATGTATCTTGATGACTTTGATGTCTTCACAGCATGTATCTTGATGGCTTTGATGTCTTTGTGACGTGTGTCTTGATGGCGTTGATGTCTTCGTGACATGTATCTTGATGACTTTGATGTCTCCGTGACATGTATCTTGATGACTTTGATGTCCCCGTGACATGTATCTTGATGACTTTGATGTCTTCGTGACATGTATCGCGGTGGCTTTGATGTCTTTGTGACGTGTGTTTTGATGGCGTTGATGTCTTTGTGGCATGTGATTTTTATGGTATTGGTGTCTCAATGGCTTTGGTGTCTCAATGGCATGTAACATGTAACTCTGATGTCTTTCTTGTGTGTAATGTGATAGCTTTGATTTCTTCATGGCAGGTAACTTAAAGGCTTTTTTTGATGTCTTTGTGGCATATACTTTGATGGCTTGGATATCTTGGTGTCATGTTACTTTATAGCTTTGATGTCTCCGAGCAAGGGACTTGATAGCATTGATCTCTTCATGGCATGGAACTGGAAGGCCTTGATGTCTTCGTGACAAGTAACTTGCATATTTGCACAGATCGTTGCTATGGTTACAGATTGCTATCATACCACTAGCAAACTGACATTATTTCTATGAGATTTTTGTTGCAGTCTTTGCTCTTGTCTTCAATAATCACTTTGTGTATTATTACTTAAACTCAGTGCACTGTTATTCACAGCAGCAGCTGCCATTTCTTTCCTAACATTGTTCAAATTGATTACAGCTGGACAAAATGAAGTTGTTGATATCTCAGATTTGATAATCTAATCAAAATGAATTTGAAGGTATCTGTAAGTTGTTAATAGATATCTACAATTACTTCATGACTATTCCTAATTCAAGTTTGGGATATCCACTAGGTCATTTTGAAGAGTCATAATTCCAGTCACAGATACCAATAACGTCATTCTGACTAATAAAAACTTGATTTAAGATATCTATAAAGGACTATGTGGATATTTTTCAATTGATGGGGGTTACAGATATCTTAAATTAGAATTATGATGTCAGAATTCAAGTGTAGATATCTGAAACTGGAATTAGAACTATAGTCATAATGTATTTGCAGACATCTGGGCATTTTGAAAGGGTTGGTAGGTATCTGTAATGAAAAACCTCACAAGAATTGAAAAAAGGTAGTTACAACTCAAAAAAGAATTTCAACAGAAATGCAGTTTTGACTAAGTGATCTGACATTGCCTGATATTCGAATTGAAGATTGAGTCATTCAATGAATCCTCCTCTCCTCATGAACGTCTACCCCTGCGCTTTCCTCTACACTAATGAATGTGTTAATAAGTCCCTCAGGAGCTGATGAGGGCACTATCGCTTCATAAGCAAAGTAGTTGTCGGAGAATTTGCATTTTATTTGGTTGCAGGTCAAAGTAATTGGAGGAATTGGGTTCTAAGCTCAGCTGGAAATGTTTGCTCCCTCACTACAAATCTATGCTCGCCTTTTTTGTATCAGTCAGCAAACTTCTTATACGGTGAATAAGACTTAAAAGAACCCAGATCAATATTTTTATATTAAAGTTGTGCATGTAGGAGAATTCTGTCCCGCTCCACTGCTTGCTCTCTCAGCACTCATGTTTGGCTCACACACACAAGAACATGGTGAAGAATTCAGCAGCTACAGGTGCTATGATATGATGTTCTTCTTTGGACTTGGAAAAGATCAGTCCAGATCGATTATTCCAGGGCCTGAGGTAGGAGGAGATGACTCACTCGGCTCCCCCCCCCGTGTACTCTTCTTGCAGACCAACACTTTGACTGATCATACAGGAAGTTTGGATCATCATCTAGCAGGCAGCTTATGTTGTTCCAAATCCTGTTGTACCTTTCATTGTTAATGGTGCCTTAACAGATGTGGAAGTCATTCATGGTGTTGGCAGTACCATCACAGACGTCGACTTTGGAACTGTGACCATTCTGGGGGGTCTTTCCCCTTATTAGTCAAGAAGCCACCATATCTTTTTCATTTCTTATCCATGACTAAACTTCTAAAAAAAACTGGGAGGACACTTAGTTGTAGTATAACGCCATGTAAGTGAAACTCCTGGGATGTGGATCAGTCCAGTCTTGAAGCTTTTGCAACTATAAACCCGTTTTTCCTGCTTTGGTTCAAATGAAAGCGCCACCCGGTGGAAAGAAGAGGCAACAGCAAGACCTCCCCCCAAAGGTGGGTCTGCAAGTGCAGATTTCTCTTTCCTCATCCTTCCTGACTGATTTTTTTTTTAGTTTTGCATTCTCCCTGTGTCCTTGTCTCTACTGACAACGACCCAGCAGCAGGAACAGTATCCGCTCAAAAGTGTGAGAAGGTACAGGAGGTGCCAACAAAAGGACCTCCAGCAGCTAATGGTATGATGTCTCTGACCAAATTCAGAAACAGTCTCCATGAGGGTGGCATGAGGTTCTTAAGTATTCGAGTGGGACCTGAGCTCACAGACCAGCAGCTTGCAGATGGCTTGATGTTCACCAGAGAACACCAGGATGGGCAGGTTCTCCATTGGTGCCCCTTTCTCCTCACAGATGAGAGCAGGTTCACACTGAGCTCATGTGACAGACGTAAACGGGTCTGGAGACGCCGTGGTGAAGGTTATGATGCCTGGAGAATGACTGCATATTATTAAAATATATTACGTGCAATGAGTGTAAACATAGGATTCTGATGACAAGAGCCCAAACTGCTGCTGACCTTAGGCATTTCTGGCCTCACACTATCTTTGTTTAAATGAAAAATAAAACCCAAACCATAGATTTTAGGTTCCAAATCAAGAACTTGTGGAGCGGAATGAGAGTGAGATTTGCTTTGTTCTGGATAGCTGAGCAGAGAATAGTTCCTCCAGTGTCTGCCTCACAAAGAGCAGATAAGACCCTTGAACAATAATAGAGATTTACACATGAATGAAGCTGGTCAATTGAATGGAAACCGAATATTAATGTGGTTACTTGTGTACTGGTTTCTTCTAAATCATGTTTTAGCAGATAAAACTAAAGACTGTGATTGCTTAAAATGATGAGAAGAGAGGAGGACTTGGTTTTTCATTTATTTCAGACCTTCTTTACGGCAATCAATCTGAGTAACAACCAGGAGTGGGTTCTTGTTTTAGAAAAAGGAAAAGCCACCCGGTTCATGATAGTGGAGATATTGTGATGACAGTTTGGTTGAGGAGGCAATTTAGCAGATTTATATCTCTTCTTCAAGGAATTGACAGTTTTCCTTTAAACGAAGAAACACACAGACATAGAAAAGCCCACAATCCAACTTTAGCCTCTTTGTAACAGTTTCGATAGAGAGGCCGTCTCTTCTCGAGCTGCGTGTGGCCGATGGTCAGGAACTCATCGGCCTGTGGAATACACCCAACACTTGGATTTACAGTATATTGTTGCAAAAAAAAGCAACTGCTGCAGAAAAATCAGATAAAAGCCTGAGGGTGGGTTAAAAGTAAGAAAGCACACCTTCATGTGCTTTTTCCTTTGGCACATTTGGTAAAAAGCTGCATGTAAATATCTGAAAATTAAAGATGATAATAGATATTGTCCTTGCAGCTGCAAAACACCAACATTATGAATGACCCCGAGATACAAGTTCTCATAGCTTCCTCCCCCTCCTGCCTCGTCTCCCTCTCACAACCCCCTCCTGTGTTACAGGGCTCGTCTGAGCCAGTGGACAACGCCGTCAGCCATGGGTGCCTGATGGCAGGGCTGGGTCGGAGATGGCGTGAGCAGAATCGCAGGTGAAGGACACGGTGATGGCGTAGCGCGTCCCCCACGTCACCTTCTCCACGCGGTGGATGTTCTCCGAGGCAGAAGTGAAGAAAGAGACTCGTCCTGGACAAAGGAGGAAGGAGAAGAATGTTTGGCGAAGTTCAACATTTTAGGAAAGATGTTTAGATAATCTGATGCTGAGAGGTATGGACTTGAAGAGAACCATTTCAGAAAATATACTATGGGTTTCATTTCTTTAATTCATATATGAAGAGGAATGTCATATCAGGAGTTGTGTGTTACAGCCATTATTAGATTGGCAACGCAGACGAGAAAATGACGAGAAAACACCAACTGTGATAAATCATCATGCAATGCTAATGCTAATGCTTATGATGTGTTCATTAAATAGTGTGTGCAGCGTCCTGTGTTGCTCCTTATGAGGTGGGAAACTCTGGACTCAGGAGGAGGCTCTGTTTGACATTAAAATTGGTCGTTTGATCTGAGTATGGAGATGAAACACTAATGGAACCATCCATTTGTAGGGTTGGGGAAAAATATTTTGCATGGCTATATTATATTGTGAAGGTTGTGAAAATATGAATTGAACTATTTAGTACCGAAAAGATAAAATCAAATGCTTTTGCAGTCCACTAGATGGTGCTGTTGAGGGCTTTTTTTCTTGGTGAGGGCAGCAAAGATGTGGGCCAGAGGAAGGAAGATGCTCTACATTTCACACACAGACATGAAAAACATGCATATTTTCATGTGAGTCTTGGAATGACGCTAAAAAACGTTAATCCAAGGTTTAAATTTGAACCTTTTCATTTGAATCAGAATTCTGCATACTGTGCAGAATCAAATGAGGAACTGAAGGATATCTGATGATGGAAGAGGACACAACACTTAAGACCAAAAAAGAAATCTGAACTGTGAAGAAATGAAGTGGCTTAATAAACTCAGTTTAATCCATGATTGTTGTTATTTTCGGTATTGCAGAGAATGTATAGTTTGGACCAAGACATTTGTGTGCCATGGGAGGAGAAAAAATAAAACAAGTCAGTATTTTTATATTAGTCAGCATCACAAGGAATCTAATAATAGTCTAATACATGAAGAATTGCGTTTCTCAAAAAATGACACAAAGTTCTACTTTCAACGATAACTGCAGCCTCAAATGTATTCACTCCTTACTGAAAACCATCTTTTGCTATGATGACATAAAACGTGAAGCATAACCAGAGTCTAGATTCAATCACAGATCCTGAGGAACTTTAGCCTCTTCCTCGTGGGAAAATGGCCTCCAGTCATTGAGTATTATAAGTGTACAACCACCTTCCTAAGATCCCCGCCGTGAAAATTACAAAAAAATAAAACACATAAAAGGAAAAGGGTCAATATTTACAACCTTCAGTTATTTTTTATTGTCTCTCAAGCAAGCGTCCTGTAATTAGAAACGTTGAAACAATAAAGTCTCTCACGCTAATACCTGTTGATAAACAGGTGAAAACACATTAACACGGTACCAGAAAATGTATCAAACTGACCAAATACTATCCACGGATGTGAAACACGTGAAAGTACAAAATAACAAATTACCGTGTGTCCCTCAAAAATCAAAGCATCAAAGCTACCTTTTTAACATCTTATTTATGAAATGTTTAAAGTTTGAATGACTGTATGAATTCAAACATTTATGAAATTATTTCAGAAAATATACAATGAACATTTCCATGAAATATCAGTAATAACTGTCTCCCAGGCAAGTTACACCAAAGGAGGTTTTCTCTGGTATTCAAGTCAAGGTGACTTTGATGCTGTCCCAGAACATTCTAGGACTTCTTCTGACACTAAGCCTCCCAGCACTTTGAGGTCTGTTGGGGATCATTGCACTTTTGCAATGTTCAATGACACCCAAGCTGCAGCTTCCTCACAGATGCTGAGATGTTTGCAACTAGGATTTTCCAGATACTGGAATCCATCTTACCCTTTACAAACTGCACGTTTTCAGATCCTGAGGGAGTAAAACAGGCCAGGTGCACCATTCACTGTAGGTAGGAGGTTCCTTCAGCATCTTATCCAGACATACCGCTGATCCACAAGCTGGAAAGTTTACAGCTTCACTCCCTCACTCTAAAGAGCAGCAATGCGAAACGTTTGTGGCTCATCTAGAAAGCTTTGAGCGTGCTGGAGCTGACCTTTCTCGTAAGGTCAGCAGTGACGTGGAACTGAGAACTCAGGCATGTAACTTTAGGCTGTAACAGAAAAAAAACTTTGGCTCTCAACTGCTTAAGTATATCTATTGTGGATGCCTCAGTGTGAGGAATGATGAAGGTAGGGGTGAGTCATTTTGAAACCACAGCAGTCTATAGTTTAGTGATAGTATTTTGTTTTAAAAGTGGGGTTTTTCCCAACATTTTTTAAAGCTATTAAAGCTATTTTTTTTTGTATTTCTGTTATAGTAAACCACTGATAAATATCATATTTTACCAGTAAATCTAAGACACTACGAGGTTGAATAATTAGCTGCTAAATGAGATATTAATAAATAAACAGAGAATTACACAGCATTGTGTACTACGTTTAAACAACTAAAGACAGAATCCCTGTGATAGTTTCCGCCCTTTCCAGTGGCACAGCTGTATGTTCAAGGTTTGTAATATTGATGAGGCTGTGGATCCAAAAGCATTTCATACATGTCTTCTTCTTATTTTGGCTGTTCACTTTTGGGGTCACTACAGCAGATCATCTTTTTCTGCCAGTACCCTGCTGGCTAACAGTACCAGTGATGGTATTTGTTAATACAGGCCCCAACGGTTCCAGTGTGGAAATCAATTTCATGTTCTGCATATTGATTTGGCATAGGTTTTGTGCTGGATGCCCTTCCTGACGCAACCCTCCCCATTTATCCGGGCTCGGGACCAGCACTAGAAGTACACTGACTTGTCATTCCTTTGTAGCTGCCCTCTCTCTTAGGCTGATGCCAGCCCCCCTACGAAGGAAGCTCATTTCAGCCGCATCTATCCTTGACCACATTCTTTCGGTCACTACCCAGAGCTCGTGACTATAGGTGACGGTTGAAATGCACATGGACCGGTAAATTGACAGCATCAAGGAGTAAGCCAGTGATTACTTATTGATTTCTTTGTAGATGTAAAACCAGCAAATAAGACATTGTTTTGATTTTGCTTCACGTTGAGATCCGAATTTTCATTGAGGAGGCATAAGCCAGGACCACGGACAAAAATGAAACATTTAACAAGTCAGACAATGTTGTTTCGATGCGACTCCAAAACATCGATATGGCCGCACAGTCCCCAAACATATGGAGAAAAGTTTGAAACCCTCCCCTTGAAGTTATACTTGGTGCACCTCGACATGTTCTGATGTTCCTATATGAGAATGTTTTGGGCTCCAGTGCCACCAGTGTGAAGTTAGTCTAGAGCCTTTTGAAGACGATATCTCATTATGTAAATATGAATAAAGAGCCGGGATCATTGTGCCCCAATTTGTTTGCTCTTCTTTCCCCATCAGGAATACTGAGACTTGTGTTTGTTATCTTTGAGTGTATGGGAGGGTAAATCCCCCTAGTAAGGCATTAGCTGAGGATGCCTGGGGAAATCTGTGTTCAGTTTGACAACAGATTTTATGCTGAAAAGCCAAAGAATGGGGGAAGAAAATGAACAAACAAAGGAGAGTTAGCGGGAGGAGGAGATGCTGTGGTACATTGTTGCATGTCATTGAGAAGGAGTTCATTCTCAAGGACTGATATAAGACATAAAGCCTATATGAATGCACAATGAAATAATCTTTGAAAACAACCCCATGCTCGTGTCACTATGACATCCTGAGGGTTTAGTGGGAAGAGCTGATTCAGTACAATCTGCTGAGCGGATTAGCAGCAAAACAATGGAGGAGACTCCGAGGGATTCAACAACAGGATAAAAACTCTTCAAGAAATCACTTTACAGAGCATTTATACAAGATTCAAAATCCTCTGTGCAACGTCTCAGTGACGTTTGGAACAGTATGCAAATTTTAAACTAAAAGTCAGAGCCGCCTTTACAGATTTACTCTACTTTTATTTTATTGTAACGTTTCTTGTGAAAACTTATCATGTTCAAAAAATAAATTAGAAATCTCAGCTAGAACCTGATAAGTAATCAAGCTCATCTCTATTTATATCCTTCTTGATTTTATAGAACAAAATTGAATAAAAATGAATATATGTCAATTTACCTCCACCTAGGGCTTTAAGTATTTGCCAGCACTGGTTGGTCTGCTAGCAGGATTAATGAAAATGTTAGGGAGGCATTATGATGACATTTTGGAGAGCCATCCATTACATTTCTGTGGTGAGCTGGGGTCCCAGTTTCGAGCGTTACCTTGATATATATCTAGGGGTAGATCTGGGGGCTCATTGGTCTAAACAGGGACACTGAAGTGAAAGGCACAGAAGACGACCGGCTTCAGACTATTTGAGAGATACTTTCATAGTTTGTTGGAGTTGTCAGTAGATTTACAGGCTTACTATAACTCAGACATTGATGGAGAAATCTGCCATATTTTTACCGAAAACTAGGATACTGTTGTGCCCTGGCAAAGGTTTGCACTCTCTGAGTGCTTTTTATCGTGACTGAACCTGTTTATAATATGACCCAGTGGCAGCATGCATATGCTGAACAGTAAGGGGCCATGGATGGAGCCCTGGGGGGGGAGAGTCCAAAAGGGACAATGAGGAGCAGGTATTAACAATAGGTTTTGAGAAATTCCTCTTGTATAGTTATGATTTTTTTTTTCTGGAATATTTTAGAATGAATGATAATTTAGTATAGTAAGTAAGTTTATTAAGGGTCAAATAGTTTTCTGAAAACATGTTTCACCAAATGGTTAGTTTGGTGAAGGGTTAGGTAATGGAGCTTATCTAATAAGAATTTTTTTATAGTTTAAAACATGCTTGACCAAAGTATTTGTCATTTTATGGTAAGTTTTGAGTGTCTAAAATATGATATTGGTAAATGCCCCAAAAAATAAATATGCAAGGTAATCATTTTTTCCAATGTTTTTATGCTTTGGGGAGGAGATTAAAGTGTTTAGGTGTACATCAGGGCGATAAGGGAAGACACAACAGTTTCACTCTGCTTGTACTACAACTATTGAACAGAGCTGTAAGACTACGGCACTGCACTAACAACTGCAGGTGCTGTAGAACACAAATTATCGTGAATCTTTAACAGAAACTCCATAGAAGGCAGAACACAGTGCCGGGCTCCGCTGATGTGATAAGCAAATGCCAATAAACACCCGAAACACAGTCACAAGGTGCACAACACATCAATGAACTGTCCAGTCAACAAATAGATTGTTCCCATCCTTACAATTAATTGAGGATAAAACACACAGGCTAGTAAGTTCAGGGAAGATGAGATGAGACTTGGAGATCGGTAAGAAAATTAAAGGCATCTTGAAAATTCATAAGAAGTGGAAAGTACATTCCACTAGAAAAGCCTATGCTGTCTTGTTTTATTTCTGAGCTCAGAAATAAAACAAGACAGATTTCCTAGTGTCAATTCATAAGAGCTACATTTACACACAATTGGATTTCTGTTTGGGAAATAATGGTTGAAAAAAAAGGAAAAAAAAGGTCTTCCCTTGAAAAAGAGCTCACGTTAGTGGGTAAAATTGAGTTAAATATAATACATACAAAATAGTTTGTGTATTTATTTAATATATATCATAGACAAAATTTGTTAAATCGAGTCGATTCAACTCACCAAATTTGGACAAAATCGGTGCAACAGTTGAAAAATTTGGGCCCAAAAACTTTGGAAAATAAAGCTCCCCCTAGTGGCAGAAATATGCACAGTAAGGACTGTGATGGCATAAAATCTGATCTTGATCCTTAAAATGCTTTTTTGAGTTATTGCAGTGGCGGACCAGTACCTTATTTGAACGTTTTTGAGTCACAAAATCTTATTGAAGCGCAATATTAAATTGCTGGTTTTCCTTTAGGATAGTTGAACAGTTTGTTACTGTCATAGCAAATAGGAATGATCACTGTTATGTGTCGGAGATCACACTAGATATTTTTCTAGTATTCTGAGTTGATATGTTTAAAAACGCAGTCACCAAGGTCAAGCCATTGGGTTTAAGGTTATCTGGTTCCCCTGTGGGTACAGCAGGATGGCAGGTTAATCCCTAAATGGTTCCTCTGAGCAGCAGACATGCCGTCTTCAGGCTCTGTCCTTCATCTGCACTCTTTACACCTGCCACTCCCCACAAATCACCTTATCTTTCCATCACATAGCTACTGTGCTTTTTGTCCCCTAGCCTTTTGCATCCATCCTCCATTCTGTTCTACTTCTAGTTTTCATATTCAGCATAATCTCTTTGTCTCATTCTCCCACTCTTCATTCTGTTTCCTCCTCCTTACCTTCTCTGCAACTACAGCAACACTACCACCTTCATCCCTCACTGTCATTACATGTTGACTCTTATACTCTCTGTGACAGCCACGTTCTGATTGAAAAGTGAAAAATTTGAGAACCACTGATATACACCAAATTACAACTAAATTGAACAAACAGTTGAGAAACTATTAACAACCCTTCCCGAATACAAACATGTTCTTTATGTGGTCTATGTGGGTATCAATAGTAGCATCATTATTTTTGAGTTATATAAAACAGTGTTTTTCGAGAAATAGCTCCCTCTAGTATGCAAAATATGAACTACAGGAGTAAAATATGAAATTTACAAGATATATGTAGCGATTCATATGCACCAAATTTGGACTAAATAGAACCAAATTTGGTGCATATGAATGTGATTCGTAAAAGCTCCCCCTATGGAGTAAAATATGGACTATTAGAGTAAAACACAATGTATCCAAGATAAATGTCCTTGACTTGATTCATATGCACCAGATTTGGACTGAAATGGATGGTTGAGAAATTATGGCCGCTAAAGTATTTGTAATTGTAGCAGTGAATGATGCAGTAAAAGAACAAGTTCCTTGAAATTATATTATTAATAGCAGTTGTAGAAGTACTTTAAATAAAACCATTGGACTCATACAAGCAGTACTAGTAGTGACAGTTCATTTTCATAGAATTAGTGGTAGTTTATTAGCAAAAGTATCTGTATCGTAATAGCATTGCAGTAATACAAGTAATGGTGACTTTATCTTTGTGACATGATGCCTTTGATGTTTAGATAGATAAATAGATAGATAAGATAGATAGATATTTTATTAATCCCCAAAGCGGAACTTTAGTGGATACACCAGCTCGAACAGACAGACATTCTAATATTATATAATAGGACATCTTAAAGATATGTATAGAAAAATATATACAAAATATATGCATATAAATATATATATATACTGTCTCTCTCAATTTATAATATATATATATATATATATATATATATATATATATATACACACACACACGACAGAAATTTAAGGTTTAATATTCCAGAAAGTCACTATGTTGGTCATTATTAACAGTCAAAACACGTCATTCACTCCTTGGGTGTCTTCTTTCGTAATATTTTCCTGATGATTTTTGTAGTATACTACTAATATACTAATATTTGAACCCCGATACAGACTGAGGTGGGAGGGGCATTTCTTAATTGTTTTGATCTTGGTTGCATCACATGATCAAAGTAAAAGTTGCTTTGATCATCATGCAGCCAAGAGCTGCTGACTGTATATATATATAATGTGTGTAAACTAGCAGATGTGTGCTAGTGCGTGAGTGGGAGAAAGCTCCAAAGACAAAGAAGAAGTGACAAAAGCCTAGCTATACCACCACTGTAGTACAGCGGTACTGCTGGACCTGAAACAACCCATTTATAAAGGTGCAGATATCAATCATTTGAAAATTATTATTCTAATGTACATTATAAACTCAAATAGAGTAAATTAAATTCTGGGTTTGCTTTTGTCCTTTTTGATCCTGCACAAACATTTTGAATGCTTAGCTTCCTTCTTAGCTAACATGAGCTAATGTAAGCTGGTTCATCTTATACAAATAGACTTAATCTGGGCTCATGCTTTCATCACTGACAGGTTTTCTTGAAGACTCTGAGGGAGCATGAACGCTCCGCCTCATGTGATACCTGATTCACTCTGCAGCGAGAAAACAGGAAAACATAGGAGTTGTGCAAGGATGTGGAAATGGTTGAGACTCAGGCTGTCTGCCCTTTGGCAAGGAAAAAAGGTTTGTTCTATTTATATATATATATTAGGATGCTAACTGGAGTTAACGCCAAGGGCTAATGTGTTACCTGTTGCTACCAAGCATATATCTCTCATTGGCTAAATTGATTTCAATCAGAAAGCTCTGACTTAATGATGCAGATCAGAACTTCTGACCTTGTTTGAGCCCTGACGGCTGTGGTCGACTCACCCCGTTTATACTAGTTGAACCGTGTAGTCTGAACAGGGTGACTGAATCCATTGGCATTAATCCTCTCACCTCGTTGGGACTGGTTAACCCACCCCTCTAGTACTAGTCAATAACCGCTATTGGAACCAGTTAAACAATTCCGTCAGCACCTGTCTGCCCCGTTTGGCGGATTAGTTGAAAAGCACTAACAGGCCAGTCGACTTAAACTCCCTATGTGACCAGCCTTGTTGGTTCGAGTCATTGGCATTTATCGACCAATCCCATTGGTACTAGTCTGCCCAACCAACTGGCACTAGTTGACCCAAACCATTGGCACAAGTTAACTGACCCCATCAGAATCAGTCGATTGTCCTCGTTGTTACTAGTTGCCCCTCCCCATTGGGTGGACTTGAGCCGACGGGGCCCGACCCAACGGGCTTCGGCCGGGTATGTACACTCTAGCACGCACCCCCCCCCCCCTGTCATTACAAGTGAAAAAGATTCAAAGCTGTTGTGAAACAACAGAGAAAGAATGACGTAGAAAGAAGAAAACATGGCATGAAGGTGTTTAGGAGTGATAAGAGACCAATCCTGTTTCTGTTTGTGCTACATTTTAGCCCTCCAGCTGCTCAATAGACCTTCTCGTTAGCGCTTGGTCGCTAACTTAGCGAATCGTTTTGTGCTTAGCTTAGGCAAGCTAAAGCTAGTTTTCCTGACATCTTGGAGAGATAAAGACAAAGTTTCTTAATGTTGCAGTGATAATACTTCGTAGATGTGAAACTAAACAATTTCTTGGCTGTTTTCAGTGCGATATGTCTGCTGCCAGTATTCTGATGTCTGAAGATCTTTTTCTTTGCCCCATCTGTCTGGATGTGTTCAAGGATCCAGTCAGCACACCATGTGGACACAACTTCTGCAAGAAGTGTCTCACAGAACATTGGAAAATTAGAGGCAGGTGTTTGTGTCCCACCTGTAAAGCGCCTTACAAAACAAGGCCTGATTTGAAGGTTAATACTTTCATATCTGAAATGATTACTCTGCTGATCGTGTCCAAACCTGGAGACGTTCCCTGTGACATCTGCATGAGAACCAATCGGAAGGCCCTAAAGTCGTGTCTGGTGTGTCAGGTCTCATACTGTGAGACTCACCTGGAGCCTCATGTGAGAGTTAAAGGTTTGAAAAGACATCAGCTCATGGACCCTGTGGAGAACCTAGAAGAGAGGATGTGTGCTAGGCATGGTAAATTTCTGGAAAGGTTCTGTTTAACTGACCAGACACCTGTCTGTAGATTCTGCTCAGTATTGGACCACAGGACACACAAGAGTGTTCCACTGAAAGCCTATGAAGAAAAGAAGACAGAGATTGGAAAGATAGATGCTGAAATCCAACAGAAACAACTTACAATCCAGGATTTCAAAGACTCAGTGAAACTCAGAAAGGCAAATGGAGACAGAGAGGTTGCAAGATGTCTTCAGGTATCCACTTCTCTGTTGGAGCATATTGAGAGAGGGACGGCTGACATCATCAAGATGATGGGAGAGAAGCAGAGAACAGAAAACCAAGTCATCCAAGACCTGGAGCAAGAGATGTCTAAGCTAATGAAGAGAAAAATGGAGGTGGAGCAGTTCTCACTCTCCGTAGACAACCATCTTCAATCTAAAAACACTGACCGCCCACTGCCCATCAAGGACTGGTCCAAGATCACCATCCCTCCAGGAGGGGACTACAGTGGAAGCTTGGTTTCAGCTGATGTAGACAGTCAACAAAAAGAGAAAGCGCTCCATTGAAACCGAGTTGACAAGGGTCCAGAAGTACGCAGTAGTACTCTTGATCCAAATACGGCCAATCCTTGCCTCCTCCTGTCTGACAACAAGTCCATGATAGTGTCGACATAAACAATAACCCAAACAATCGAAAGAGATTTTCTGACGTTGTTCGCGTTATGGGAACGCAGATTTGATCTTCATGCTGATTTTACTTTGGACTGTAGGAGTGGCCAGAGAGTCCGTCATCAGGACACACAAAGCTTCTGATCGTGTTTCAGTCTGTCTCTCTCAAGAGTCTCACCCTCAGATGGTATGGGGAGTTTGTGGATTATGAGAAACGCCTGGTCTCCTTTTATGACTTATGACAAGACTGAATGCACCTTGAACCTAAAACTCTTTCCATATTTCTCTCTAGAAGTTTATGAGCTTCCTATAACCTCTGGACCTCCTCTGGAGCAGACCTATAATTCATTATTAAATGTTTGTTTTGATTAACACTAACAAATTTCATTAAAGCTGCAAGCAGCGCTTGAAAATGTGTTGATTGTTATTAAGTACAGCACAGAGAGTATTATGACATCTTACGAAGGCTACCAAAGCATTAAATACATCAAAGTCACCTATCATCATCATCCGTGGAGGCAGGACCCCAGAACTGTAGCAGCTACAGATGTATGAAGATGATGAGCCACACAATGAAGATCTGGGAAAGAGTATCTGAAGCTAGGTTAAGAGAAGAGGTGTTAGTTTGTGAGCAGCAGCATGGTTTCATGCCAAGACAGAGCAAACAAGATGAGATGTTTGCTTTGAGAATGCTGATGCAGAAGTACAGAGAAGGTCAGAAGGAGAGGTAATTGTGTCTTTGTGGATTTAGAGAATGTGAACAACAGAGCGCCCAGGGAGGAACTCTGGTACTGCATGAGGAAGTCTGGAGTGACAGAGAAGTATGTTGGAGTGATACAATATCACTCAGCAGTGATATGTATGACAGCAGAATGACAGCGGTAAGCTGTGCGGTAGGAGTGACCGATGAGTTCTAGGTGGAGGTGGGACTGCAAGGATCAGCCCAAGGAGAGGGGGATGTATGCGCTGCAGAGAAGAAGAATGAAAAACAGAATACAGAAAAGGTATGGATTAAAGGGAGGCAGATCCAACGATGAGGAAGCAAGGAGTAAAGATGGAGAAGTTTAAGAACTTGGGGTCAACTGCTCAGAGCAATGGGATGTATAGAAAAGAGGTGAAGAAGCAAGTGCAGGCGGGTTGAAGGGGGTGGTGAAGAGTGTCACGAGTTATCTGTGACAAGATTAGCAGCAAGGTTGAACGGAAATGTTTACAAGATGGTAATGAGAGCTGTTGAGATTTGTGGTGTAGAAACGGTAAGAAGAGAGGAGGCAGAGCTGGAGGTGGTTTAAGGAGAAGATGTTCAGATTTTCTTTGTGAGAGAAGAGATGTTGAGATTTTCTTTGTGAGAGAAAATCTGAACATCTGTCCAACCCATCTGTCCAACCCATATACGGACTATACGGTCCTTAGTCTGCGCAGAAGTGTGTCTGTGCGCGTGTGCGTGTGTGTGCGTGTGTGTGTGTGTGTGGGTGTGTGTGTGTGTGCGCGCATGCGTGTAGTGTTTCGTTTAGGGAAAATTAAGTTGAAAAGTTGAAATGGAGGACGTGGTCAAACGGGAAGAAAAATTCATCATCCATCTGAGACAAGTTGATGAGGTCTATAAGGTAGATTAAAAAAGGTGGCCGTTTGCAGTCCCTTGGTGCATCAAGAAAATCTAACTGTATCTGAAAATGGTCTTTTTTCTACAGGAAATAAAAAAAAAAAAAAGATTCACTAGCGTAAACCTTACCCACGTATTATCAGGGTTCTCATTTGTTTATGTTCAGCACATACTAGCGCCTTGCGCATTTGTTTTCTATTTTCGGATCTGTATTGCCCTCTGTGCAACCTCTGTCACACGAAAACGTATCGTGTGTCTCCCCACAGATACACATATTAACGGCTGCCTAAACATTGTGTGATTCATTTTTCAATAATTTTTTTATCCATCAGAGAATGATTCCATCCATGATCAATTAACTAGTGGCCAATCCCCCCATCCCATCAAAGCCCATCACACAGAGATATACGGCCTATTAAAACGTAATTAATATTTAAAAAAAGGGACAAAGATCTAAGTCATGTCGAGTTCTATTGAAGAATTTTGCTGGTACATAGATAAATCCCAAAGTTTGCATATCTTCTTTCAGCTGTTTCCTTTAGGGGTCCCCACAGCGTACCATTTGTTTCTATCTTGCCCGGTCCTCTGCATCTTCCTCGGACACACCAACCAACTGCATGTTCTCTCTCACCACATCCAGAAATCTTCTCTTTGGTCTTCCCCTTTTTCTCCTTCCTGACAGTTCCATCTCTTGCATCCTTCTACAAGTATAACCACTATCCCTCCTTTTCGCATGTCCAAACCATCTCAATCTGGCTTCTCTTTGTCTCCAAGATGTCTAACCTGGGCTGTCCATCTGATGTGCTTGTTTCTAGTCCTGTCCATCTTAGTCACTCCCAAAACTCCTCACCGAAACGGTGCAACACCTGCCTCCCTTTCATTCACACACATGTATTCTGTCTTGCTGCGAATGACCTTCATTCTGCTTCTCTCCAGCACATACCTTCACCTCTCCAGGTTTTCTTCCAGCTGCTCCCTGCTCTCACTACAGATCACAATGTCCTCCAACAACATCATAGCCTACAGACACTTCTGTCTGCCCTCATTTCTCAGCCTGTCCACCACCATAGTAAATGAGAAGGGTCTCAGGGCGGATCCTTGATGCAGCCCCACCTCCACTATAAACCCATCTGTGTGTCCTACTGCACACCTCTGCGCTGTCATGCTGCCCTCATATATATCCTGCACAACTCTAACATAATTCTACGTCACTCAAGTCTTCCTCATGTAATACCAGAATTCCTCCTTTGGCACTCTGCCGTACGCTTTCTCTTAAGTTCCTAAAGACACCATGCAACTACTTCTGTCCGACTCTCCATCAGCACTCTCAAGCCCCAACCAAACTCTGAATGTATGACTGAATTAAGCAAATCCTTAATTTCTAAGTATTTGAAAAAAGATCCATCATGTTCTGCAGATAAACTAAAATAAGAGCCTCCCAAAGAGGAGCTTTTCCGCTGAAGAGAGGGAGACAGTATTAACAGACACAACTTGTGTTGCTCTTTTGAGACCGAGTTATTATGTCTAACACCCTTAGTCCTATCGTTAAGTGAATCCTAATCCCCTGTACCTTCTGCATTGCTTCTTAGAGGGGATTACACCCACTCTGCTTTCTAAAACCATCAACAGATTCCCCAATGCCACCCAGTACAGCCATCAATATTCAAGCAGGACTTAAAAAATCCTTTGAATCCTTGTACTTATCTTTACCTGTCATCCATTAACAACACCGGGGGTTCCCATGTGACCTCTGGATTTACAATATCCTGCCTTACAGATGAAGTCTTCGAAGCTGAAGTGGTGAAGGCTCTATGTAACCCCACGCAAGGCAGATTTAATATTTGGTGAGTTACCTGCTCGTGGTTCCACAGTCCGATTGCCATTTTGGTCCATGAAGATAAATCTTCCACCAGTGAATTCGGTGCCGTAATCAGACAGGTAGAGGAGTGAGGTGTAGTCAAAAGAGCCATAAGTCACCTGACAGTGAGAGAAGGGAACACAGTAGATGGATTTAAACATGACTTCATCAAAGACTGAGACTGAAGATGCATCTGCAGCCATTCCAGTAAAGGCTGAGATGAGTTGGATTAAGCTTTTTAATGATGCAGCGTAAATGTATTACTTTCCAGTACGGGTACACTGAAACAAGCTTCTTCCGTAGGGGGGCTGGGCTCAGCCTTAGAAATAAGGTGAGGAGAGAGCTCAAAGTGGAGCTGCTGCTCCTTCACGTAAAAAGCAGCTAATTCAGGTGGTCCGGGCAATTGATCAGGATCCTTCTAGTACGCCCCCCTTTGGAGGTTTTTCTGACATGTCTAACTGGGAGGAGACCTCTGGGTAGACCCAGAACTCACTATATATCTCATCTAGCCTGGGAACTACTTCATGATCCCCCAGGATGAACTGGAGGGTGCTGCTGGGGAGAGGGACGTCTGGAATGCCCTTTGGCTGCTGCCACCTTGACCAGACCCCAGACAAGGGGACGAAAACAGATGAATGGATGCTGCAGTGTGTGCTAGCCGAACTTTGTTACTGCTGGAGTTTGCTGGTCTGCTATCGTCTTACGGTGAGGATTCGGAAAAATTTAATTATTCAGTCATGCATTAAAACATAATCACAACCTGTTGCCTTTTAGGAAGATTAATTAACAGGTAAATCTAGTGTGTGTGGACTGTAGACTGGTCCAAAGACCCTCATAAATAAATTATGTTCAGACTTTTTCAATCCATAAACATAAGGTTTACCCAACTTCTTTTTTTCTTTTTTTAAATGGGTTTCTTAAATAATTCCTGAAGTTTAGGCCTGGTTGAGTTTCAACTTACGCCTTGAATTGCATCGAGCAGTACACCGGCTGAAACCCTGTGAACCATGAAATACGTTGGAAAAAATGGTGCAGCCATTTTGATTGCATACTGATGAAAGATCCTCATCCCTTACAGAACACAATGACCGACAAATGCACCCTGTGAAGAGTCATTTCAGCAGCTTATATGTGAGATTGAATTCTTTCAGTCCCTGCCCAAAAACTCAAGAAAATCAGGAAGGGCTGGAATATAGACTAGTAGATAATTCTAGAGCATTGACGTTTGGTCAAACTGATCTATATACAATACCATTTACAATATCAGGATAATTCCCCATTCCTGATGACATCTGTTCCAGTAGTTCAGACAGATGTCATCAGGAATGCACCAATCTCATTTTTATGATCCTGGTATGAATTCCAAATCTCAGGGTCACATATAATAAATAACTAGGCCCCCAATGTCTTCCTAGACAGCAGGGGTATATCCCCGAAAAACCCTCATTGAACTCCTCAAATAAAATGTGATGCTTTGTCTGAATAATTACGTTTTTCATAAAAACAAGAAACTTCCCCAAATGAGTAAAATATGATATAGTAAGTAAGTAGAGTATTTTTAAGTCTACTCACATACACCAACTTTGGACTACATCAGACCAACTGTTAGGATGTTATGTCAGAAAAACTGTGTTTTTTTCCATAGAATAGCTCCTCGTAGTCAGTACAATATGATCTGTTAGAGTAAGATATGGAGTCGATTCATATGCACCAAATTTGGACTAAATCGGACCAAGGGCTGAGACGTTATGGCCCGAAAACTGTGATTTTTGAGGTACCACTCCCCCTAGTGGTTTAAATGTGCAACCGACCTTTCCAAAATTAAACCCAGCTCTTCCTCACACTTCCTCCTTGGGTTATAAAATTTGAAAATTATCCATATGATACTTTTAAGTTATCTGTCGAAGACCATTTGTTGGGATATAATTCCAAAACTCAAATTCGGGATCAAATCTAGTTGATAAATATCAGTTGAATGATGTAATGAAATATAGTGTTTTCGTGTGTTACCTTATCTACGTGTGGGTGCCAGTACTCGTCATGTTGGGTCTTTGCTTCCGTGCTGTTGATTCTGGAGAAGAAGGTGGGCTTGGTGAGGTACACCAGAGCTGGGTCCAAATCAAACGTCTCAGCGATAACTGCCTGGATTCGCCCACGCACATCTCTGAAAGTGAAAAACAGATGTGTCTTAATTGAAGAAGTATCATTTAGGATGATGATACAGTCAGCAACTTTGGACAAAACTCTTCAAGAAGATGCAGCAGGCACGGTCTGTACATTTTTAAAGAACCAATTCAATGATTTTTAAGACCTTTTGATATCTGTAAAATGAAAAAATACCATTACTGTGGACAAAAGGAATCCAACTACATGACAGTAACACTGTTATTATTTTACTTTTAGTGAAATAAAACAACAGCAATTGATTGCTGCACACGGGAACAAACGTAACTTAACAACCTTTTGATCAACAATTATAAAACAGAATTGTGTAGCAGTACATGTAGTCCAATCCACGATGATGTACCAAACATGAACCATCAAATAAAGATAAGGGGTCAGCAGAAACATCTTTCACCGACCCACTGTCCCAAGTTTAACATTTTTTTTCCATACCATTCCTCAAATTAATCGTCGGATGGTTAAAGCCTGCCTCGATATTTATTGTCCTCCAATCACCTCTCCTTGAACTTATATTTTCTCCCAATTGAGTCTGCTGGTAGTGTTCTTCGCCTGTGTCTATTAAATACGCTCTTCATCTACCTTAAATGCAGATGAGTGCCTGATATGAACAGGACAACTGGTCACGGTTACTTCATTTGTCATTTTGTTATTCAATTCATCATGTTGTATGTGATTGTGCTCAAAGAAATGGTGGAAGACATCCCAGATTTTCCAGAATCTGCCAAGCTTATTTTTAATGAAATAGCTTTTCTATTCTACATTAAAGTGGACAGACATTCCTTTCAGCCAATGACAAACTCCAGAAAATTCTTGGTTCTTCTAAGAGAAGACGATACAACTTTTAGATTTCCAAACGCAAAAATTAAGTAGAGATCTCATATGGTTGGGTGTTTCAAAATCATCTGAATGAATATTCAGAGTACATATTTTGGGATTAAAGGTACAAACAGTGAAATGAACACCCCTTCTGCTCTTTGCATTTAATAAACGTTTTTTGTGAAAATACCCCAAATTATCAGGGATACTATGATTGAAGTGATGTAACCTAGCTGGGGTGATGTATTGTCTACTTAACCATTTGTATCGCAGTAGTTTAGAATGTATGTTCACTGTTTGGGTTTGAACAAGAGAGCAAGCTCTTCATCGTTTCGCCACAGTTATATCCTGTTTCATATCTCTTTTCCATGCCTGCAAAATACTGTTGGGAGGCTTTTCACAACTGTTCACTGTATTTCAGTGTGATGTCTTCGGTGATAGTCCATAAACAGTTATACGTTTTTCAAATGGCCTTAGGTTATTACCCCTACAAAGATCAGATATCTTAGCGATACCTTTAATAGGCCAAAGTTTGAAACCTGAGTCTGCTATTTCTGGCCCCAAATCATCATTTCCAAATATTGGGGAAAATTGAGATAATTGCTGTGTCTCATCCAAATATATGAGAATTGTATGCCACTTTGTTATTGCAGTCCCCAAAAATGGGTTTTGGGCCTTTTTAATTAATTTCGCTTTATCTGCAGAGTACAAATACAAATTTACAGGTACTGAGTTTGATTGGGATTCCATTTGACCCATGCTGGAGGACGCTCCATCACCAAGTTAAACATACTAACTCTAATTTGAGCTTCCCAAAAGAACCACAACATGTCATAAGGCAGTTATATCAAGGAGAGGGTCAGCCTTGGTCGTTTTTTAGTCCAGATGAAGTTTGAGAAATGTTTTGTGCAGCATTTGGAAGAAGGAAAAAGGGTGGAGAAAGAAGAATTAATTGAAAAAATATATAGAAATTTCGGCAAAATTGACATTTTTAAGGGCATTGATGCGTACAATCAAAGAATCGGAAGCTTTGTCCACCTATCTATAAACTGTTTAACAGCACCAGGGCAAAGGGATAATTTGATCCAAGGTGGAGGTAATTTGGACCCCCAAATAGGTATAACCGTGTTTAGACACATTAAGGGAGTTTAAATTTGTGGGTTACATCTCCTTTTTCTGCCAGAAACAGAATTTAAAGTATATTTTTATTTATTTTATATCCTGAAAAGATAGCTAGAGTCTTAAAGCATCCACGGCTAGCCTGAGTTCAGCAAAGAAGGTTTTATGAAGACAGGTATATATGTACGATATATTAGAAATAGTTTGTGAAAATACCCCAAATTATTTAAATGAAAGGCTCATTATGTTTTTTTCTTATATTCAATAATCAAAAAGGTGTGCATAAAAACGAATAAATCCATTTGTGGTAGCATTACTGCCTTTGAATATTTTATACCTCTTCAAATATAAAGAGAATGCCATAAAATCATGATATAAAGGGACCCTGCTATTGTGTACAAAATGTACCCTTTAAGGGTCATTTGAGTACATATTGGGCATCAGATTTTGGAGCATTTTTCAACAAATTTGCAATAAATGCAAGGAAACTTTGTATTTATTAAGGTAATGAAGTCACCTGTAAAGCTGGAGATCCTCTTCTGTGAACACATCCCCGATCTGATCCCCAAAATACCTGCAGCCACATCGCGCCACACAATCACAGTCAGACGGGATGCAGACATAGCCAATCAGAGACACATGAACAAACACAAACACAGACACAGCAGAGGGGAGAGGTGATGAGAGCTGTAAGCATTAATTAACATTTTGTAGTGTGCCCCATGGCTCTTTTAGCTAGACGGTAATAACGAAAAAAAAAACACGGCAGAAGGACGACGTGGGAATACTTCACACAAGCAAGTCCCCATTGGGGGAAAAGGCTGGGCTATAACTTGCTGATTAAAATAAACAAGATCATCTCAGAAGATGTCACCCACCCATTGGGTGAGAGAAATAGGAGGAAACTGCAGGAGAATTGAATGAAGGAAAGGGAGACGGCTGAGGAGGAGCAGACGATCCAAATAATGCTGGGTTTTTGCTGGCAGTGATGAATGAGGACCGTAACGGTCCCTGGACCAGGAGCAAACAGCTTGTATAGTCTGATATCAAGATGGATGATTGGGTGAATATACATCTACAAATGTAACGTACTATGCGGGGTATCATTCTGCAGGCACGAAGAAGGACAAACAGCAGAAAGTTGATTTTCAATTTCAAATTTTTTAAATTCATCACTAATGATGCTGTTAATAGTCCGCCTTGGTTACAGTATATATATACTGTATATATATATATATACAGTATATATACGCATATGACAATAAATGCTTTGACTTTGATTTTCCCACCTGTAGATGTTGACGAACTGTTTTCCCATCGATAATGCTCCAGAGTGCAGGTCTAGAATAGAAGCCTGCAGGGATCAGAGGAAAGCAGGAATTAGTCCAAATGACAATTTAGCATGAACAGATTCAGACTACAGAGGAACATGCATGGATGGTCTTAGTTCCACAGTTAGACATGTTCCCCCTGTCTGTTTCAGGATGTTCCCACTCTGCCCTGTACTTGTTTTTTGCCTGTCAACTCCTTTGAGACTATCCTGTTTTCCACAAGCCAGAAACTGAGTAATTTTCTCAGAGGTCCTCCTGTTGAGTCCTCTCCCATGACTTTGTTGTTTTCAACATGCCACCTTTATTGGATGAGGATCAGGCCTGCTAGGGACAGAGAGAATGAACGGAGGGGTAGTACACTGGATGAAGAGTCCACCAGTCCACCTCTCATCTACTCCGACAGAATAGCAAAGTAGAGAGCCTCTTACTGGTAAAGACTGCCATCTGGTGGCAGGAGCAGTCCATCACATCATATCCAGAGTTCAGGTGGAACTATCCATTAAATTAAGGTGCACTGTGAATTATATACAAAGCTCTATCCCCCACACACCGATCATTTTTTGAATAGTATTGAGAATATACTTTGTGATTAAAGAGTCCATTCTAAGGCATGACTGATTGTGTAAAATGCTTTGCACCCGGCTCCAACGCCCATCCATGCAGGTGGTGAGTCCATCCATACATTCATTTTCTTCATCTTATCCAGGTTTGGGTCAGATTGGCAGCAGGCTAAAACGGGTATTTCACATGTCCCTCTCCCCAGCAACCCTGTCCAGCTCATTCTTGCTGAATCCAAAGTGTTCCCAGGCCAAATTAAATTATAGTCCCTAAAGAAAATTCTGGGTCCGCCCTGGGGTCTGCTCTATTTTGGATGTGCCTTGAAAATCTCCAAATGGAGGCTTCCTGGAGGCATCCTGATCAGATGATGAACCACCTCCACTGGCTCTTTTCGACGCAAAGTCTCAGAGTGGAACTTTGGCTCCACTCTGAGCTGCTCACCTTATTTCTAAGGCTGAGTCTAGACCACCAACAAAGGAAGCTGATTTCAGCTGCTTGTATCCTTGACCTCATTCCTTGGTTCTCCATTCAGAGGTCATGACCGTAGGTGAAGTTTAGAACATAGAGCCACAGGGCTTAGAGTCTCGCTCTCCACGGATGTAAAAACGGACCACGAGATGGACAGGTGGTTTGGTAAAGCATCAGCAGTAAGGTAAGGCAAAAGTAAAATATGAACTATTACAGTTAAATATGATATATACAAGATAGAGCTCGACAACTCGATTCATATGCACCGAATTTGGACTAAATTAGTCAAAAGGTTGTGGCAATTGTGCCCCTAGTGTCAAAAATATAAAACAGACGTTTCCCAAACTCAATCCAGTTCGCCCTCGCATTAAGGTTTTGTGGATATAAATTTTGAGAATGATCCATGAAGAATTTTTCAGTTACTGTGTTAACAGGAAGGATCTCCGGGAGCTGACGTGACGATGAAAATGTACTTAATATTCAAGACTTTTCTCGGATATAATATTACCAACATCATGTGCAATCAGGTTTGCATTCAAATTCATTACATTTACTGTCATGTGCAATGTTCGTTTTCAGTACAATTATCGCATACAACATTATGTTAATAATCATATACATTATATTACTTCTGTTAGGGTACAGTATTATTCTCATGGTGTTATTCGTAGGCACTGGTTGCATTTACTTCGTGTAAATGTACATTTTAACATCCTTCTATTCTCTATTTAATACTCTTTGTAGTCAGTACGCGCTTATTGTATATTTGTAACTATAATTTTGGACCAATTCTTTCCTTCCAGATCAGTGACGATTCATCTTGATGAAATAAGGAAGGATTAGCTACATATAGCGGGAAAATGTCTGCAAATTTACAGAAAGTTGCAAGATTTATGAAATGTGATGACAGCATCAAAGGTAAATGTTAAATATTTTTAGACTAAAGAAAATTGTCAGAAAATGGGTTAATAGGTAAATATGCAACAGAAACTTGAAATACTTTAAGTTGAGAGGATATTTTTTCACAATTTTCAATTTGGTAATATACTCACGCCTCCCTCTGACCCAGCCAATGCCAACCCTCTCTTAGCCAGCCTGTGCATCAGATACAGACAAGATTAGAAACAATTTGCATATTATTTAAATTTATCTGCACCACAGACACAACAGACAGCAAAAATAGAGGCATGAAACTCACTGAGCTTGCCATTTAAGTATTTACCTTCGAAGTATGTGAGCTTCCTCCCTCGTCACCACGTTGTCTGTGACTGCACGGCCACATATTTTAGGGGTGCATCCTTGGAGAGAAGACAAGTTAGAAGAAATATGACAATAAATATGAAGTATGTTAGTGCAATATGCTTTGGTCCCCATAGAGATGGAAAGTCCAAAAGAAGGAGTTTGTTAAAATTTTACTCAATAAAGCCACAAAAATCAAAGCATGATCCTTCCACTGCCTTTACTCAACTCAGCTCATTGGTTATTTGAAGTTAAGCCTCGCCTCCCTTACATACCCAAAATAAACTTCAAATACCTCCACAACTATCAGGTGTATTTGCATTACCCTGGTGTCTATGGACAAGTAAGAAAATCATTTATTTCAGTAACAGTGAACCTGTAAGTATGTCTGAGCTCTCTGTGATTAAACACAAAAAATAATATTTCCATCTTCACCTTATTTTTTTTTTAGCTAAAAAGGCTCTTACATTGTTATATTACAGTAACAACATGAAAGAAAACAATCAGTGAATTTGCTCAGAAACTCTTTGATAACTACTGCAACAAATTTTATAGAAATACCACAAAGTTCATGTTATTTTACACAGTCTGGGATCGGACAAGCAAGACTCTCCATGAGGACCAGTTGGATAGACAATGGACCCAAAATGTGCCAAAAATAGGATTTTGACCAAAGAGCTGCAAAATACCACCTATATCCACTGGAGGAAGCTGTATACGCGCACTACAACATTTGGCTATGACAAAAAATCTGTGATGCATCAAAATTTAGCTTTGTACTCAGTAAAAAAAATAGTAAAAACTAGGTAGAAGCCTGATTATGGATCTGTGTAGACAAATCTTTCTGAAAATGATTAGAGCACTAAACTGTTTGCAATAGATTTGGAAGCTTGGAGGCTCAGCTCGACTGCAGAGGTGTTTGTGGGTGAGCAAAGCAAACACAGGGATGGAGAGTAAGATGAATAAATGTGATATGTGTAAGGAAAATAAAGAAATGTATGCTGCTTGTGGTATTAACTCATGTACAAGGAGCAGAGCCTCACCTGCAAAACGTTTGTGGTTCTCGTAGTCTTCAGAGCACGGAACAGTGAAGACTCTGGGCTGGGGAGAGACCAGCTTAGCTTGACTGACCAGTGTTTCTGTGATACCGTTGTCCAGAGAGGTTATGTACAGCCACAATCCCAGTCCGCATGCAGACAGGGTAACTAGAAGCAAAGCCATAGGCCATCTGAACCCCCTCCATCCAGATCCCTGCCGCAGCGCATTACCTCTGAGCCAAGACAAGATGAAAACAGTTCAAAATTATCAGGTGAATTTGACTTATTGTTAACGTTTTCCATTCCACACTCTTTACTACAGCCAAAAATCTAAATATGGATTTTGATGTTTTTTTTGATGGGATAAGGCATTGCCTCCAGTGTTCCTGATTGAGGAACAAAGACAAGGTAATATATAGTTAATATATGATATATATATATATATATATATATATATATATATATATATATATATGTGTGTTATATATTAGGTAGGTAAGGTAATATACATTCATGGCTTTGCTTCCAACGTCATTTATAGTTTGAAGAATGCTTGAACAATAATTACACGATAATAATATCCCCATAACAACATAGCACACAACAATAATCTAGACCCAAGTTATACAGTATATCTTCATGTTTTGATCCGCAACATTTGAATTGATGGGGCTCACAGACAGTTAACTACTGTTATATATATAGTAATAATAATAACAGTACTACAGACATTCAAATATTTCTTTAAATAAACAGACAAATCATACTAAAACCACTTGGTTCTTCAGGTGGTCATGACCTGGCAGGCAGAAACACCCTTTCCTCCCATCCTTTTCAGCTCCACACATACATAACAGTTCACCACTGAACCCAGCTTACCTTTTAATTTTCTTTTCTATCTCAGTGGCATTCGAACCCTTCGCATTTCTCAGTCGCACAAACGCCATTTCCACTCAAATGTTAACAAAACACCGTCCCTACGGTTGTTCTTCGCTTTACTCAGCCATACCATATACCCCGCCACCGAGCTGCATTACCACCTGAGCCGTTCTCTACTTCCGGGTTAAAGACGAACTGCACTCTGATTGGCTCCTGGGAACAGAAGGTAGCGACTTCATTGAACCACGAGTGCAACGCACTGAACAATAAAACAGCGATGCATTCAAAGACAGCAGAAAATGTAGAGGGCATATAAACTGTAACTCAGAGAAAGATATCTGAATAATAACAAGTTCCGATATTTTACTCATGCGGAAATCAGCGCCCCCAATTACGCGACTTTAAGAGCTTGGAGCTCTCTTTTGTGAGTGTGATGGCAGTACTGTTACAAACGCTTTTGCGACAGAACAGTTAAGACGTCCGTAATCATTTATATCGGCACAATCGTAAACTCGAGCTTTATTGATATAAACAAGATATGTTATTGATGTGGCCAATTATGTGAGCATCAATGCAGTTTTCCGAATTCATCGCGTTAGCGCATGTTTTTCAGAAAAATTACATTTCTATTTTGAAAGTACCGAGTTTTTGGCCTTGAACGCAGCACGGGGATTTTCAACGTGGATTTAACTTTGAAATCAAGCATTTGAATGCGTTGCTTCTGAATACAAATTATAAAGCTGGTTTGAATTTAGGCAGGAAAAGGTGTTTTTTTGTTTTCTTAGGTTACAATTATCTTCAACAAATTTTTTGTCAATCGGATCATTCTGGTTACAACATTGTATATACACTAATATAAACTGGACCCAATTTCCTTGTTCCAAGAAAGGATTTGTGCATATTATTTAAATTATATCCACCTCTGACAACTGGAATGCTGTTAAAACTGTGGAAGTGCACCTAATTTAATGTTTTATTTTAAGTCGTCCTTTTTTTGCGCCCTAGTAAAAAGTGTTCTTTGTTGCCGTATTATTAGAGTTTTTGCTTATTGTATTGGGGGTTTTTTTTACATTAGTTATTTACTCTATTTTTACGTATTACCTTTTTATGTCTGGTCTTACATTTTTTTTATTGAAAATAACGCTATAAAAATAATTAATTTGTGGCGTTTATAAAAAAATTTGCATCGAAATTATACAACTAATTTTTTCCTAAACAAAATTTCGATTATTTTTTCTATTTCTCTGTGTCCAAAAATTCAGACTTTCAAATAAAGACACCGTAAACATTCGGGTCATCCAGGATCGATAATTCTCATGTTCAGCCTCCTTACAGCCGATCAGGTGAGGCTTCAGGTGTAGCAGACAGTTCAGGGAACAAATCTGTCTCATTTTCAGATAGACCGATTTTTCTTCAATAAATCATTCAATCTCCCATCAATTGCTCTGCCTGCTGAGACTCTACTAATCGACTACCTATTCGGCGCAGCGAGAGGTAAACAGGGGCGGATCTTGCATAGATTTAAGTAACCTGCCACAACAACATCAACAGCATCGTTCTTCGCTGTCAGTCGTGTCCCACATCTGGTCTCTTCCGCTCAGGTGATTCAGATAAATGTTACTTCACAAACTCAAATAACACATCTTCAGACTGTGGAGCATTCATCGGGCCTGCTGTCTGATCAAGGAAGAATGGAGTTTCCACCATGGCCTAAAGGAAAGAAATTAGTTCACCTGGATTTGAAAGGCGCCCCCCCGAGAGTAGAATACCTCCACAAGGTAAGAACTCATCAGTCATGAGGGATCTACTGCAGCTGCACTCATCTGTCTTTATGAATATAATTTATCCTGATTGCTGTCCTCTTCTTTGTTTGTTTACTCATGTCAGCTGATTGAGCTCTTCTCTCAGCTGGGAGTTGATGGTCTGCTGATGGAGTATGAGGACATGTTCCCTTATGAGGGTGATCTGAACCTGCTGCAGGCCACAACACATTCAGTTTACAGGTGCAGTGTGGGACATTAACACCAGGCGTGGTGTTTTAGGTCGGCCTAGTTGACTTTGACCTCTTTGCAGGCTGTGCACATAACAGCTTCTTCGTCTGCAGAGTGATCTCAGTATATAGATGTGCAGAATGTATAACAATGAATCGGTTACGGGTTCTAATGTTTTGGCTGATAGATGTGTTTTTATCAAAAGTCAGAATCCCATTAATGTTATTTCACGGTAGCTAATGTATTTACACCAGGCGGGTCATATCTCTTAGCATTAAACATATTCTGCCATGGGGAAAAGCCTGATGATTGACAGCTAAATGTTTTTATCTCTCTCTAGCTCAACCAGCGATCAATCTGTCTCTCTCCCTCCCCCCCAACTTGAAGATCTGTTAAATAGATGTATTTGATAGTTGGTGTATATTTATCTTCATATTCACTGAGGAATATACTAATGTGTAGAGCTTTTAATACATACAGACACGTATCGCGTGTAAATCATAGAATATTATTATCTGCATTGAAAAATTGAATGCTCTGGAATCAGCTGTTATACACGTCTCATAATGAACCAGATGCTCTGGTCGCCTCTGATATATTTAATTTCTGTTTGGAACCATTAAAAAAAGACAAACAGTCTAACCTTTTACCTTATGGGATTAAAAGGCCCACCTTAAATGATTTAGGCCCACCCAAATTTTAAATCTTGGTGCCATGCCTGGTAAACACTGGACATTGTTATAAATCCGGCTTTTACCTAACCCTCAGTCGTACCTAATCACTTAGAAGAGTTGTACTACCTCTTCTAAGTGATGAAGATTAAAATGTAAGTGTACCATAAAATAAACAAGTAAATAATAATACATTTTATTTATGGAAAATGTATTTATTACATTTATAACAGGGGTTGCCACGTTATAAATGTGCATGTGTGATATATTCAGTGCATGATGAACTATAATGATCTGCTGCAAACAACACACCATCAAATACAGGGTCAGGACATGCATCGCTGACATCATGTCAGAGACAGATCATACATTTCCCACTTTCTGTTGTATTTGAACGCAGCATCGTTAGACTTTTGTGAGAATTTCTTTTCTAGAGAGCCAATCGCCGCCCTACAATAATAATTATACCCGTCTGCCTATTGTGTTTTCCACTTGCAGCCGAGAAGAGTTACTATCTATGCAGAAATTTGCCAAGTCTAAGGGCATTGAGATCATCCCACTGGTGCAGACGTTTGGTCACATGGAGGTAAGGAAGACATCCAGAATGTCTCTGTTCATTACGGCTACAAATCCACAGGTACTGCTGTTTGCTCCTATTTATACCGGCTGCTGTCACCTTTCTATGGTAGTTTGTGCTGAAGCATCGGCCCATGTGGAACCTGAGGGAGGTACCCTACTGTGTGGGGACTCTGAACCCCCACAAAGAGGAGGGGGTGAGGCTGGTGTTGGAGATGCTGAAGCAGGTGGTGAAGCTGCATCCAGGCCTGAACACGCTCCACATCGGGGCAGACGAGGTAACGACTATTCTTTCTTTCATGAACTGTAATTAAGGTAGAAGCTATAAACCATTCTCTGCCGTCCTCACCTTCATCTCTTCAAGGTGTACATCCTGGGCGAGGGGGAGGAGTCCAAACTGTGGTTGGCCAAACCCGGACGCACCGTGGAGCAGCTTTTCCTGAGTCACGTGACCAAGTTGGCCATGGCCATAAAGGAGGCCTGGCCTCACCTGACCATCATCATGTGGGATGACATGATGAGAAGCATGAGCCAGGACGTCCTGAAAGGTGAGGAAGAAGAACACATTGTTGATATGTAATATATAGGAGTAACTAGGTTTTTTTAAATTACATTTACTTAAAACATTTATTTTAAAACATTTACAGTATTTAGAACACTACATTTACCTGACATTGGCAAATATCAGTTATTTTACAAATAAATGTGGCACCCGTCTTTAATGGCGCCGTAAAATCTTGTGTGGAGTCTTATTGGATTCATGTCCCATCCTTCCATCAAGTTTTAGGAAATTAGTTCCATAGTAATTGCATAATAAGGAAATATGTTGACATATCTGGAATTATTAAGGAAAGTTCTAAAAAAACAACAACATCAAGATATGCCTGCATCGTATTATTATGTATTTATTGTTTTCATTTTTATTTTCTGGAAAAATTGAATACCAACCTTACACATCCATCTTTTTTTTTGTATTCATGTGAGTGAGTAAAATGCAAAGTATGTATTCACTACTGGGTTACACCTGCACCTTAGTTTTTCTAATTACTGTTTATACAAACATATAATTTCCCCATTGTTAATTCATAATTAGAATTAATGGTTTTATTAATAATTTTTTTCAATACTCACATTTTTAGGCTCCATTTTTTGTTAACTGGTTTGTGGTTAATTACATTATGGTATAATTGTATAACTTAAGTCATAAAGGTCCAGTCTGTAAAATTTAACGGTATCTCTATGTAACAAGGAAATGTAATATTCATAACAATGTTTTTATTAGTGCATAATCGGATGCAAATAAGAATTATTTTTTAATGTTATCTTTGAGTGAATCCTTAATCTCTACAGAGGAGGCGGGTCCTCTTCCATGCAGGCCTGGATTATATTAATATATATTCGTATCCGAATCAACATGATGCCTAGTTTCATTTTATGGCCATTGAATAATCATGAATTGTTTTTGTTCCTCTTGTTCTCCATGAGACAGCCAGCGGTCTGGTGGGACTCATCCAACCCATGTTGTGGGATTATAACCCTAATCTGGATGTGGATAAAACTGGTAGGATCTATAATTTATCCTCCACGTGATCACACATTCTAGATCATGTACGGCGCTCTGATTGTGGTCATGTCGGTTCTCTTATGGTGTGGTCCAGTGTCTCTCCTGGAGAAGTACTGCACGTCCGGGATGTCAGATCTGTGGGTCGCCAGTTCCTTCAAAGGCTCCACCAGTGTCTACAACAGTGTGCCCTGCACTCAGAGACATGTGGATAATCATCTGCAGTGGCTGAAGGTGGCTGCTTCTGTATCTGCTGGTATAAACCTTCAGGGCATCGCCATCACAGGCTGGCAGAGGTAAGAACAGTCACAAAGGCGTTTCTCACACCTGTGTTGGTGCCGTGTTGCTTTGGAGGAGGCGGGAGCTCAGGGGTCAGCAGAAGTTATGGAGAATCAGTTAATATATGAAAAGTGGCATTTTTGAAGGTTTTCTCCATTTGACTTAAATGTAGACTAAAATTCATGATTTTTGAAAGATTTTTATAGTTTTAAGATTTATTGAAAAAATGGAAACCAAATTGCGATGCTGATGTGAATGTAAATAGCTAAAGACAAATGAAGATGATGCAGAATTTTGAAGATTCGGAATAGTAAGAATTTGATTTAAACGTTAAATAAAATTAGTCATCTATGAAAAATGTTTAATAGCTTGAGATAATCTGGTTAATGTTTAAAAAAAATAATTAAAGCTTTCTGATTTTAAGATACTTGTATATTAAATTTCTAATGGAGGAGGGAAATTCTGACGATTTCTGAAAATCAGATTGAGGACAAACTATAAAGGATACAGAACTGGTTGAATGTACAGGTTAAAGAATGTGGTTTTGTGAATGTATTAAAGGTTAAACAATGCTTCTACCTGAAACTATGAAGGACTATAGAACCAATTAAATATTGGGATTTTTGATGTTTTCTTTATCAAAATTGGTGAATGTTTGTGAAAGTATAAAAGATCTCAAAAATCTATATTGAAACCTCGATGTCCTAATTGAGATGAACAGTTTAAAGGTTTAATGACGTTTCTACGTTGAAGTATGTGGAAGTAGGCAGGTGCCATTAAAGCAGGACCCAGCACTTCAGAGTCCCTCAAACATCAGCATATGCGATTAACAGAGCTATTCTCGTTCCATTATTTTCCCACCGATAGGTACGACCATCTGTCTGTGCTGTGTGAGCTCATTCCTGTGGCTCTTCCATCACTAGTATCCTGTCTAAAGACCCTCAGCCACGGTCACTTCAACGCTGAGGCTCAGAGCAAAATAACAGAGGCTCTGGGTATTTCCGCAGTGGAGGTGGAGGCCATGGACAGGTGAGGTCTGATGCTGAGGTCTGATCACAGTATGTTACATCCATGTCTTCAGGTAAATAGGATTGTTTCTCATGTGTCCTGCAGGGCGTCTGCCGGAGACTCACTGTACCCAGGAAGGAAACTGGCTGAGTTGATTGTGGAGATCAATTCACTGCTGAACTCAGAGGAAATACGATTGTTTGAAAATGACATGTGAGTTATCGGCTGTTTGTCGTTTTAAGGAAGTATTTGACGTTTTGGCAAAACAAGTTGCATAATTTGCTTCCTTGGCATGAATTGGATGAAAAAATCAAAACCTTTCTGTCTGAACACTGAAGATACAGCTAACAGATACTCCAAAAGTTTCCGTTTTGAGTATTCCTGCAAGTAAAAGAACAATGCTAACCCAAACATAACCTACTTGGTGGAGGTGATTATCTTTGTTACTCTATGTACAGAAGAAAGAAATCAAATCAATCCATTTCTAAGAATGTCCTAGCGTCCTGTTAAAGTTTGAAGAATTTAACTTTTAAATTTTTTTAACCTGTTTGTATAAGTACCAACTAAAAAACTGTCTGCTCTACTGCAGGTTTGTAAGAGGATGGTTCAGCCCGTACCACCGACGGAGGAAGATGGTGACCCCCCTCATCACCATGCAGATTCACAGCCAAGCTTCATCGTGAGAATTGTTTGTTAAAAAATTCTCACTACACAGCTTCGTCTTTTCAAATTTTGTTCAATAATACTCTCACACTTCTCGTCTCCTCAGATTTTTGACAACACTACAACAGAAGGTTGATGCTTTGAGGGAAGAGATGGTGCGTCTTTATCCAGAGTCCACAGCCCAGGAGTGGATAGAGGAGCACGTCAGTCCTGTGGTGGCGCCTCTACAGAGGATCACTGAGGACATCAGATCCTGTGTGAAGGAGATGGTGCCATAGGATATGTTATAGCTCAGAATCAAAATTGTTTGTTTTTTTTATATTTATTTTGCTTCTGGCTTCTTAATTTCATATTTTTAATTCTATATTAGCGGTAACTGGAATATGTAAATTTAGAAATAAATTAGATTATGTTATCACCAATTTTATAATTCCTGCAAATGTATCAAATAAAGACAATAAAATCAACAGACATCATTTTCTCCTTCTATATGAACAAAATTCACAAACATCCCCTACCAGCCATACACACAAGAAAAGTGTGTGTAGTTCATAAAAGTCATAACAGACTAGAAAATTTCACAAACTCAACAACTGAGTTATGATTAATACTGTATAATAATAATAATAAAAATATACATGCAAGAGGTGATTATATATATACTGGGTAAATCGGGAAACTGTTGGGAAAGTATTGTCCATTGAATTACACACATAAACACTCATTAGAGCGCTGACATTATGTGTGTGAGTGTTCTTGGCGTTGCACACAGGGCACAAATTGAATCCTTTCCAAACCATGACTACTAAATTATTGTAGCTTTGATCAAATACTCTGGTTGAATTAATTATATTACACTGTACGAAATGTTTATGTAGATTTCCCTCCAGTTTAGCTTTGAAAACTGAGTCATAAGCAACAAAAAAAGTTAAAAAATGTATTAAAAAAAGAGGTCGAGTTGCATATGATTCAACTTTCAAGGATGAAACTATACAAGGTTCTTCATAAAATATCTCCTTAAGATGTCATACATTTTTGTACTGATGATGGTATTTTCATCAGTGATACGGGTAACTGATAGGAGTTTCATCAAATCACAAATGTACCTTCGTGGTTTCAAACAAGGAGGACATAAATAACTGGCGCACTTCCTGTCCTTCAGTTAAACACGGCCGGCCTTAAACATAATAACCGAGAATCATTATGCACGGTCATTTTTTTGATATTTCAACATACAAAAACATGTCTAAGTCATTAATGTCATATGATAATTACATGCGTACATGTTTGTATAGCGCAATCATCCTAGATATTGAGTTTAATCAGGGACTTTATTTTTCAAACATAGCCGTGTGAAACAGGTCCTCTATTACTTGAGGACAACATACCCCCTTTTCCGACCTTTTATTATTACTATTTTATTTTAACATTTACATAATAACAATAAAAAAATTCAAAGGTCCTACTGAACTACTTACGTGTGTTTATGTCCTAAACTGTGGTGCAGTACTGCTTCAGTTCTCGCAAGAAGTGAATGAACTTCGGTCTGGAGACTGTCCATATCATTGTTTATGTTGAAATTTAATTGAAAAATGGTTAATTAGCAATAACAGTTGTATGCTTCCTGACTGCAAATAAATAGTTATTTGTATTTTGAATACAATTTTATCAATGAGCTCTTAATATTTTATGAAAACAATATTTAAAGAGGGGCAGACTGGATTTGATTCATTACAGGTCTTTCATATACATAGTTAAGAATTTTACAACTTATTGCACGATGTATTCTTCTTTTTTCTTTTTTCTTATATGTCTTATGCCACACAAGATAAAGATTTGAAATAAATGTGTATTGCATTATCTCCCGTGAAGCAGTAACTTCGTCCTTTAATAACATCTGTCCTTGTATTCACCTTAATATAATAAAAAGAGTAATAAAAACAATACATTTCTATTGTTTCGCAACCCCAGTTTAGCTGTTTTTTAATGTTAATGTTGTAGGCTAAAACATTTTTGACAATGTGAATAAAACTATTCCATTAAAATAAGGAGGATTTTGAAGATTTAACTTGACCATTTTCAAATCTTTATTTTTACAAAACAAACAATCAAACACTCCATGTCTCCATGATAAAAAAAGAAAAGAAAAGTAAAATAACAGAAAGTGTAATTAGTGTGTCGGAGGTACTCGTTCCTGATCTCACACAGCGACCTTTGGGAGCACACAAGATCCTGAACCCCTAAAAAAAAAGGCAGAATAAAATTCAGACTCTGTGAGTTGCTGAGGATCAGGGATCCAGAGTGACAGGTGTTTGTTTTGTAGTTCCATTCCAGAGGCAGAGCTTTGGGCAGAGGCATGGCTGTCTGACGTCTGCAGGCCTTATCACCAGATATTTGACCACCTCCACTGTCCCAAACACAGGATACAGTCCCTCTGTGAACTTCTCGTTGAAGGTGTACAGGTGGGAGCGCTTCTCCACGTTGTAGAAAGACAGCTGGCCCTGCTCATAGTCCAGGTACACCCCAACTTTCCTGGGCACTATGCTCTGGGACAGCAGTGTGAAAGGCACCGTCAGGGCTTTCAGATCTGTGCCTCTCTCAAGCCGCAGGGTCAGGTAGCCCGTATCTGTGTTGAAGGAGCGGAAGCCCTGTTTTACTGCGGACGCCTTGGCCACACCAAGCCGCCAGTCCCGCTCGCCCACCTCCACTTCCCAGTAGTGTCGTCCACTGGTGTAGCCCTCCTGGCCCACGGCACACCACCAACCAAAGCAGCACCGGGACTGTGGGACTTCCCGACGACGCTCCAAGTCACACCTCATGCGTTTACCATCACTGGAGATGAGCAGGTCTGGGTTGGCTGTGTCTGAGTCCAGAGTCACTTCCTCTGTGGAGTTTAGATCAGGATGGAAAGATCACAGACAGTTTAATCTGGTAACACAGTACAATGATGAACAGAAATTATTTAGCTGCATATCGTACCGGCGGCATCACAAATCCAGTCCCACACTGTAAAGACAAAGAGGAGAAACTTTTTAAAGGTGCTACAGGACATATACTTTCACTTTATTAATAAAACAAACTAAGCCCAAAGCGTATATCTCTGAAAAAAACCCAATCCCCTGCGCTGTACAAGCAATTCCCCCGATTTAACTCCTAAATTAAATGTGCATTTATGTCCGAAAAACAGTGTATTTCAGTAAAAGTCACAAATGTTACTCACCAGTGTGAGGGATGTAACGGGCAGCGTCTGTTAAAAGATGGCCATCACTGATTAAATGGAGACAATCTGCAGTTTCATTCATCTTCAAAATCTTTGTACATCCTTTCCTGATTTTAACACTATCATTTAATCACATATTGATTCACACATGTATTCTGTCTTGCTACAACTGACCTTCATTCCTCTTCTCTACAACTCATACCTCCACCTCTCCAGGTTTTTCTTCCACCTGCTCCCTGCTCTCTCTACAGATCACAATGTCCTCCACCAACATCCCTGTCCATGGAGACTCCTGCCTGACCTCATCCTTCAGCCCAACCATCACCATAGCAAAAAAGAAGGGGCTCAAAGACAATCTTTGGTTCAGTCCAACCTCCACCTTGAACCCATCCATTACGCCTACTGCACACCTCACCGCTGTCATACTGCTCTCATACATACCTGGTACCACTCTAACATACTTCTCTGTCACTTACTAACTTCATGTGATTAATTTTTATCATTTACTAAATTTTACTCACCAATCTCCTTACTACTCTGTTTCCTCACCAGCCACTGCTTTGTCACATCCTCCTAAACACATACAGAGAGAGGGAGAGAGAGAGATAGAGAAGGAAATATACAGAAAGAAAGAGAGAGAGAGAGAGAGAGAGAGAGAGAGAGAGAGAGAGAGAGAGAGAAAACAGATGTTGGTCCCAGAACAGACAAATATTCAATATAAACAAATAGACGTTATGAGAGACGTCCAAACCTTGACCGGGCTGTTAGCATCCAGCATGGTGAGCATGATGAGCTCCATGGCTGGCAGCAGGTTGGTCAAATGACCCATCTTCCACTGGAACTCAAAGTCATCCAGCATCATAATGACCTTCTCTCCTGGCCAGATGGTGCACTTTAAAAAAAATGAGTTGTAAACAATGAGCACGGTGTCACTTACTGAGGTCTTTAACTTGTGATTAGAGCTCCAGCACAACATGGATATGACGGGATGATGATTGACAAGGGCAGGGTTTAGCGTAATCATCTTTATCAGGTGTAGGGAGGGAACTGGGTCAGACCAGCCAGCCACCAGAATGAAAAGCTGGTCAACATTATCCTCAACGTCCGCCATCCCGAACTCACCTTGTTTCTGCTTTTCAGGTCCCGCGTCCAGTCCATGATGACTCTCTTGTAGGGCCACATGTCGTGCTCGCCCCCCGCTTCCAATATGCAGAGGAGGTGTTCGATCCAGTCTTTCTTCTCCAGTCTCTCATAGTGTTGGTAGTCGGAGAGAATCAGCTCCGACTGGACAAAAATATATTAATATCAGATTAATTTACAAGGAAAAAATAACAAAGCAATAATGTACAGATGATATTAATGATAGAAACAATTGGTAGATTCAGCAGAAGCATTATACCGAACTATTCTTTGAAACTTTACAGTCATGGATTGGTTTCACTTGCAAATTTCTGTACTTTCTTACAATTTCCAATTGAACATTACAATTATAAACTTTATAACAGTATATTTCCCAAAAATTTAGAGGAACTGATTCTATTTTTGTAAATGTACAACACAATTCTGGTCACAAATCCATCACCACACTAGTGTATATTTACAGTAGGTGAATATGTATTATAAATATAAGCAGTGTAGTATAATAAACATTTTATATTCATATTTCATTCATCGATATCTGTTGGATATAAAGCGCTCTTTGGAGCATTGCATAACAATGACAGAAAAAAAATACTAACGAAATAATGAATAAATCAAAATAATACCTGGACTGTCTTCTCCAGGACAGCAGCCCATTCCATGATGAAATCCCGACACAAGCTGGCCGGCCAGATATCCTCACCTTTCCAGATGTGGCAGAGGATGTTTGACATCTACGGTAAGAATATGAGCAATAAATGTGAAGATGTTTACTGTAGGTGCGTGTTTGTCTTTGACAGAGAGAAACGAGGAGAGCTTGCCTGACAAATTTTGTTGAGATCTCGAGCCAATTCCATAATGAAGCATTGACTCTCCGCCAGCGGCTCCTTCTTCTCAAGCTTCACTTGTTTAAGAGACTTCTGGAGTGAAGAAACAAAATACAAAGAAAAGGAAATATGCACATTCTTGGAGAAGGGTTTACAAAATGTAGCCCAGTAAAAAAAGATTCGTACCTTGAGTCGGACCTTGAGCCTTTTGGTCGGTTCGGTAAGGAACTGCATGCAGCCCTTCTTCATGATGGCAGCTGAGGAGTGAGGGGCCCTGTGGTAGAAACACAAAAAGCTTTAGCTCACTCTGTGAGGAGTTGGACCTGCAGCTGACTGGGCTCCCATGCCCCCATCAATCTATGAGAGAGCAGAAACTGTAATTTATAAGCGGTGGCAGAAGGTTTGTGTGTGAGTACAGAGAGAAAAGAAATCACTGCAGGATTTTCATCACAGCTCTGCGCTGGAAGTCCACATAGAGCTGATGATCAGGTACTCTGCCATCAGGAGGAGAAACATGGGGAGGGGGCACTCAGTTGGAGAGGATTGTAAAGAGACAACCCACCCATGAAGAGAGGCAGAAACAGGCAGAAAATATTGCACAGTGGCAGAATTCCTGCCGTTTGTAGGTCGATGAATCTCAGGGCACGGCCCTCAAATTGGAAATGTATTCCCAGGGTGATCTGAGACGGCAGAGACGTCTTTCTAGACAGTGGGTGCAGTGGATGGTTGGAGCAGTTTGCTGTTGATTCAGCAGTCCGCCCCTGCAAAGCAGTTTGATGCAGTGCTGTTCTTTCTGAAAGACGAAGCAGCTGAGCCAAAAAAAACATTGGCATTGGCTTCTCTTACAAAAAAACAAGAAGCATATCTCAGGTTAATTTTTTTAAGTGTCTACTCAAGTAGATTTCAGGTAAAATTTTAAGTACACTAATATTAACGCACTCACAGTATACGTTCAAGCATACTATAATTACACTTCTTGAGATTAAATTGATCCACTTTTAGATAAAAAAAAAAAAGTAAAATTGTGATTATGCTTCAAGTGTAAAAGGAGTAAACTTGGAATAGTTACTCGTTTACATTTATGTAGGTTTACTATATACTGGTACCTTTGACAAATTGTCAATAAAATCACCCAGACGTTTATCCGTTTCTGTGTGTGTTAATAGCATCGTGTCCAGAAAGAAGAGGATTTGACAGAAAAGTCATCGAAAGTTGGAAGCTAAATACATTGAACCCTTATCTATATGAAGTTTATGGGCAAAGTATTCTTCTTATCAGCTAAATGTAATAACCAAAACAAACATGAACAGTTTAAATGGCTCAATGCAACAAATATTACTCCCGTTTTGGGTTTTTTACCGCTACTCCAGTCTTCAAGTGTCTCTAGTTCTTTGTAGAGACGCTTTAATGACCTGCTACAAACATAATGCAGTCAGAGATCAGCTTCTGGTAGCGTTCCAGAGGAATCTTAGAGCAATCCTTGTGGAAAAGACCTCCCATTCTGGAATATTTTTCCAGGTTGACGTTCTTCATCTGTCTTCTTTAAGTCCAACCAGATATTTTCTATGGTTGCTGGACTCTGTGGTCTGCATGAAATCACTGTCCTGCTAGATGTCCAATGAAACCCAAGCTGCAGCTTCCTCACAGATAGAATTCAAGATACTTGATGGAATCTATCTTAACCCCTAACGCTGCAGGTCCCAGTGCCTTTACAGAGCCAAGGCCGTGCTTTAATGTGGGCAGCACCTCTTACTTCTTCTATCTTTTTATCGAGATAGTTTTGGACGACTATTCTTGAACTGTTGGGATGGATGACTTGGAGTTCTGGAATAAATGTAGCCCTTAACAGAAAACAAGAAACTGTGGGACCCTACTGTAAAGTAAGCTGAATAGGTCGGTGCAGTGTTTTGAACCTAATATGTGCTCCTATAAAAGGGGCTTTATTCAGGGAAATTTGGATATACACAAATTTATTCAGGGCTTTGAATCATTCTGAGATTTTAGCAGGCGGTAAAATCTGTATTTTGTGTCGGATGTGTAAAGAAATCCATTCTCTGGCACTCAACTATTTAAAACGAACAACTAGTGAGCTTTCACCTCTTCCCCATCTCCAGTCACACCTCGCAGATCCACCAACCTCATGATTCATCAGTCTCAGCAGAGTCATCAGCCATCACCACCACCATCCAGACTTTAAGGGGGGATATACCTGCTGCCCATCAGGGCAGAAAATCACAATCTTTCTGAAGAGTCTGAGCGCCAAAGACTTTCGGAATGACTATTTATCACCCACCATCTGTAGGAATTAACCCTTCATCTTTACTTCTTTCTCTGTCTCCCCTGATTGAACCATTAGACTGAACTGTTATTGTGTTATTTGGATATTACAATCCGCAGATAAGTAGTATATTGGCCATTAAAACCAATACAAATTCAAAGATTACCTTCAGATAGAAACTCAGACCAATTGGTAAAGATGAGTCATCAATATTTTTTTTAACATTGGCCAATTTTGGTGGATAAAAAGCAGACAGCAATGAACCCTGTCGGATAGCTAACATATATATTTCCCTTAATAAAAGGGAAAAATACCATTGATGGTCAAACTACAGAGAAAATGTTTTCTACCTTGGTACATATAGGATTTATAATTGGCCGTGAGGGCAGAGGTTGTACGAAGCAGAGGAGATGTGTGCTGAAGAAGAACTGGAAGATTAGATTAAATCCAGGATTATCACCAGTGTCATTGCTGGACTAACCAGGGTAGTGACTTTCTATATTGGGACCGACCAACCTCTGCCTGTCACATCAAAACATACAGACCATAATGCCTACATCAATCAAAACAACCTTCCTATTCTAGGGAATATTTTATTTTACGAGGGCCTTAAAAAATATCTGTAAATATTGTTAGAATAAATTTTGAAAAGTTAATGTTACCAAAAATATGTATAAACAGACCACATTTTATAAAATTAACAATAATCACTGACATACTCTTTTACAGTAACTAACTAAATTACTCTACTTAAAAATGTTATGCACTTTACTTCATTATTTCCATTCAATCTACTTTATATTTCTACTCCACTATATGTAAAAGGGAAATAGTGCCCTATACACTCCATCGCCTTTGTATGACAGCTGTAGTTACTAGTTACTCTCTTAGTACAAGTCTTTATACTCTTCATGTATCGCTATGTTGTTTTTGAATGTCATATGTTAAATAAACTATTTTAACAGTCTTGCAAAATCTGAAGACAGGCTGATCTTCAGAAAAGCTGTCCTTTTTGAGATATGTAATTCTTCACTGGACAGAGATGTTATAAACAGATAATTACGATCTAATAAATTAAACTACTCACTCACTGATGCAGCAGTTCCATTAACGTAAAAACATACTACTTAATCGTTAAACACCGAGTAAGATTTTGAGTGATTGACTTTCACTTATAGTGGAGTATTTTCACAGTGTAGTATTAGTACGTTTACTCAAACAAAGGTTCAGAGTACTTCATGTATCCCGGCTGTTTTATATATTATCTATTAATTGTAATTTCAACCAATCTTCTCTGTAAAAAAAAAAAAAACCATTACTGACCTTCTGATGTTAAAATTGTCTTCCCTGTAGAGAACTTGCTGCTCTTCTGGATTCCAAACCCATTCAGATCTCTGTCATTTCTTGGCGATGAATCCTCTATGCAGCTCGAGACAGAGCGCGCGCCCTAATCCGACGCCGCCTCTTCTCATCTGCAGTTTGACCATCTAGCCGCGCGAGTTCACTGTAGCTTCACTTATCCTATTCATAACAACTAAAAATTCACATCTCAGTCCAAAAAGTGACCAAAAACCAAATATGCAATTTGGGGAAAATATAATAAAGTCAAAGTTTAGTCTCAACAAACGTATTAAAAATGGTAGACTTTACATAGAAACCCGACTGAAAAGTATTTAAATAATTAAAGATGTGTCTCTCTTGGAACGGAATGTTTTCTCCCAACTTTCTTTGAAAGAAATCACATAATCAGTGCAAAGTGTAACGGATACCATTACCACGGTTAAAGGTACCTTTTTCTTTTTTTTACGATTAGAGGTATCGAGCCTCGCGTTAACCCGTTTATGACGCAATGAAAATGGGCGTACACAATTGACGGGCGTACACAATGACGTTTTTATCCTGCGACCACCAGACATTTGTTCGATTCACAGCAATGGCGAGCGGAAAAAAGAGTGTTCTACTGTCCTCTTTGGCGGATTATGGAGACGATTCAGAACCTGACTCAGACCCTGAAATAGAAGAAACAGGTAGAACAGGACAAATTTAAAATATCTTTTGGTATTGTGTTTAGTTAAACGCGATGCAGGGACAGTCTTTGCATGTGCTAGCTTATGCTAGCTTAAAGCTAACAAAGCTAGTTTACAGGAAATCTACCAGATTTCCAGGACTTGTGTTATAAACACTCAAATGTTCTCTACGTGAAACGTAAATGCCAGTTGTGCTTTTTGTCTCTTATTTGACATCTGACCGCCACAGTGATTACCTTTAATTATTATGTAATTGTCATTATTTTATAGTCATAGTAATTTTTTGGTACGTGATTGACCATAAATCAACATGTGAGCAACACGTTGATTTCCTCAAAGTCATTATCAGTCTTTCATAAGTCGAGGTATATATTGAATTTCTCCAAGGGGATGGATAAAGTATTTAACTATCTAAGATTACATGGCCTTGTAATGTGTTGTTCACTTATACATTCCAACATATCGTACTTGAAGGAGTAGGATAGGCTGAGTTGTGTTAGCACTTTGAGATTTGATCCAAATGTAAAGTGCATCATAAATTAGATGTATTATTATTATTATTATTATTATTGTGTGCAAAAACCTTTAAAACGGCAGCAAATTAAATAGTCCTGGTACAAAATGAGCCTTACGAATTAACAACCAGGCTGGTTATTATGAACACATTAAAAAGGCTTTTTTAAGTCTCAGCTTATGATATTTAAAGGTTTGATTTACTATAGATCTAAATCCATGACTATAACAGAGGGGTTAAATAGAAATTCCTGGCTGTGAGGCATTTTCTAAATTCACAATATGGTCTGTCACCTCAAAAGTTAGTTTAAGATCATTCATAGGGTCAATCTGGTTGTTTAATTTCTTTAAAAAAGGTTAGCGTTTGAAGTACATCCTTGCCTTTTCTGTAATATGTCAGAGGAAATATTAGAGCCAATTTTTTTCTCATGCCATATGTACAGGTAAAATAATAAATGATTGGTTAATACTAAATACTAAAGACAAGCGACATTCCAACCATGACACATATTTCTGATATGATTAAGCTAATAATTTTGATGGGTAAATATCATATCTTCTGCTGCAAATGTAGAAACAACAACGCCTCCTTTGCTTGCTTTGTTAATGACTTTAAGCATTTTTTATGGCCCTAAACACAAGATAGCCAAAATGTTTTTGGGATCTTTCTCATTTCTTGCTGTTTGGATACATGCCCTTAATGTGTTGCTGCCCTTGCCCCATTATTCATATCCATTTCTTTAGTTTACGCAGATATTTTCATAGAAATCTCCTATTTGGTTTCTGTTTTCAATGGTTACCATGTACAAAATATGCTTTGTATGACCTATTTATTCTTTGTCCATATGAATTTGATGTAAATAAAAGTGCCTCTTTTCCTTCTTCCTGTCTGTCACAGGAGGGCATGAAGGAGGTCTGGTTTACAGCTATGGCGGGTACCTCATCCAAAATGAAGAGCCAGACGAAAGGGTCTCAGCAGGAGATGAAGACAGCAGAGACAGCAACTCGGTCAGTATTTGGTTTTTATATTTATAAAAAGACGCATCTTTCCATCAGCAACAAAATTTCCCTTAGGTTTTATTACCACTGACTGTTGAGTTGAAGTTCCCAGGCATCTGGTTGAATGTTTTAAAGACAGTAAAAGAAGAACTCTGAGTGGTGCTTTTTCATGCGCTCGTCATGGGATGTTATGTATTTAGGGTTGGGTATTGAAGCAAAATGTTTTGTGATAATTTGTGGAATTTTGGGATATGCATTGAAAAATTTGTATTCTGAAATTGCATGCACAGTAATATAGGAAATCCATCATGTATTTACTATTGATAATATTTCTCTTATGCTCTAGGATTAACTAAAAATTTCATTTTTTATGCTTTAGTTTACCTAAAAATATTTTAAAAAAACATATAAACAATATAATATTCTTAAATACAACTTACTGACATACAGTAATTATCTTCTACATTTGAAAGTTTAAAACATCTCAATAGTCGCCTCTGCACAGTCTGACAATATGATGATGATCATAAGTTATTCCACTGCCGTCAGCAGAAATACTGTTTCTGATTTCCTCCACAGATAATATTAGAGTACTACTTTAACTTTCAACAGTAAGTTGTGAACCTACTCAGAAATTTCACTTAACTGATGTTTGTTTTATCATATTTAAGTCCTGTTATTTGTTTACTTGAGACCTAAGATAACCTCTATCTTGGTGTCATCGTTCATAAGTTTGTATTCTTACTTCAAAGAGCTGTTTCCTGTTAGTCATTACGCATTTGTGGATCAGTCATAAATCAGATCTCTAAATTCAACAGAGTCAATGTGAATCACATTTTCTGTCTTTAGTGAGTTAGATTTTTATCTTGCCCCAAACTGGCATCAGTACATGTTTGCACAGATATAGCACAACAGTAATCTTGTCACCTGACATCCTCAACAAACATTTCCAGTGCTTTTATGAAATTGAATATGGTTGGAGGTTTTTGCCAAAGTATTCTTGATTTTATGCTATTACATATAACCCGCTCCATACATCAGTAAACTTACTAGTCCAATCAAGCATTTATTCATTCATTATTGTCATGTCACAGTCATTACACCATGGTCTAATAGCGATCATCAAAGTTCATTTCAATTATATTTTAATCTATTTCTGTTATTTTTTACCATTTGATATTTGACTCAAACTTCTTAGTGCTTTAATTCTTCTATGAACGAAGAATTAAACTCTCATTTGCATCTGCTTTATTGTCAAAGTGCTTAACTCTTAAATGGACATTAACTGATATGAAAATCATTGATTATTAAGTCGCAGAGTCGAACCTAACACAGCTTTTACGTCCATGCAATCTCATTTCTGAAACATGATTCTGCAGCATTGTCATCCTTGACATCGGGTGTGTCACAAAAGGGGCTCCTACTTTCTCTCACAATCAATGAGAATGTGGTGTTAAACCACGTGATACAGAAACATGTCCGGACGTCAGTAGGACACTGATGCAGAAGTGGAGGACAAGCTTACCCGAACCTTTCTGTCTACCTCTGGGTAATGTTGTGAATTTAGACACAGCAGTGTTTGGTTTTCAGACGTATCTGTGACTACACAACATTGAACAGTCCTGCCGTCCTCACTGGGTGCTCAATGTCCTCTGCTCAGCTGTCCTGATTAGTCCAATCTAAACCTTATGGTGTTAACATTCTGCATTTTTGTTTTTATAGGAAATGGACGAATCTGACGAGGGGAGGGACGCAGATGATGTTGAGGTATTTGAACACCCACCTGGTGTGGGATGGCTATGATTTGGAGGAGGATGAAGCCTAAATAATTTCTGATTAATTTGTTTACAAACTAACCAAAATGGTTGGCAATTAGAAAGCAGCCCCCACAACCTATACGGGAGCATATTCACTAGATGGTGCTGTGGTTCATGTTAAATGCTTAATTAACCAATGAAGCGGTTTAAGCACAACATGTTGAACCAGGTCAGTGACTTGTACTTTAAGTATGCTTCAAGCGGCCTGACTGATTCACCTTAAAGTGAATCTCCTGAGGTAAGAAGCTCAACCAGTGGTGGTCTTTTTCAGATTACAGTGCTTGGCTCAGCTCACTGCACTAACCTACCCTCTGTCTTTGTGTTTCAAAGCTATGTGAGCTTGGCGGCATGTCAGTATCCTGCTGACCTGTGTGTGGCACAGGTCAGTTGAGTGAGAGTTAGTCACAATCTTAACAAGCAGAATGAAACTGTTTTTCTGTCTGTTGGTGATTTATAATCTGATAATATCCTGCCACTTAAGTATATGTAAGCCAGAGATAAGAGCAAAGGCTTTGTAAGGATTTAGTTGTAATTGTAAGTTAAAAACATTTCCCTTAAGACATGTACACCGATTAGCCATAACATTATAACTACTTACAGGTTAAATCAGAATAATATATATTATATAATTTCAATAACATCTTTTGTTGGATACATTAATAATAAATAAATAACAGATGAGAAACTGTATTCATACAGCAATTTTAAAACAACGTTGCAAGTGCTATTATTGTATTTATTCATGCAAAGCAAACAGTGATAAAATTTGTAAGGTAATATGAAAAATAAAACAATATGAGATGATAAAAATAGACTCGATAAAACAGAGAATGCAAAATAAGACTTAAGAAGAGACATAGCGTATAAAATTCACACCATGGTCAGAGTGAAAGAGAGATGTGTTTATCTGATACGGAGCCAGTCTGATCCCCTCAAACAGATTATTCCTGAGAGTAGGGGACTCTGACCCAGAAGGCCCGGTCAACCTGGGTAACCGACTAGGCACGTAAGGTGTCCGGGAATCGGAAATGTACATGGGAACGGCTACAGAGCGGGCAAATCTGAAGCCAATTCTAAAAGTAACAGGAAGCCAGTGAAATAAGGCTGAAACAGGAGTACTTTGGTCTCTCTTTAGTTCTGGTGAGGAGTCTGGTTGCTGCAATCTTTTGAAATTAAAGTTTATGTAGGAATTGAACGTTTTTCCTCAAAGTTAATGTGTTTGAAGCAGGGAAAATTGCTAAATTCAAGGTTTAGAGCAACTTTGACCAGGACCAAATTGTGATGGTGAGACTGGATCGGGGAATTTTCAAAACTGCCGGACTGGTTGGATGTTTCTGGTCTGCAGTTGTTAGAAACTAACAAATGTTGAACTTGTACCCAAGGCTCATTGATGAACATGGTTAGCAAAGGCTAGCCTGTGTTGTCTTATACCGTAGATTAACTAGTAGCACAAAACCTGAAGAAGTTAATACTGGTTCTAATAGAAATGTGTCAGAGCACATGGGTCATCATGGAGCTGTGTAACAGCTAAATAAAATATTACAAAGTATGAGGAAAGGTAATGATAATTTATGGCTGATCATTATCAGTGTAATTCCAAAGAAAGAGAAACCTTTCCAGCGAAGCAAGGGAAGGGTTTTGTTTGTGATTGCGTTTGATAATGAATGGGTTTATTCGGTTTTAATTCAGGCCTCAGCTGATTTACTTATCCACAAGTATAATGTGATTTTTAGATACACAAAACAAATGTATAACCTTTTGTTTAGTTTCGGATGTTGGATTTAAGAGGTGGCGATGACATATTTACATTTTGGGATGTGTGTTGTAGTTTTGGTGTTGCAAAAGGCTAGATAAAAGGTACAATGTCAAATTTCACACATGCTCGGTAGGGCCTCTAAAGTTTTGCATTTCATAATTGGTTTCATCGTATTGCTTATCTTGTCATTCTAAGCACATTTTGAATTCGAATATGAATTTTCATGTCATTTTTAGTCAGATTCACGTCACAGAGGTTACATCTATTCACGTCAACACAAAGTGAGTCTTGTAGCGAATTATTACCATCAAAGAGAAATCTTTGCAGTAAATAATGGAAAGGATATTGTATCTTTCGAAGCGTGCCTTTAATAAGTATTAGGTTAATTAGGTTTGTATTCAGCCATCAGGGATTGTGTTAGTTGGAGGCTACAGGAAACGTATTCATCTTGCATATAAGAATACCCCTTAGCATTGTTAGAAATCGTAAACTACATGTCGATAACAGCTGGGTCTCTCAAACAAACACAAACTCACACAGAGACTATAATTGTAAAGTTTATTAGTCGCCAGTTTTTCCCCAAATACCTCTCCACCTGCTTTCTCCTCACCTGTCTGTAACTGAAGTAATGGAGTGACAGAGCACTAAAGCAGCTATTGAAGAAATATGAAGGGAATAGAATCTCAAAATAAAGACAATAATGCTAAACTGTGCATCTGTGCAGGAATAATATAATCACGGACTACAATAGCTGTTGCAATTTCATTTTTGTTCCAAAATCGTGCGGGCAAACTGAAGTCAAATTTTCTATTGACAACAGTTCTCACAGGAACAGCTAAATGTTTTTGTGTTGACCACTAACATATTGATGATAATATGCACTTTACAGGGGAGCTAGCTGGAGCTGTTAAGACTGCGGTTGATGCATTTAACAGAAAGGAATCTTGAACTAAAATTAAATTCAGTTGGATAAAACTCTTGAAGACTCTGACTGAATCATACCAGCTCCGGTGCTACAATATTATTACGCAATGTGACCTTTAATCTTCCTGTGATGAGCAGTAAAATAGGGATAAACGTCTTAGGAACTTAAGGTGTAAATAAATAAAATAAATGATTACTTATTTCCTGTCAAAGGGCGGGCATCATTTAAATATTTATTGTAGTTTGTTTGGATGTATGCCAACATGCTGTGCTTCAGTATCCGTCTGTCCTCTTTCTCCTCCCCTCTGTACTTCTGCCGACTTCAGGCAATCAATCCACCAAAGTGGTTGAGCAGACTTTGTTGTTTGATGTAGATGTGGTGATTGGGAATAGTGACACTGTTCCTTTGTGTTGAATCGGTTTCCTGCACACAGTTCTTGCACAAAAGGCGCCACCGTTGTGAGGCTTTGCAAGTCAGATTGTTTTGCTGAGCTCAAACATTAAGATCAAACGGCATAGATTTACTGCTGTGGTGTCTGTTACTTCTTAGAAACTATTCTCTTGTCAAACACTATGCTTTGGTCTTCCTGTTTGATTTGTAGTTTTCAGGTACAAATGGAATGTACTGTGTGTTTTCCAGCTCAAAGTCTTTCACAAGAGCTGCCAGGTGGCCTAAGCCCACTGTAATTGACAATACTCTAGCTGGTAACATGGTTTAATACTATTAGCCACTGGTGCTGCTTATTTTTCCCTCTACCAAGCTCCAGCTCTAAGGAGACCTAACTATCCTAACTATATCTGTTTCTCCCTTTTTTCCCTCTCTTTGCTACAGGTATCAGAAGCAGAAAGACCCCAGGACCCCAAAGAACTAGTTGGTGAGTGGACTTAATGTACACTAACACAGACAAACACATATTTGACCCACTCTCAAAGTATAAGGATAATGCCTATTGTCAACACGTTTCATGAAATACTAAAACCAACAACAAATCTTGTTAACAAGTATTATGTGTGTTTGAGTTTACATGAGTCTGATTCAGCTCATTTCTCTTTACTGTAGAGCTCATTGTTGGACAACAACCTAAACTAATCAGTGAAGGACAAAGTTGCACTACCTGGCTGGGATTTGAACATGTGTACTGTAGTTCATTTTGAATCCACAGAGTCTGCTGTTGCTAGGGTACCAAACAAGAAACCCAATTTTTGTATTCCAGAAATTGGGTTCACCAAACTTGAGTTCTGTGTTGAATTTCTTAGTTCTAGAACAGCGGTTCTGAGTTGTACCAATGCAGTTCTGAGTTTAACTCTGAGTTCACCTCGAGCAAGAGGACTATCAAAAGCCTTCATCAGTGGAGCTCAGACATTACCAGTGACATGCCATGATCGTTTGGATTTTAATATTTGCTCACGAGCAGATATTAAAAAACAAAACAAGGCAAAAGTCCCGACTTTTATTGTGCCGGTCGGGTGTTAGTGCCGTAAATTTACGAATCCCTCAGTAGACACCCATGCATTACAAGGGCCTCTTTGTCCATGGGGTGATACATGGGTGATGAAGGTCTACTGCAGTGAACTGATAGTGGCTAGTGAGTAATGACTGACTTATGTGTTAAATTTGGGTTAGACAGGATATGAGTGATTCAGGGAGCGGCCTTTCCGACACAAGTCTGTTAAACCATTCACTTTTGGCACTAAGTGTGTCCTCGCTGATGTTTATGTAAACAGACCTGTAGCTGGATGCAAATGCTGGTACAGAACTTTAAAACTGGGATATCGAGCTTACAATTCATCACTGCAGCCGAGCTCGCCTGTCATTAAATGTCAAAGAGCATCTGGCAAAAGGCCTCGATCATTGGACTGAAGACGACTCTTTGTCTGTTCACTGAAGGGAGATACATTGTCCAAAATAGACCCTTAAGGCACAAGCTGTGACTTTCTGTAAGTTTCTTTTCAGCACAGATGTAATTTTGCTGGGGAATATAATCTTTCCTCTGTCTGTTAATCTCTGTCTCTCCATGTCCCTTATGGACATAACTATGCTGCTGTTATGTGAGAATATTCCCATCACACAGAGCTGAACTATAAACAGGGATGTCATTATACATGCTGGGATGTATTCACACTTCCTCTGGTGCTGCGAAGACTACAGAGTTTATCCATGTGTTGAAATCCTAGACTGTACAACAAAGTTGCAATATTGTTCGCTAAAAATCCTGCAGTCTGGGATAGATTTTCCACAGATAATAAACCCTTGATGGATCTACAAATGAAATAACATGCTAATACCTAAAACCTGTGTGATCTGACTTGCCCCATCATGTATTTGCTTTGTTTAAAAAATTTGTGGAGCATATAGCAATCATATGCATAGAGAAATATATCTTCATGTAACTGCATGAATTTGTTTTCAGAGATGTATGCATGCGTTCATCCAAGCTTGCATCACTTGGCCTTGGATAGAGTAGTAATCAAGTCATTTTTGCAGTGAAGCAATTGGAATGGGAGGTGCTGCACTTTATCTGAACTGCCCAGACATGAGGGAGTTGCGGGTGGCAGGCCAGCGTGGATCTTTGGTCCCACATGGCCAGTAGACCAAAGAAAACAGCAAAGTGGGGGAAGGGCAGAACTGCAGGATAGAGTGTCACTTAACAACATCATTGCATCTGCACACAAGCATTTCAAGGCTGAGCTCTGATACAGCCCACAAAAGTTTTGTACAGATATTCATGCTGAATGTGTATCTTGGTGATTGTCATCACAATCACCAAGATACCCATCCAACCCTGAACAGTGCAAGCTTTTTGTTTCTAAAATGAGGTGTATAGCAGCAGACGCCGCATGAGAAAATTATCTTCTCATATCGAGTCAAGTTTTTACTTGTCGACATTCTGCACACAACCTTAGAATGGATAAGCCATCGTATTTGTACACGTGTGCACATGCACTCACACGTTTGCATTTTCAGCACTTATTCATAGTGTGATTGATAGCACTGACTTTCTGAGTGGGGTAAGACAGACACCAAAGGAATGCCTGGCCTGCAGTCAGAGAAAGCAGAGACAGGCAAGTGGAGCAGAGAGAGCAAAACAAGGGATGGGTCCAAAGGGAGGGAAAGAAGGAGGAGAGACGAGCCACCTTTCTCCTCACAAGCCCCAACAACAACCACTCCCTGCCCAGGATGTGCACTCCACATATCACACTGCCCCTGTGTGTATTTAGAGATATTCTGCTGACATGTATGTTGGAGGAATGCTCAGGAATTCAACAGCTATGTTCTCCTATCACACAGTGAACCTTTTGTTTCATTGGCAGCGGTTTTTCTCCAGCTCATACCTCTCTGTCCTTTCTTTGATACAACCACCAACAAATACGGTTCAACAGTCTCACTTTTAGTATAACAATAGTGTCTTAAGATAATCCTCAATCGGCATGTGAGGACCTCCAAGACTAGGAAATCTCCCCATGTGTAAGAAACAGCAGCTCATGTTTATATTTCTGTCTTTGTACCAGCTCTCTTCTCAGTAAAAGTAAGGAACATGTCACCTGATGATATCAAGATCCCTCCCGAGCCCCCCGGACGCTGCTCCAGCCAACTACAGGTACATATTTCTCTGCTGGATGTCCTCATTTAACCACATCACTTTCATCGCAGAACTTAATCTTGGGCATGCAGCTGCTTTTGTCTCCACCAAGATCACAGTTATGTCTGCTTATTAGACCTTAGGAACCTACTGGGTTGGTTAAGCTAGGATTGTGGGTTTCTTGAGAGCTTGATATAATATTTGTGTGCCCATATCATGTCTGTTGGCTTATTTTATGTGATGGATCCGGCAATGAAGTCATCCTGTCTATTATTGACTAGAGGTTTATGTCTTAATACGACCAAATCCAGAAACCACTCGATGCAGCGAAAATAAAACATTTTAACATCAAGATGTAATTTGGAGAATTTGCTTGTTCCCTCAGGGTTTGGACAAACTTGTATGTTCTCCCCATCGTTTAACCAGCAGTTTCATCTGTCATCATTAACATCTGGTGAATTGAACTGCAATAAAGCATGTTCAGTGAGGCAGGTCAGGACACAAGCCCGACTTAGTAAGGAACAGCTCAGTGATTATACCCGCTAGGCCAACACTCCCTTACCTAACAGATGAACAACTAATGATTCACCTTCGTCATAACAGCTACGGTCATAATGAACTGAGACATATTTATGCTTAGACATAGGCGTTCGAATGGACTGCATTTTTACTGTCATTTAAATTTCTGGAATTTACCCACCTCGTGAATACATGCCTCTAGGCCAGTGGTTGTCAAACTTTCTCTGTCAAGCCCCGTTTATGAGGGAAGGGAATTTACAAGCCCCACCTGACCCCCATTGCCCCTACAAAATGGTTACAAAAAAGGATAGAGTATTTACCCTCTATCGGTAACAACATAGGAACCAACATATCATTGCATTACATTACATGACTGTACAAATAAGTGTGCTAAGCAATGCCTCCATCCAATCCTACATTGGTTTTGTTTATTTGAACGGGAAATGACTCATAGTTAAGGTGTTCATCTGCTATGAGTGAGAAATGACGTGCAGATCTTGATTTATGTTTCTTTTCTAACAGGACAAGATCCACAAGCTGTATGAGAGAAAGCTCCATGGAGATTTTGACACAAACAGCCACATCCAGAAAAAGAAAGAATTTAGAAACCCAAGGTATGCAGCTCAACTGTAGTACACACCCAAGCCAGCCAACATACACTTGGGCACCTCCAAGCTTATGAAAGCAGGAAAATTAACCATTTAGTTTTTCTTTCAGCATCTACGAGAAGCTCATTCAGTTCTGCAGCATCGATGAACTGGGAACTAACTACCCAAACGACATGTTTGACCCTCACGGCTGGTCAGAAGACTCCTACTATGAACTCTTAGGTGTGTAGCATCACCTCTTCTCTACAGCTCTGTGTGATTAGATCTCATGTGTTTGGTTTGGTTTTTTTCTTGCAGCCAAAGCCCAGAAAGTGGAGATGGACAAGCTGGAGAAAGCCAAAAAGGAACGGACCAAGGTGAGTGAAAGAAATACATGATTTAGCTGTCAGATGTTATCTGTCTGTCGGGGGCCAGTAACCACCAGCTGCACTACTCTCCATCCTTCATCCAGGTTGTGCTGTCGTTACTGCAGCCCAGTGTTGCTTTACAGCTCCGCTATAGTCATTTTAAAAAAGGGTATCCATGTAAAGATCTTCAGTGGTTTGCTTAGAAATACGTGGCAGTATGTAATAATTTGGGTGTCTTTTCCATCGTCTCCACGGAACTTACACTCCTGTTTAGACATGGATGCAAAAAGTCTATACACCACTGTGAAAACACCAGGTTCTTGTGATGTAAAACAATGAGACCAAGATAAATAATTTCAGAATTTGGTTATCCATTGATGTTCCCTAAAACCTGTAAAAATCATTTGAAAAGAAATATTTTGGGGTAAAACTAAAAACAGTAAACTAAAATATTGGCTTTTTTATAAGTATGTACAGCCTTTTATAATTTTTTCAATTAACCAATCACACTCGCACTCATTAAACACTATTCAGATACACCTGCCATCAATTAAAGTGACTCTGGCTGAAGCCAAATGAAGTTCAGCTTCTCTAGTGGGATTTTCCTGATATTTACTTAGTTACATCTTAAAGCAAAAGCTAAGGTCCGCGAAGGGCATCAGAGAAATCTCATTGAATAAGGAATCATTCAGGTGAAGGGATTATGATCTGCCATGGAACACAGTGAAGACCGTTTTCAACAAGTAAAGAGAATATGAAACAACAGTGATTTTACCAATAACTGGATGTCTTTCCAAAATTAGTGAAAATTCAATGAGAAATCTTGTTAGGGAGGCCAAAAAGCCTACAGCAACAATAAAGGAGCTGCTGGATTTTCTGGCAATTACTTGTTGGGTACTACAGGTGACAACAATCTGCTGTATCTTCATATGTTGGGGTTTTGGAGTAAAGTCGCAGGACAAAACCTTCTCTTACAAGGAAAAAAAAGCCCAGATACATTTTTCAAAAACATGGTATATGTTTTTCTTTCCAAATGAATGTGGGGAGAATGTGTTCTAGTCTGATAAAACCCCGGTGGAACGTTTTGGCCATAATACCAAAGGTATGTTTGGCACAATGGCAGCATCGTGTTATTATGGTGCTTTTTTAGTCCAGGTGGAGGGAATTATGAACAGTTCCAAATACCAGTCAGTTTCAGCCAAAAACCTTCGGGTGTCTGCTAGAAAGCTGAAGATAAAGATGACTTTCACTTTTCAGCATGAAAATGTCCCAAAGACAACATCCAAATCAACAAAAGAATGGCTTCACCAGAAGAAGATTAAAGTGCTGGAATGGCACAGCCAGAGCCAAGATCTGAATCCAAATGAAAATCTGTGGGCTGACCTGAAAACGGCTGTGCACAAGCAATAATGCAGTTTTGCATGAAAAGTGGGAAAATATTTCCAAGACAAGATGTGTCAGGCTGACGGAATCCTACCCAAACAGACTGAGCATTATAATAAAATCAAGGCAAGTGCTTAAACACTTTAGTTTTTCAAATTGAAAGGTACATGTTATTACATATTTATTTTGGTCTCATTTTGTCACATCATAAAAAAATGGCATTTTAACAGCGGTGTGTAGAGTTTCTACATCCAACTGTACATGCAGCTATGATCAGCAGCAGCATGATTCTAGTAGCTGCACCTATGTTAGAAAGTGGACTTGAATGAACATGCATTCAGCAAAAGCTGCTGGAAAGTAGACGGCCACTCCCCAGAATCTCATGGAGATGGAGGTTGTAATTGTGGAAAGAAATAAGTGGCATATTAGGAATTAAATCAGTGCTTGTGTAATCTTTGTGTGTGATAGATTGAGTTTGTCACGGGAACCAAGAAGGGCAACAATCCCTCCACCACGGCAGCCTCCACCACCAGTAGCAGCACCGCCACCACAGCCACAGGTAATCATCCGCCACCTCAACGTTGGAGTCTTCAGAAAGGCACTAAACGACAACATGTGAATTTTACATGACTGCTTTATGCTTGAATACAATCCAAGGCCTTTAAAAGGTCGATAGCACTCGGCTGTAACCTTAACTCACAACTCTTAACACAATAACTGTTAGATGTCACGTAAATGTTGAAACCACAGTAGCACAAAACAAAACAAACAAGACTAGAAAAGCATCCTTTTCCTCCCTCTTGATAATAATGCAATAAATGTGTCAATTACCATCTACAATCCACAAAGAAAAGGATTATCCAATTTTAAAACACCCATCAAACACTTACCTATGAGATTCTTCTCTTCTCAGATCGTCCTATAACAATGATGAATGATCATGTTTTAGCTCTGTGGGGCAACCTTTCTAAATAATCATCAAGCGATCAGAATAAATATTCAGCGGGATTCTCTGCAGGTAGCGTGTGAACAACAGGAAATAAATTGCATTTGTACTCTTTGTCTCTTACAGATTATGAATGCGACAGCAGAATTCTATATTCAGTAGACTAAATGGTGTCATTTGATGGATTTAAGTTCATCAGACCAGCGAGAATCTTGACTGGTCAGTGGCTGCTCTCCTATTAATGAAGTTTTCAGGAATACATTCTAAAACCTGGAAATTAATAAGCATTTTTGAGCATTTCTGTGGTGCTCGTGTGTGGAGATTATCCTACTCAACAAATGTTCAATTACATATGATAAAAGATTTTTTTGTCCCCTTGGAGCTTTTTCTGCAGTGATCCAACTGAAAAGTCAATCAGACAGGAAGCAGGGTGGCACCAACATCTGCACCCGCCTAAAAAAAAATGCCTCATCCCAGCAGCAATGTATTGCTAAAAGAATGAAGGTATTCCGCTCCATCAGGTCCATATGGGCGTGGTGTGATGTGATTGGTTTGAGAGTGGTCCAACACCACAGGTGGAAAACTTCACAAATTAGGTCCCTTTTTGATTCAGATTTAGATAAATGTTGTTTTTTGCTCAAAAGGCCCAGATATTATTCTTTCAATAAGCAGAAAATGATACGTTCATATATGACCAACCCATGACTTCCTAGAAGAAACTGATACAGAAAATAGATTTTCCTGACCTTTTATAGTTTCCCCTATACGCGCGCAATAAGGCAGACAAGAAATGTCTCTAAAAATATGTCAGAAATGTTTTTGCAGAAAGTAAAATCAATTGTTTTCTCACTGGTGGAGTCAGGTTTCCAAATTCCTTGTGTGTTTGCTGAATATTCGCCACCAAACTGTCATGCTGACATAACATCACAAATCATGCTGGTAGGCTTCCTAACAACACATTTTCACTGAGCACCGGGAAAACCATCTTTCTTGGCACTGAATCGAAAATTGTCCCTAGAAATTTTAGATTTATTTGTATTTAATAAAACTCAATTGGGTTCTGAAGCTACATTCGTAATAATCTTGTCGTGTTTAAATTTTATATTCTTACCGAAAACCATTGCATTGACAGATAACTGAAATCATCTTTAGATTGAGGAAGGGACTCAAAGGAAAAAATCAGACTCATCCGAACATAAAGTGTGTCTCTTGAAGTCCAACAAACATGTTGTGTCTTTCTTTCTGTGCAGAAAAGTGAATAAAAGGCAGATTTTAATTGTTTTCAATCAATGTTTCCAGTAACTTCCAGTCCACTTTGTCACTATCTTTCATTTGTATTTCTATGTCTGTTGCCCCATTTCTGCAATTATATAATGTGCACTTAGGTGTTGGTATTAGAATGTGCACAGTACAAACAAAGCTAAAATCATTCCACAGAGCATCTCATGTTCAGAACTGCAGCAGGTTCCTATAATCAAACAAAAGTATGCCATGGAGCCTTCCTTTTGCTCACACCCCTCACTTTGTTTGTTACTTTTCACCAGCAGACGCACAAAAAAGGAAAAGCAAGTGGGACTCTGCAATCCCTGTGACTCTGGCCCAGCCCACAATCATCACCACCTCTGCCTCTCTGCCTGCTGTCGTCTCAGTCACAACAACCGCCAGCGGCACCAAGACCACCGTCATCTCTGCAGTGGGCACCATACTGAAGAAGGGGAAGCAGTGAGCAAAGAAAAAAGGCAGGATCACTCATTCATGGTCTATAAGAGTGATCAAACAAAGACTCACATGACGCTGGAGGACCTCTGCAGTCCTGCTGCCATTATTTAATCCGAGTCAGAAGGTGCAGAGAGAGGACAGGTGAACCAATGGACGCTCTTATAGAGCCAACCTATCCCTCTGCTCCACACAGGCTCATCTTAAGACTCAACTGCCTCATATCTCTGGAACTGCTTCTGAACTATTGCATTGATGTTCACAGAGCATCTGTATGATTCTGACGAAACACATGCCATTTCTATCTTTTTTAATCATTATTTTTATAAGTTGGCAACAGTTACTCAAAGAGTGAAGCAGAAAAATAGAGCAAAATAGGTAACAATAATGTAACGGCTCCGTAACAGAGCTGGTATCGATCACTGAAAATGTGCTACTTTTTTTCCCTCATAGTTCTACTGCAGGATGTTTCCTGCCATCTGTAGCAGGTATGTATGTAGAACTCCACAAACATGTTTCTTTTTTTCATTGGCATAGGAACAGATATCACCAAGGTAACATTTTTGTACTCTTGTATATAATGATAATGATGATAATGTGAATAAATGGATCAGGAGTTGCTTTTTCAGATTGATTGTTGACTTTTTCTGCCGCAGGGACGGCCTTTTTGAAATCTGTTGGCCTCAGTCTTTGCCAAAGAATTCCTTTTGCTCACACACACATACACACACTGGCTTTTCTCTTAGAGCATGCATGTGTGCTCCAGGTGTAAATCCGACATTTGCTTTTCCTCACCTGAGTCTCCTCATCTGATTCTGCTGAGCTGTATGTCATGATCTCTGAAGCTCTGTGCTGAAGCGTTCTGTGTGAAGAAGGTGTTCACTGCTGACTTGTGCAGAAGTTAAAAGGGTAAAAAAATAAGAGCCCTTTCTACTTGTTTACTGTTAGCAGCTCCCAATATTTGCCCTAGCCTTACACGCTGTAGGATAATACATTTTGGTGAATTTTAACTTAACACCGACGAGATTATTATTACCTCTGAAGAAGTTTTGTGCTCATGTGTGTCCTTCTGTTGGTTGATTACTTGTGAGCTGGATGACACAAGAACCGTTTGGCAGAAGGATGGTTTAGGAAAGAAAACGTCACATTCTGATGCAGATCTGGGTAATGGAACAAATTTAGGAAGTTTTTATCTTTAAGTTCACCCTTAATTGTTTCTGCCTCCGGGGTCCAAAGAAAAACTAGCAACGCACTCAGTAGAGCGGTTACCTCCTCAAGGGCCCTACTTTACCCTCTCATTCATTCAAGCTTTAGCCAAAATCAAACTTAAAGCCTTGGATCTGGTAGATCCAAATTTTTATCTGGATCCACCCTGAATGTCACGCGCTCGTTGACTCCACCCCATAAATATGTCTTGCTCTTTTTACCAAGATCCATGCATTGTTCCCTGAAAAATGGAGGAACGTGTCAAAAAGTGCCCAATCTCACAGTCATTCAATGAATTTAAAAAAAAACCATTGAGGGGAGATATCCTTTCACCAGTGTGGACTTACAAACAGTAAAATAAATTCCAATGCATCTAGAAGTGAGCATCAGAAACCAAATAATAACAATGTAAACATGTATGAGTGGACAATGAGGAATAACTGAATTAAAAAAATTAAAACCATTTTAAGAAATTAACAGCAATGAATGTTAAAATCAATAACACTAAGAACTGAAAATAGGTTTCATGGAAATGTTCAGTAGCTTTTGCATAATCCTAATAAAAACCAACCAAGGAACATGACGGATCATGGGAGTTATCCATCAGGCAGGAATGGGAACATATTGTTTTATTAATCCTAAAGAGAGTCGTTCTCAACAGAATTTGTTCTTCTGACCCCCTGAAACCCTCCTTACCGTAAAAACATGACCTGAAGAAAAACTGATGGATATTGTGATGGAAGGTCCAACAAAAGATTTAAACAAAATTCCTTTTCAATTTAAGACATTTTAATTCAGAGATGTATCTTATATACTATTATTATAGCTTCAACATGGTGAAGTAAGGAGTTTTGTTTGTTTTTGTACCTTCTCCATAATTACTTACTAATAAACCAGACATTGACACAGACACCGAGACATCGTGCAGCGGTGAAATATGGACCACAAATCTAACCAAGTTAGAAGATTCTAATAATAGTGAAAACTTTTATTTTGAATCACTTCCAACCAAAAAAAAAAAAGTATTTGAAAAAAACTTTTTTTCATTATTAAAACTATAGTTTTAACTTTTCAACCGCTAATTAAATTGCCGACATTTTGTTACAGGCAGTATTGTTAATGTTTAGGGCCGGGCGAGGGTTAGAGTCTATCCCAGCTGAGATTGGTCGTAGAACGGAGTACCCTTTTTTACAAATAGATATAGAACTGGAAAGAAGGGCAGGCTCCCTGGAACTGTGTGAAGTGGGCGGGGCATCAGTCAGGTGCTGATCAGGCTTGCAGGAGCTTTGGTGGAGATGTGCGTTCTAAAACATGTCGTTCAAGAGTTCCAGTTGTGTCTATCGAAATGAAGTCATGCAAAGTTATAAGGCAAGAATAAAAACTAGACCCTTGCTGTCGTCCGCGACTGCAAGGTTATATCCCCGAAAACTCCCTAATCCCTCACGTACAAGAAATCCCCCAAATTGGGAGCTCCTCAAATAAAAGTTATGTCCAAATAAAAAACGAGCATTTTTTGGTCTAGAAAGCTCATCCTTGTGAATAAATTATGAACTTTTAGAGTAAAATAACTTAATTGGTCTAACGGTTGAGACTTATGGCCTGAAAATTTTGGAGCTGAAACTCCCCATACTTTCGGAAATACACTAAGGGCCCTTCCCAATATCACTCCAGTTCTTCCTCGCACTATGGTCTAATAGGGTTACATCTAAAAAATAATCCATGTATTAGTTTCTGAGTTATCTTGTGACTAGAAGGATCTGCGACGTTGGCGATGCGGCGCACTATGAAGATGATTCCATTATATCCCCGGCATTTTTCGGCTATATAAATAAACTGTTTTAGATTTTGACAATTATTCTATGTTGCAAAATGATTCAAATCACCAGTAAGAACTGGTGGTGCCGACAGGATCTACTTAATTCAAAGATATAAAAGAAAAATCTGAACAGACTCGGCCAAATGGGAGTACATGATATAGTGTGTATCAGTTTAAAGGCTCCGTGACAGATTTTAGAGAACCACTGCATCGTAGAACAGTCTAAGGCGTATGACCGTGACATGAATCACGCAGACGGTTGATCTCCGAGCAAAGACTAGTAATATTTTAGGTAAAATAGGTGAAGAGGTTTTCGTGTTTTCATTCTAACTCAACATGTTGCAGCAGAGTCTGGAATTCAAACGCAGCATTCCCTCATCAAGACGTCTGTCTGACATCTTTGCTACGCTGGCATTCACGTTTGATTCCACAGATCCTCCCTGAAGAGTCAAGGCTCTCCCAGCTGGAGCCATCGAGGAAAGTGTACAGCCGACTTTATAAAACACATGAAAAGCTATTTTATAGAAAATATTTATTTTCAATACAACCCAGGTTTCCTTCTGACACTCAGTAAAACATTATTAAATAAGAAGATGATTCACTTCTAATCCTTTTAGGCATTTGATTGCAACTCAAAGAAGTCTCAAAAACAGAAGTCTCAAAAACAGAAGTATCACAACGGAGTTTGATCCTGGAAAGGTTCTGTCTTTCACGAGCGAGAGAGGTCCGGCTATTTGTGAAATTCTGTATGAATAATTCATCATACAGTTTGAGTTTAACTTATCTGAGCAGCCAATAGAAATCTGAGGATTTCAGCATCTAAACTCCATGATGTCAGAGAATCAGAAGGAATCTGCAGCTTTGTATAACATACCTAAATGATTAACTGAAGCGTATAAAGGTATGGGCTCGGGAACATATTGGAGAAGTTTGTTTGCTGCATCTAATACTAGTTAAGACTCCATGCAAAGAGGGCATGACATCATCCACAAACACCGCCCTCCTCTCTGGGTCTGAGCTCCTCTGACTGAAGCGAGGTGGAAAAGCGTCGCCTGAGTCCACATCAAATCGTTTTTGGGATTCATGAACATTATTTAGTCTGAGTTAAAGAGGGAAAGCATCATTCTGATTGTCATCGGTTCAAAATTAAGCATCTGTGATGGTATGGGGGGTTGTTCACGCCTGTGGCATGGCTGACATGCACACCTGTGAGTGCTTCATCAATGCTGAAAGGTAGATATGAGCTCTGAGAGACCATACCTGTATACGGCCATCCAGACCAAGTATTCTCAAGGATGTGCTTTTTACAGTAAGACAATTAAGCCACATAGTGTCACATTATAAGATTGTGGCTTCGGAAGAGAAGAGCCCAGATCTTACCCAAATTGAAAATGTGCTGCACATGATGAAGAGCACAATAGTCAAGACAGTAGGCGGTGTCCTATCTTTTGTAAAATATGATGGAAAAAATGTCTTTACTCTCTATACTCCTGATCTTTGATTCAAATGATTCCCAGAAATCCCCCCTTGGCCACAATGACAGTTCTGAGTCTCCTTCTGTAGTGTGTGTTGAGGTAGGTTGGAGCACACATGGAGAATATCTGAGATCATCCCTCCGACCAGAAACTCTCCAACTCCCTCAGATTCTGAGATCCTCGCTAGTGGACTCTCCGCTGCAGCCACATCCCACAGATGTTCTGCGGGGTTTAGGTCAGGTGACTGAGATGGCCACGGCTCAACCTTTATTTTGTGATGTTTGAACCATCAACCAACCCCGGCCCACTTTAACTTTCCTGGTGGAGGCTTTTGAGTCTTCATCCAATATCTGCAGGTATTTGATGGAGACCATGGAACCATGTCTTTTAACCAGATTGTCCAGGGCCTTTGGAAGAAAAACAGTCCCACAGCTTCAGAGATCCACCATCAAACTTCACATTGGGTATAAGTGCCTTTTCTCTATGGCCTTCTTTCTTGCTATGCCACACCCATTTTAGTTGTTTGTTGCCAAAAAGCTCTACTTTGGTCTCATCTGACTTATGGCCTTGTTCCATTTTCTTTTCTAGCTGTAATCTTTGCAAAGTACTTTACCAGGCGAACCATCCTCCTCACAATGCACGGGGTGAGTTTGCAGAGACATCTTCTTCCAGGTCGATTTTTAACATCTCGAGTCTCTTTAAACTTTTAACTATTGAACTAAGCGTTGAAAGTTTTCTTTGCACATCATTGCTGTGTTCTGTGGTCTTTTCCGTTGTGAAGAAGAAAAGAAAATAAGGGTTGTTTCACCTGATACTTATACCCCTGTGAAACAGGAAGTCATTATTCACCACTTTCCAGTTCCGACTCAAACAATCAACATCTTTAGCAGTGGTGGAATTTATAGAAAATATAGCAACAGCAGAAGATAAGCGGCAGCAAACTGTAGTGTGTGTGTTTATTGATTTACGGAAAGCTTTTGACACAACTGATCATTCCTTACTTCTCCAAAAATGTGAACATTACGGTGAAAGAGGTGTTGCCAAACACCTCATGTTGAAAGCTGTTATTATTTAAATAACAGCTCAATATGTTAAAATGAACCAATCTGAATCCCATCTTAGAAGAGTAACGTCTGGTGTTCCACAGGGTTCGGTAATGGTCATACTGTGCTGCTAAGTGAGGAAATCCATATTAAACAAATAAAGACATCATAACCAAACTTAAGAAAAAAGCCATTATAATAAAGAAAAAAAGAAGCAGGTTATAGGGAATCTACAAATCCATTTTTTAGAGCTTCTCACACCTTAAAATGTGAAGATATTGTTTATTTAAAGACATTGGAAATACTGTTTCGAGCTGTGAACAAAAGCCTTCCTGTGTGTATTCAAAATATTTTCAAATGAAGTGAATGTAATCATAATTTAAGAGGATTGTTTATTTTTGAAACAGGTAAAGCTTGAACCAATGTAAAATACAGATGTGTTTCAGTTTTGGGGGTTAAAGTATGGGACCGTTTGAATGAGGAGTTGAAATTGTGCAGCTCGCTTTTTAGTTTCAAAAGGGCGTTGAAATGTAAAATGATGGGGGATTATAATATATAGTGATTAGATTGTTAAATATTTGAGGATTATGTATTGTAAAGTTTAATCAGATCAGTATAGTGTAATTATGTATTCTTTTCCTTCTGTGTTGTAGATGTTTTGGGTTATTCTTTGGGTGCTATCGGAACGGCAAAAATCAGTTTTGGCCTTCAGCCTATTCTTTTTTATTGTTGTTATTTACTGTGTTAATAATTTTGGATTCTATTCAAACATGTGAACCTAAAAATATAAAATACAACAGGAAATATGCTTCAGTTAACTTATCATCACAGGATTTACCAATAATTGTCGAACACATGTTTTTGAGAAAAATATGTATTTAATGGTGAGAAGAAAAAAAAGTTTTTTAATTATTTTTTATTTTGTTGCTTCAGATTTTTGTGAATAATTTGATAAACAATCTTTGGTATAGACAAAAAAGAACTTTTTTTGCATTTCATTTTATTAACTTTTTTATGGCATATTTTTTGAGCAAATAATTCTGGAGAGCTCGGTATGTTGGATGGCATATTCGATCATGTTCTACGTCTTTAAAAATTAGATTCATCTTGAGTTCTATGTCTTTAATAGAAGTTTTTACAATGTCAACAAAGTAATTCATATAGTTCCCTTTTTGTAGCAGACTTACCGTGTAACCATGGCTGAAGAGTTTGAGCTGTAATAACCCTGAGGGAATGTTCTCAGGTTATGAGAATAGCATCACTGCAGGCGTGTCGGTTTTTGTGAGCGCTTGATCACTTTGCAGGCCGCGAGACACACCCGAAGAACATCATGTACCAAACAAGTCCCAGCGTCACCCTCAGTTCCATCTATCTTCTGGCGTCAGAGGCTGTTCACGCAGGAGAACTTATTCATTCATTCATTTTCTGTGACTGCATTTCCTGTTCAGGGTGAAAGCCCGGGGTACGGAGCCTATCCCGGCTGAGAATGGGTGAGAGACTGGACCAGTCCCCTGTTCATCACAGTGCTGGACCATAGAGGACGAACACCTTCGGGCAATTAACAGTCAACAGTTCATCTATAATGCATGTTTTTGGTCTCTGTGAGGAAGATTGTTTATCTGGTCAGAGCCCACGCAAACACAGAACATGCAAAATCACCCAAAAAAAAGCCCCAGATTCCCATGTGGATTTGAACCCATAACCTTCCTGCTGTAAGAAGACAGTGCTAACCCCCATCCCAAGCTGCTACACACATAAGAAAACTCTGAGCAAAATATAAAGATATGAAATCATTATTGTTGTTGTTTTAAAGTGTATTGTGTGAAATTTAGTGGCATTAGGCAATAAAATCAGCTGAGCCTTCAAAAAGATGTCATTCATTATCCTGACAAAAGTAACGAGGCTCCTTTAGATCCATTATTAACCTGCACAGTAGAATCCCTCGTCTGGACTGCGCTGATCTAACTTTTTTTATCTCAACAATTTCATGGGTCAGGTTTCCATGTTTCCTTTGTTTTCCTTTTGCCAGAATTCATTGTGTCCATTTCAGGCTACTGTACAAACATGGAAGAGCAACATGTTGGCATCCAGGGAGGAGGACCAACTCCTATACTAACGTTAAAAAAAACCCTTATATTTGGTGCTTATTTTGCGCAACAAAAAATGTAATTATGAATGTTATTTCTTTCATAATTATTTAAAGCTATTGGTAGCAAGTAAAGCATTATTTTAGTGTGAAAATCTGATTAACGGATTCCAGCATGTCTTCACATTTTCTCAGACCAAACTTCATTTATCCTATATCAGCCCAAATAAAGCTATAAATATTACGTACATCCTCCTTTTATAAAGTTTACCCTCATGTTATCAATCTTTTTCATCGCGGTGCATACCGATCCTTCCTGAGCCGTCCGCTGACCTCTATGCTGCAACTCCAGCAGATTCTGTTGTGGAATAGGCGAGACTCCATGCCAAGCACTGTATTAACTCACTGAGCCAAAAAGAGCAGTTTTGTTATGTAAATGGGTGATGAGTCGACTCAGACTGGACTTGGAGAGGAGCTGAAAACAGTGGAGGCATTCTTGTCAGACTGCTGTGTATCCATGAACCTCTCTTTTATTGTGTTTCAGTTTGCCAGCAGTGAGTGTGAGGAGAGCATTTCTGTGTTTTCTGCCCATGAGCCCCGACCACCACCAGCGCATCTCGTTCAAAGTGAGTACCACCTTCAGCTGTTCTTAACCTTTATGCAGAAGAAAGTAAACTCTGCTACCTCTGTGATACTCGTCCGTCCTCAGAGCTCCTGCTGGCAAATATCAGGTTTTATCATGAAAGATAAAAAAAAAAAAACTCCTCTCAGGTTAGTCAACGTAAAATATAATCAGCAAATAAAGCAAAGTTTATAATATTTTGCATGAAATAAAACCTGAAGACCTAATGATTTGGAACCGATCCAATTGTTGTCCATTATATATCAGGGCAAAATCTTCATTTTCAATATCTAAAAAATGTAATTCTCAATATATGAAAAGACTCCACTACAGTACCTGGAAAATGGGTATTTACTGTGTTAGGAAAGAATTACCTAAAAATCATCTGAGATAAATCACAACCACAGAATGAGTCTAAACGAAACCTGTAATAAACACAACTAATTTGAATCTATCAACACTAGATTGAAGTTTAGGGGTTTGACTCCAACTTCTCCGTGGGCTCCGTTTCACGACAAACATGAACAGCGTCACAATTCATGCTGCACCCAAAACACTCCTGTCAGGTAGTAGATATTGTAAAAAAAAAAAAAAAAGAAGTAATACTTATAATGAGAAGAAACAGATTTTAAGTGAAACTAGGAAAAGCACTCAGAGAGCTTAGGCCTCCCCCGAGGGCAAAAACCACTGAGCCTACAACAACAGCCAAGGTTTAGGAGAAATTCAGGCATAATTCTCCATTAATTTCTCAGTTATTGCCAACCGCTAAATCTACCGAATACTCCAACAAACTCCTGAGTATCCAGAGTCTCAAGTCCCGCCGCCAAAGTAACATCAAAGGAACAAAAACTTCAATGGTGGACACAGTTTCAAGAGTACACCTCGCCACTTTGTGACATCACTTCTCCTCACCTCTACTTTAGCTACCTCTACTTTAGCCACCTCTACTTTAGCCACCTCTACTTTAGGTACCTGTACTTTAGGTACCTGTACTTTAGCTACCTCTACTTTAGCTACCTGTACTTTAGCTACCTCTACTTTAGCTACCTCTACTTTAGCCACCTCTACTTTAGCCACCTCTACTTTAGGTACCTGTACTTTAGGTACCTCTACTTTAGCCACCTCTACTTTAGCTACCTGTACTTTAGCTACCTGTACTTTAGCTACCTGTACTTTAGCTACCTCACTCCCCGCTGTGAGTAATGGCACACTGCACTCAGAGACTCTCGTTTTGTTAGACAGTGATGGCGTACTGTATCTTCTACCAACAATATACGATGAATAACATGGAGCTCCTTCTTGACCCTGTTAAAATATTTTACAAACTTATCCAAGACAAGTCCTGCTGTTTTAAGTTTGAACTCCTTCTGACCCGTGAATGAAGACCAGTGAACTGATCTTTAAAAACTGAACAGTGCTTTCTGATTTATCACTTTAAATACTTGAGAGACTGTCCTTGTCTTTGTGGTTTTGAAAATGTCAAAGAACCTATATTATAAGAGATCCTATTTTCTCATCTATTTAAAATTGTGTTTGTGATTCTTTCATTTTTCTTTAAAATGTTTTGACTGCAACAGAGAATTAAATATGACTGCTATTATTTTCTACAGATTTCATGTAAAGACTATACATCATGAAAAGTTCGACGTAGCTTGTAGTTAATTAGTGAAAGTTGAGTTGGCTTTGTTGTCAGGCATAAATGTAGACTCTGCATTCTTGCAGCATTCTTGCATATCTTGAGGATATTCCAGTTTTTTTTTTCTATCTATCTGAGGAAGAGATACAACAGTGGTTGTTTGTTACAGGATTACAGGAAAACTTCCACACTACATTAACACCAAACTATCGTTCCCATGGGAATCATTACGAATGATTACTAAAAGCTCAACTTCAGCGTGAAGAGCGTTTCATTTCCTGCACCCTGACACAGAGATGGAGCAGGAGACGGGTCACTCCCTTCCAGCTCCTCCGCCTCCATGTGAAGAACTGTTTGGATTGACATCACAGCCCTAATGTCAGCCAAGAAAGCGGGGCAGAGCATGCATCTTCAGAGGTTTTTGTTCCCCCTCCAGAGAAGGTGGCCATTGTACTGAACCAGATCTGGTTGCTAGGAAAAAGCTCTGAGTACATCTCGGTTCAAACAGCCCAGTCTGGTCTCTGCAGTGAGCAGGGAAAAACTGTTTTTCTCTCTCGGATTAGTCAAACTCCTTGAACCCCAGATTTGTGGTTGAAGTTCACCCTCTAAGTGTGTTTCAGTTTGGTTAATAAAGAGCAGCACAGAAGCAGAGGTTGTCTCAATCAAATCAAACCTAATAGTGCTTATTAGTTGAGCCAACTAATATTGCTATAGTAAAATTACCCGATTAAGTGGAGTTTATACAACCCAAATAAATCAAGTCGGCCCAACATAATTGGCATAGAGCTGAGAGAGACACATTTAATCATTTGGAAGTACTTTCCATGATTTGATTAAATAGACTAAGATATGCCGTCATCCCTAACAGCAAGGATTATAACCCCCCTCCACCCAAAAAAAACCCTCCACCCCTGCATTCTAAAAGCAACCCCCCTGATTGAACTCCTCAAATTAAATGTCCAAAATGTGTTCCTGCAGTATTCTGGGAATATGTTCCAAATGATTGGTGCATAAAAACCGAACGCTGATCCTCCATGTTTAGTTCTGACTCTGACAATAATAAAAGCAACATTCTTTTGAAAAAATACAGAAAAAAGAGAAACTCTCAGGATTCAAAGTCGGATCATGTGGGCGGGAGTCAACCAATCACTCCAGCTGGAACCACGGTCCTGCCACTGTGTTCGATGACAACAGACGCTGCTCAGTGTTGAAGAGAAGAAATGTAGACCTGTGGATCTTTAGCTGTGGGATGGTCTTGCTTTGTCACTGTCTTTTTGTGAGGTCCTTTTTAAAAGGCTTCAGAAACACAATTAAACCTGCAGGGCTGAGGATTGAGTGTCAGGGTTACTGTGACATCCTGCGCTCTCTGCAGAGGAATGCAGATTCCCGTACTGGACCTTTCCACCCTCAACAGGGTGAAGTGAGGTGTTTCATCTCCAGAAAATCATAATGGTGATATGAAATATTTGACAAGTAGAAAGTGCGCGTGTATGAGCAACACCACTGTGTAAACACCAAGAGCCATAAAGCCATTTTCCCACAGCCTGCGGGCAGCGTTTTGCTGTGTGTGCCACTCCCAGGAGTCTGGGAGGAGGCCATGGGAGGAGGAGCCTTGCTCCCAAGTCTCATGCCCACACAGGTGAACTCCTGCTGGGGTGGAATGCAGCAGGGAGGGGGCCTTAGCACACAGAGGTGTGGACAATTTAATTTTCAACAGGGTGGAGAAGTGATAGAGGCACAGGAAGGGAGTAAACCGTCTCCGTCACCCCTACTCACCTGGTTTGGAAAGAGAGAGTGTGTGGGTGTGTGGGTGTGTGTGTGTGTGTGAGTGAGTGGTGTTCAGAAGCTAAAGGAGGGATCAAGTCTCAGCAATAGTCACTTAAAACTCGGGGGCACATTTACACAGACACCCAAACGCCACTCAGCAGAGTTTTAGGTCAGATAAGTCAATATTTGACCAAACTGGATGACTGTACAATAAGGAAGAAACTAAAGACACAGAGGATCGACTGGAAGTCTCTCCTTGTTCTCTAACGTTGAACTTGGGCACGAGGACTTTGAAGATTTCTTCTATTTTTATTCTACAACTGCATAACTAAAGTCTTTGGTCGACCGAAGTAAAAAGGATTTTTTTCCCTTGTTTATTGCTGGACTTTTGAACTTGGACTGGCGAGAGCACAGTAAGAGGTTTGTGTGATCAGTAATCTCTTTGTATCCACTCATTCATTTCCAAATGGCTCCATTGTTTGCAATGACCTTCACCTTAAAAATCTACCTCTCAGCCTTGAAGGATTTGCTGTTTATTCTTCTGATTGATACTTGACTGGTTTATGAGGAGGGGGAGTGTGTGTGCAGTGTCTGCATTCTAGAACTTCTCCACATGTGGTTTTAGAAGTGCATGCAGGATAGAACACTGAACAGATTCGAATTTACGGTTTTCTTGGTTTTTTTTTTGTGTGATTAATTTTGCACACAATAAAGTACAGAGCAGAGGTACAGGTGGATGAAACTGGATCAGGACATAGAGACGAGAAAGAGAACTCCCAGTAGTGTATCTGCAACTTTCCAGTGCTAGCTTCAAAGGCTGCTGGGATTTTCCAGGTGTGTGTGGTTGTGATTGAGGTTACTGTCAAAGGAAAGTCCCTGAGCATGACCCTGAAATCTGTTTCATTCTTCCGCCCCCAACGGATTACTCGGGTCAGAACCTGGAGTTGTGTGTTCACCTGGCAGGCATATTGTTGTATATACAGCGATAAAAGACAAATCTGTTTTCTGTCTCTCTTAAGCTCTGATTTGGGTCATAGAGTGACGCTGGAAAGGCTTTTTCTCATGCTTCGTGGCTGATGGTCAAATCTAGAGAACATAATCTTGTGTGTTCTGGGGGTTTTTACTGACTCATGTCATGGTCAGTGATTTATGCAGCACCTTTTGGCACAAACTCCACTCACCTGCAGTTATCTCAAGTTCACTGTGAGGTGCCAGGCTGCCCCTCCCGTGTGTTTTCAGACTGTTTTTAACTCGGACAGGTCATTCTCTCACCTCACAGAGAAATTCCTCCTCGGAGCTGCGAATCCTTACAGCCCAAATCATGATTTTTTTTTTTTGTGCACTGCAGTGGAACGTACAGAATTCAGTTTTCCACCCACTGAAATAATTACTGAGACATTTCATGACACATAGTGGCCTTTGTTCATTCTCCACCTTCTGGCAGCAATAGAGTTCATGGAGATCAGAGGTTTTCTCAAGAATCCAGCTAAAGATGATAAACGTGCTTTTATTGTGAACATTTATCATGTCTCAACTGCCCTTTTAGTCTTTTTCTGTTGAAGGTTTAGTTCATGTATATAATCCATGATTATACTGCAAGTTCAAAATCTTAGAAAAAAGATTGTAGGGTTCTTTGACCAAAAAACAACCAAAATATTCTATATAGCGCCATTTTATCTTCTCAGGGTTCCCATATTTTTACTTCCACCACAACATAATAGAGATGATGGAAATACTGTTCATAATCAATACAATTTCTTAAAAAAAAAAAGAAGATCCCTACAAATCTCTATTCCAAGTTACGGTGGCTTCTGTACAACTATAAAATATTTGAAAGTGAGCAAAAGTTTCCATTAACATCCATCTTGTTATGCCTGAAGTCCATATTCGTGTGCAGCACATACATTAAAAAGCACATCATTGCCTAGAATGTATGGACGACCAAAAATCACATTAGGATAAATAAATAAACAAATTAATGAATAATTGCAGAAGTAAATACAAGATAAATAAATAAACACAAAATTGGTTAACAAAACCCTTTTCAATGACCCAAATGTATAAACTCATTTATTTATTTCCAGTTGTATTTATTTATTTATTTCTGCATTTATTCATTTATTTATTTGTCATCATGTCATTTTTGATCCTCCATATATATGCTGCACAACATCACAAAAATAAAACCGACAGAGAAAAATATGGAACAAATGAAAAACAGCTGAACCTGAGAGCTGGATATAGACTAGATAAGAATGAAACACTTTAAAGAGGTTTGGTAGTGAGGTTGATGATTCACTGAGAAGGTCAAATCAGCCCCAAGGGCCAATATAGTTCTCTGCACCACCTCAGCAGGCGTGCTTCAGCGAAAAGATGCAGCATGTCTGACTGATCCGTCTGGACTCGTCAATTAAAGCTTTTAAAATCAAATCAACAAAGTACTGTTATTAATGATGTAAGGATGCCAGAAAGGGCCAAATATGCGCCCACGCATGCATGCCTGGTCAAAAATCTCAATTTCTGAGCAGCCAAACAATACAGCTAGATGGATCAGAGGTGAGTGAGACTGCTGCTTTCAATCAGAACCGTTGAAACTGATCCTTTTAAGTTAAGTTTATTCAAACTTATAGAAATTATGTTTAAAGTCCATATCCATTTTCAGGCAAAAATAGTATTTAAAAAGTAGGGCCAAGTCATCTTGTCAAATTATTTTTATTTAAATAGCACCAAATCACAACAGATGTTATCTCGAGGCATATTCCATAAAGAGCAGGTCCAGACCGACCCAGTAGTCTCCCCACGAGTAGGAACATGGAGACACTGGAGATAAAAAGAAATATGACTCTCAACAGGCAGAAACCTCCAGCAGATCTAGACTCAGGAAGAGCTCTGCTTTTACAGGAGAGAGAGAGAGAGAGAGATTACAGACATGACCAAATCTAAGAGGAAAAGTAAGAGAGTAAAAAGAATAGATTCTACCTATACTGTTATCCTCTAGAGTGTCTTCATGCTGTGAGCCATTCTCAGCAGCTCTTTCATGATCTGGGTTGAAGGTGAGAGGAGTGTCTCGGCCTGCTCACTTTCTCTCTGGGGCTGGACTGAACGGAAGAACAGGCGGCTCAAATTACACCTGCAGACATTTAGGATAAATGTTTTTTTCTTAACGCCTTTCTTTCTGGGACTCAGCGTTATTGCATATGTGCATGTTTGTGTTTCTGTTACAGGGAGGAGATGGGGAGATGGGCGCTACATCTCTCAGTGGGACTTGGGCTCCTAGCCGTCTTCTTGAACTTCTGCTACGCTGAAGGTGAGGAGGTCATGACTCAACACTTCTCTACAAATGATTCATCGACACAATATGTTGTGTCTAAACGACAGCCTGCACCGGAAAGCTGAGGCTTTCTACCATTCTTTTACTTTTAAACAGTCAACAATAATATATATTCTATCTATGTAAGGACTTCCTGTCTTGTACAATGTTAAGTCATGAAGTGGGGAAAATCGGGGGGTTTCTCTGTTAAAAAATCTAGGCTATTTGAAGACATCAACCTTGAGCTTCTAGAGAGACACTTCCTTGAATTATATCAAATTAATGATGAACTGAGTGTTAAATATACGCATTGCATGGTAATGAAAGTTAGATTTAACTCTAAGTATAATGTTTTCAAAATCTCAATTAACCCACTAACCACTGGGATTGGAGGTCCGATCACCGGCCGACACTTCTGTCTACATGTCGTAGGGTGCGTTAGCAAGACTTTGAATGCCAATTTGTTGATCAGACGATTCACAGGAATGTGTCAAATGCAGAGAATTCGTTTGGTACTGCATAACAACATGATAATGAAGAGTTAACTAACTATTATTTAGGTGGATATCTTAATGGCATGCAGTAATAGAGTAATTATTTCTCAACCGTTTGTGGGATTTAGTCCAAATTTAGTGCAGATGCATGAATCGAGGAGATATAACTTGTATATCATATTTTACTCTAGTAGTTCATCGTTTACTCACTAAGGGGAGCTTTTTATGAAAAAATCCAAAACACTGTTTTTCTGACATAACTTCCTAACCGTTGGTCTAATTTAGTCAGAGTAGTTAGTATTTTGTCTATAATAATCGACTCGGAGATTTATCTTTTACAGCCTGTATCATATTTTACTCCAATGGTTCATCTTATACTCACTAAAAGGAACTTTTCTATGAAAATCTCCTTTTTTCAAAGATAACTTCACACTTAATTTGAGGAGTTCAATCAGGAGGATTGCTTTTACAACACAGGGGGCCGGAGGCTTGCTGCTGGGTCAACAGCGTGGTCTTAGTTAAATGCACTCTACCTCGGCTCTTAGGCAGCACTTGCTCTCACCTCGGAGTTTATTTGGAACCCGCTGGACGGGAAATAAGATGTTCTGCAAAAGTATGTTTAGTGTTAACGCAGGTATCTGAGCTATGTTTGATCCCTTTGATTCTCACTTTCTTGCCTCTCTGTGACCCTTCCTGACATTCCCCCACCCCACCTCCAAACCCCCTCTGCAGAAAATTACTGCTTCGCTTCCAGGGCCAAGTCCTGCTCAGAGTGCCTGCAGTCTGGGATAGGCTGCACCTACTGCCTTGATGAGGTGAGGGGACAGAACAGCAGAAATGCATTAACATCAATCTGTCCTGAGAGTTTTCAACAAACCATTTGAGTCCTGGGTGGTCTTCATGATTTAAACATAATGTTTTGACATGTAAATAAAAAAAGCATGTCCTCTTCATCAGCACATGATTGTTGCTACTTTCCAAGATGCAGAATTAACATTCCGTCTCTATGCATAAAATCCAAATTAGGTTTATGTAAGATTTGTAATGACAAAAAAGACAAACTATCTCATCTATCTTCCTGTTGGCACAGACCTTCACTGGTCCTCGCTGTGACCTGTACGAAAACATACTTGCCCACGGCTGCGGCGCTGGATCTGTGTACACGGCTTATAGCAGCATGAGGATAGAAAAAGTGAGTGACTCATCCTCCACTCATTTAATCGATCTGAACTGAGAAAAGGAAACAGAAATATAAGCCTTATCTCTCTTTCTGCTGCTCAGAAGCAACAGATCAACATGAAGCTCCAGCAGTCTCAAGTCTTTCCACAGCAGATGAGCATGACGTTTCTGCCGGGGGAGGAGAGGATAGTGGAGATGGAGGTGTTTGCTCCAACCAAAGGCCCTCTTGATCTTTATATTCTTATGGACTTCTCTAACTCCATGGCTGATGATTTGGATAACCTTAAGCGCATGGGCAAAGAGCTCGGTGAGCATCATTCTATCGGCGATGTCATGTGATGAAGATGATGGCGATACTGATGGTCAGATGTTCTCTGTAGGTTTCTTGGCGGAGAGGCTGTCAAATGACTACACCATTGGGTTTGGAAAGTTTGTGGACAAAGTGATTGAGCCTCAGACTGACATGAGACCCTTAAAGTAAGATGGAAAATTGGACATGAATGCGTTGAATAAAGTGAATTACCTCTTTCTGTCTCAACGTTTGTCCACTCTGCTTCCACCCTCTAAGACTTATTCAGCCGTGGCCCAACAGCGACTCTCCCTTCGCGTTCAAGAACGTCATCAAGCTCACCAAAGACTTGGATTTCTTCAATGCTGAGCTCAAGCAGGAGAGAATATCTGGCAACCTGGATCCTCCTGAGGGAGGTTTTGATGCCATACTCCAGGCTGCAGTCTGTGGGGTCAGTAAGAGTTCCACATTTAAGGCACATTTAGATCCACCTTAATTTTGGCGAAGAAAAAAAGTTTTGTCACAGAAAGTTTGAGCCTTTGTATCCCAGATTCAAAATAATGTCTCCTATAACTCTCTGACCATGGTGGCTATGGAGAAGTAAGACCTAAAGTAATTTATTTTCAGTGTCATTAACATTGTACCTGATCCTATGTGTGAGTAATAATAATAATAATAATTATAATAATAGATTTTTATTTATTTTTCATAAATACTCAGTCACTTTACAGGTATACAAAAAAATGAGTACAACAACAACATGTTCAAACAGGAATGAAAATCAGATCGCAAAACATAAAAAGCTCAAATAACATAAAACAACAGAATTAAAAATCACACTTTGATTACACCAATCTGTCATGAACCAGAAAAACCAGCAATATTTCTGTCCTTACTTGATATTTATGTAACATAATGATCTAAAATCATTACGTTACAGTAACACCGTGACACCAAACAATAAGTGAATTTGCTCAGAAACTCTTTGATAACTACTGCATCACATTTGATAGAAATACATCTAAGTCCACGTTAGTCTACAGTTTTTGTGGGATGGGACCAGGAGGACTCTCCATTTGGACCAGTTGGATAGACAATGGACCCATAATGTGACAACAATGGGATTTTGGCAGCAAAAATACCCCCACGTAAATGTATGCAGCATTCACAGCTCGTTTCCTAAATAATTATTCAATTCAATTCAATTTAATACTTTATTAAGGACACAGTTCGTGGAGGGCTCCATAGCAAAATTAATACAAATTTACAAAAAATCTAAACAAAACAAACAAAAAACAACAATTAGAGCAAAGGCTTTCCTGATGATCAAACATTGACATATAGGCCTAGACGCCAATGCTTCCACAATTGCTTAGGGCTGTTTTAGGAATCTCAAGAATGAAAGAAACTGTATCATGCCCTGGCTGTTTCCTTCGTGTCCTTATTCTCATCTAACCACCGCACCGTCTGCTCTTCATGATCGGCTTCGTCTTCTAGGATAAGATCGGCTGGCGCAAACACAGCACGCATCTCCTTGTTTTCTCCACCGAGTCAGCCTTTCACTATGAGGCAGATGGGGCGAATGTGCTGTCAGGTATCCTGCCGCGCAATGATGAGCTCTGCCACCTGGACTCAGATGGCAAATACACAGAGGACATACACCAGGATTACCCTTCAATTCCCACCCTGGTCCGTCTGCTGGGGAAAAACAACATCATTCCCATCTTCGCTGTGACCGACTACTCCTACTCCTACTACGAGGTTGGTCAGCCTTAAACTCCTGCTCTTCTCTCCACGTTGTAAAGGTTTGGATCAGAGTTTGGGACAAGATTTATTTGTGTTTTCCCTGCTTCTCTGTGCAGAAACTCAAAGAGTATTTCCCCATCGCTGAGGTCGGTGTGCTGCAAGCAGACTCCTCCAACATCGTACAAATCATGGAGACTGCCTTCGAGGTAAAATATCATGACCTTTTCAAAGGGGAAGAGATTTTTTCAAATGGCTGTCCAAACCTCCGTTTGCTGATTTTCCTTTTCAGAGTATCCGTTCTAGGATGAGTATGCGTGCAGAGGACAGACCAGATGCTTTTGAGGCCCAGTTCTTGTCCTCCAGTGAAAAAGTTGCTGAATACGGAAATTTTGATTTCAAGCCTGGAGCAATTGTAAGAAAAAAATGTGGAAATAACTGACTAACCAATTATCAATTTATACATTTCAGACTATTAAAAATTAGAAATACAAATTGGCAATACATTTCGTAACTCCATATTTCAGAAAAGCATGCATTCATAGAGGAGAAGGAGAGATAAAAAAAATAAAAATTTTGAGGGACAGAATATTTGACCCTTGATTTTTTAGTGTTGCTGGCTTATTCCTATTCACAATTCTTTCTAATATTGGTCAAATATAGCACAAAATTCAGTTTCACAGCAAATTTCATGATCTCATTATCTAAATATCACATCTTCTTTCAAGATATCTTACCAAGCAAATTTTCTCTTGTTCTATTGTAACAACTTGTATTCTTTATTCTTTTCACTTATTTCTTAAAATGAGATCTTATTCCTGTGTCGTGTTAACATGTTGTATCACTTTGTGTGTGTGTTTATTCTCAAGGGCAAGTTTAAGATGTGGCTCAAAGCCCAGAGGATGATTGACTCGAAGCCTGTCTGCGAAGCAAGACCGGATGAACAAAATGGAACCATTAAAGTCAAACCGACAACCTTTAATAATGGTGTCAACGTTAAGGCTTCGGTTTTGTGTCCAACCTGTGAATGTGAGAAGGTAGATCCACTGATTAATGCTGAGGTGAACAACACACTGACTCACAGTCCTGTGTGGTAGATTCATCCTCTCTTATCCGTCCTCCAGACGCCCATCGCTAAAGCAGCCAGATGCCATGGCAATGGAGACCTGGTGTGTGGAAAGTGTCAGTGTTATGACGGCTGGTGAGGCCTTGATAGTTTTCATTCACGAAGAATTTTTGATGGACTGCTTCGGGTCTGTGGGTTAAGAAGTCTTTGTTTTGTCCGTGTGTCTCTTCCAACAGGCTGAGTACATTCTGTAACTGCTCGGCCACCACTTCAGCTCTTGTCACCAACCAGTGCATCCTGCCGGGCACCAAGGAGCCTTGCTCCGGACGCGGAGACTGCTTGGAGTGTGGAACCTGTGTTTGCTACAAACCTGATCAGTTTGAAGGACCCTTCTGTCAGTATGACAAGACCCAGTGTCTGAGATACCAAGGCTTCCTCTGCAACGGTATGACTAGTTCTCATCGCACTGGCAAGGTTTGATGTAAATGAGAGAGCTGACGGAGGAGTGTAGAGAAGGCAGGAAGGAGTTGCATTGTGTCTTTGTGGATTTAGAGAAAGCAGCAGCAGAGTAGGACAGAGTGCTGAGGGAGGAATTTTGGGATTGTATGAGGATGTTTGGAGTGACAGAGGTCAAGACATGTCTGTTAAAGAACTCATCCATAGATAAGCGTGGCAGAAGAGTAGCAGTACGATTGAAGGGCATGGTTTCCAAGATGCTAGTGAGAGCACTAACATCTTGGAAACCATGCCCTTCAATCGTACTGCTGGTTTAGAGATGGACAGAATTAATTGTTTTATTGCTCATAGATTTAGTAGCTTTGAGCATACGGATAATTCATCCAAGATCAAACTGGATTCATACCAGGCAGAAAGATTTCATTGGGTATTAGAGTTAGTACGTATGTATAGTGATAAAAGAATAAATAAATCAGTGACTGCCACATATAGTAATATCAATTAATCAATGTCAACTTCCATGACTGTTCAGATCATGTGGTTTTTGTCTGCATTTAGGAGCCATTTTTGCTTTGAACCATTCCCCTCTCACTTCCACACCCACACCACTTAATACTGTTATAAATACTTATAATACACCTAGATTCTCCTCGAACTTTCATTTCCTTTGTGCAATGTCCTCACAATGTGCAATTGCGTTATAATTGATGAATTTATTGATGCAGATTGGCCTATTACAGCGATCCTGCTACTATGTGCAGTATTTCAATCTCTTATATACAGACTTCTCATTTTTTGATAATTAGTACCTTCTTTAGATTGTTGACAATAAAGTTAATCTTGAAGCTGATGTTGAATCCTAAATCTCATCATTCCTCTCCTGTCTCTCAGACCGCGGCTCTTGCGTTATGGGTCTCTGTGTGTGCACTGAGGGCTGGGAGGGGTCTTCCTGTGAGTGTCCCAAGAGTAACCAGACCTGCCTGGACAGCAAAGGCGTGAGTAGAGACAAATATTGTCAGTCGTCATGTCCCTCTACACGTCAGGATGTTCCTCACTGTCTTCATCTGTTCCAGGGTCTCTGCAACGGGCGAGGTAAATGTGTGTGCGGCAAATGTGAGTGTCACAACTCTGGCATTGAGAAGACTTCAAGCTGTGAGCCAAATTTCGAGGTGTGTGTATAAATACCACTCTAACACAGGTGTAGTACAATCAAGTCCACCAACACAACCTTGAGCTGTGTCTTTGCCCATACACACTTTACATGTGTAAAAATATAAAGGATAAATAAATGTACATATATTTTGTGTATTTCTGCGGCCCTGAACATTTTGAGCGGTCAAAGATAATGAGTGAATGAATGTATGTAGAGTGTTTGGAGACATTAAAATTAATCTAAGAGAAAAATTAAACCGTTTTTATTCATACATGAGAACATGGAGAAATGCTACACGACCCCCTCTTGTGGCTAAAATGAGTCCTTAAAAAACAGTAACAAAGGGAAATGATTATTCCTAATTGTTTATCATGTCAAATAAAAGTTCAACTGTATTTAAGATGTAAAAAGAAATTTCAAAAATGTGTCACTGTATTTTTTTTCTTCCTCAACTGCATCTCGGGGATGTCTCAATTGTGACGTACATGATACATTTTTTGGTGGGGGTTCTTTTGGTTTTTGTCTTTCTTTGTTTTGTTTAGTTTTTTTATGATTTAATGACTCAGATGTTATTTTTTTAAGATATATATGTAAATATGTGTTTGCTCTATAGATGCTCTTGACTGACAGCTATCATGATTATATATGCAGTCCTACCAGTTTTGCTGATCTTGTGTGTGTGTGTGTTTGTGTGTCCTGTTCAGGCCCAGCTGGGCGTTTGTGAGGCCACACGGAGTTGCGTCCAGTGTCAGGCCTGGAAAACAGGAGAGAAGAAAGAAAAAGAAGAGTGTGACATGTGCCACTTTAAAATCATCATGGTGGATGAGCTCAAAGAATGTAAGGACACGTGAAAACCAATAGCACGTCCTAAAAACACAAAACTCATGAGCATTTACGTCACTTTTCAGCGGACAAGGTGCTGGATAGGTGCAGTTTCCGTGATGACGACGATGACTGTACGTATCACTACATTGTCGAAAACCCCAAAGATGCGGCAGAAAATGACCTGGAGGTTCAGGTGCTTAAGAAGAAAGGTAGGCTGCAGGCTGGAGATGAGTCCCTCACCTCAGCAAGTGATGTATCACTCATGAAAATATGTTTCCTCTGAATTTACTAGTAGATCTCAAAATGCATATCCTACAGTTTCTTGATAAAGGACTTTAGACGGCCAAGAAATACATTCCTCAATGTGCATCACATTAATAAGCAAAAAAGTCAAACACAAACTTACACAACTTTCTATCAATCAAGTATTGATAGAAATACTTTAATATCAAGTATTAATGATCTGACTTTGTTTTGTTTTTGTTTTTTTAATGTTCGAGCACCAGAAACAAAATGTTGCTCATTTCAGACGTGTAAAATTAAACACAACTTACCACGACGGCATACGTTGGTAGTCACTAATGAAATGGATCATCTGAATGAGAGATAAGTATGACAGTTTATGATCATTGTATGTCTAACCTGGTCTCTTTATCATGACCAACCCTCAGATTGTCCTCCTGCCAGTCTCCTATGGTTGCTCCCCCTCCTGCTGTTCCTCTTGCTGCTGCTGGCACTTCTTCTTCTCTGCTGCTGGAAATACTGCGCCTGCTGTAAAACCTGCTGCCAGGTAGAAACACCAACTTTCCCACCCATAACCAATCAATGTCCTTAAAACTCAGCTGAAGTAATGCTGCTGTCTTCTGCTGACACAGAGCTGCCTTGCCCTGCTGCCCTGCTGTAGGAGAGGTAAGGAAACATTGATTTATTACCACTCATTCTGGCACCATGTTGAATGTGAGTCATCTGAGGTTGTTTTTTGCTTCAGGTCGCATGGTTGGCTTCAAGGAAGATGAATATTTGCTGCGCCAGTCTCTGCTCACCTCGGACCATCTGGACACACCGATGGTGAGGACTGGACCACCCAAAGGAACTGATGTGGTTCGCTGGAAGGTGACTGATAATGTTCACAGAGGACCCAACCACCCCCAGACTGTGATCAAGCCCAACCCCAAAGAGACCAGTGAGTGACCACACATTTGAACAACAAACTGAACCGCAGCTTGTTGATCTAAAGACATTCAGGGCGGGGCAGATGAGCAAATATTGACTTATTCTTCTCGACAGGTCTATAATCAGGCTTCTACCCAGCTTTTTGTACCATGCAAAATGCTTGGATTTAATGTAAAAATTTAAATATATCTTTCTGAACAGGTTTTAAGGTGTGCATATAAGCTCCTCCTAGTGGACATAGGTGGTATTGTGCCGCCAAAAATCCCTCTCTGGTGTTAAAGTGCCATTTTTGCCACATTTTGAGTCCTCCTGGTCGTACCTCACAAAAACTGTAGAATAACACGAACTTTGTGGTATTTCTGTCACATTTGATGCAGTAGTTATCAAAGTGATTCTGAGCAAATCTCTGATTTTTTTCATGCTGTTAATGTGATATAATGATGTTAGAGCCTTTCATATAGGATAGATTATAGAAATATAGGTACCATTTCTGTTTAATCACACATAGTAAAAGGTACAATGTTACTGACACTGAAAATAAATCATTTTAGGTCTTTGCGGTCCATAGACACCAAGGTAATGCAAACACCTGATAGTTGTGGAGCTATTTGAAGTTTAATTTGGGTCTGTAATTCAGCCACAGCTTAACAAGAAGAATGAATTTAAAATCATGCAAGTTACAACTTCAGTTTGGTGTCTTTTCATGGTACCCGTTTCCTTTACAGTCCAGTTCCCGGTCTCTCTGCGACTGAACAGGCTGTTCTCTGAGAACCTGTCTCGTCCTGAATCCAGAGACGCTGAACAGCTCCGCAAGGAAGTGGCTGATAATGTGAGTCTGTTTTGTTTTTTGGTGGCGACACGTATGAGTGATGATCACTGACGGCAGTGTTTGCTCTTCCATAGCTAAATGAGGTTTACAAGCAGATTCCTGGAGCCGGGAAGGTGCAAAAATCCTCCTTCAGGTGAGATGTGTTACACTGTTGTTACTAAACTGTGGCAATCGGTTGCCACAACTTTTTGGACTGCATAAAACACAAAAGTTTTAGAATATAAGAGCATAAATATTCATTTACCAGTGCATGCATGTATTTTACAATTAATCAAATTATTACATGTACTTTTCGATACATGATTTAAATTACATAACATTTTATCAAATTATATCAGATTAAATTAATTGTCAGCATAAAGGACAGGAAATGACAATTATTTCAACGTAAAAATGTAAAGGATAATTTACATTTTTACGTTTTGCCAAACGTACATTTTGCCAGATGAAAACAATTTTTCTAAAATAAACTTCATTCACTGTGGACAATTTGCCAGTTCCTCCCATAGCCGACAAATAAAGACACCAATTGTAAAAATAGAACTTTGGAGATTTAGCCAATGAAGAGTGAGTAGTACATGTGAATGTAATATTTCAAGCAGTGGTCACATCATTTGCAAAAAAAAAAAAAATCAAAATCAAAAAAGGTTTCTATGAAACAAATTGTATGAGTTTTATGAACACAAATAAAGATGCAGCTGAAACTCAACCCTTTAAAGTAGAAGAAATTCGAAGCATTTATAAGTTATTTGGATTAATCAAAGTGAGCTTTTCTAGGTTCAGAAAAAACGTGGAGTTTTAATTATCTTTGAATTCTTAATTTTGATTGATTTTGATGTTTCATAATTAAGAGTTTGAACTTTATTTGACTGGAAAATTAGGATTATGCTACGTTATAAGTCCGATAAACAAAAAGGAAAGAAAAAAGTTACTGACACTCAACATTTTTTAGTCGATAAAAATTCAATAAAAATGTTCAATACGCACCACTCTTCTTCTCCTTTCTCTCTTCTTCTTCGTCTTTGGGCTGTTACCATCTTGCCCTCCTCTTCATTTTCCTCTGTCCCACCAAACAACTGCATGTCCTCTCTCACCACATCCACAAACCTCCTATTTGGTCTTACCATTTTTCTCCTGCCTGGCAGCTCCATTCCAGCATCCTTCTACCAATAGTTCCACTATCCCCCCTCTTCACATGTCCAAACAATCTCAATCTGGCCTCTAACTTTGTCTCCAAGATGTTTAAAACTGGTCTGTCCCTCTAATGTGTTCCTTTCTAATCCTGCCCATCCTCGTCACTCCCAGACAACATCTGAAGATCTTCATCTCCACCTCCAGCTCTGCCTCCTGTCATTTGGTCAGAGCCACAGACTCTAAACCAGACAGCAGAGCTGCTCTCACTACCATCTTTCCCTTCACTCTTGCTTCCACTCTTTTGCCACGCATATCAATGGATGTGTTCTTTAACAGACATCTTTTCTTTAATAAAAAGTCTGAATTAAGTAACTGCTCTCTCACTAATTAATACATGTCTTGGTTCTTACAGGATGCAGAGGAATGCTGGAAAAAGGTAACGCTTTGGTTTATGGATTCATTCTCGTGTTTTTGAAGGAACCAAAGTTCCTGACTATTAAACTCTGGTCCTCCTGTGCTCCTCAGGCAGGACTACACCATCATGGACACTGTCCTATCTGCTCCTCGCGGTAGCTACCCTGATATTGTCAAACTCACTGAGAAGAACGTCCAGTCTGGAAACGTTCATAACCTCAAAGTGGTTCCCGGCTACTACACTGTGGCCACAGACAGAGGTGTGGAAGCTGTTCCCGTGTGTCGGGATGAAATTGAACTTTCAATGTTATCTTTGAGGCAAAGTTAAACTAAATTGTAATCTGCAGAGGCGGCGGGGGCCATAGAGTTCCAAGAAGGTGTGGAATCAGTAGACGTTCACGTGCCACTCTTCGTCAAGGACGAAGATGACGACAAGAAGCAGCTGCAGGTGGAGGCCGTAGACGTGCCACTGGGCATTGCTGAGATTGGAAAACGTTTTGTCAACATCACCATCATCAAGGAGCATGGTGAAAAATATCATCTTTTATAGTTTTGCAATCCATATATATATATATGAGATGAACAACTCACCAGAGTTCATATCATATTCACTACGAGCTCTCTCCCTCAGCCACCAGCGTGTTCTCCTTCCTCCAGCCGGCCTACACCTACAACCGACAAGACGGGTCGGCGAACATCCCCATCAGCAGAGAGATTATCGAAGATGGACGTACACAGGTCACCTATTTCTCACGGGACCTCACAGCCAAGGACAAGAAGGTGAACTGATGCCCGATGATGTTCTCATGTACCGCCGTAGCCTGGGGCCGTTGCCCGCAGTGGATTAAATATTTATTGTATGTTTAAACAAATGCATTATGGTGTATTGACCTTTAATACGACTTGGTCATATACCCCTCAACAAGTCTTCAACCTTACAATACACTTATCCACTATATTATCCAATTATAACTTCCTAACCATTGGTTTGATTTAGTCCAAATCCAGTGGATATGAGTCAAATTGACGAGATCTCCATCTTGTATAAATCATATTTTACTTTAAAGGTTCATATTTTACTCACTAAGGGGAGTTGATCTTTTTAAGAAAAAAAAATTCTCAACCACTTGTGAAATTTAGTTCAAATTTGGTGCTTATGAATCGACTCGAGGAGGTCTATCTTATATATATCATATTTTACTCAAATAGTTCATATTTTACCCAAGAATGGAGCTTATTTATGAAAAACACTGCTATTCAAACACAACTTCCAAACTTTTGGATCGATTCAGTCCAAATTCGGTGCATTTGAATCGACTCGAGGAGAGCTGCCTTGTATTCATCGTATTTTATTCAAATTATTTATACATTACTCACAGTGGGAGCTCTTTTAAATATAAATGCTGTTCTCTGGACCTAACTTCACGTTTAAGTTCAATCAATCCCCCTGATTGAACTTAAACGTGTACAATACAGGGGGCTGGGGACTTTTTGGGACCTTTGCTGAGGACTCGATTATAAGCCAAGTTATTGTTATTATTTTCTGAGATCATTTTCGCTCGCTGATTGTTTGCCACATCTCTAAAAGACAAGTTTTGAAAACAAAAGAATGCCAACATGTTTTAAAAAATTTGAAAATAAATAATTGTTATTCTAATTTTCAGAAATAATTGTAGTTAATTAACTCTTGTGTCTCAAAACGCCATTTTTGTCTTTTCACTTTTGATTTTTTCCTATATATACTGAACGTCTTTCTTCTGTGTTTTAGGATTATCTGATGGTGGAGGGAGACCTGACCTATGGTCCTGGTGAGACGCAGAAAATTGTGCCTGTACGTCTGCTGGAGCTGGGGGAGGCTGATAGTCTCCTTGAAGACAAACAGGTCAAGCAGTTTGTGATGGATCTCAGTAACCCTCGGCAGGGAGCCAAGCTGGGACGCTACCCAAGAACCACTGTCACCATCACAGATCAACCAGGTGAAAGAACGTGAGAGGCCTTTTTGTTCCCAGCCAAAGAACTACTGACTAATGTTTCTTCTCTTCCTCTCCTTTAGACCCCAGTGTAATGATGTTCAAGAAGGGTGCCCACAACTTCACCACAACTGACCCCACCTACACCATCCCTGTTGTCCGCACTCGCAACCCGGACAGTCCTGCTACAGTGAAATGGCGCACCAAGAAGGCCCAGCGCTTTGAGCTATCTGGTCCACTCAAGTTTGGTCCTGGAGAGACAGAGAAGAACATTGTAATCGAACCAAAATCCCACTCCGGTCCAATCCATCCAGAGACCTTCCAGCTGGAGCTGTTTGACCCAAGTAGCAACGCTTCTCTTGGAGAGAGGAAGACCACGATTGTCAATGTGACCGATGGAGGTGAGACACATTGAGGAGACATTTAGTCAGTAGAAATGAGCAAATACATCATTGTGCATCTTTTCTGCAGTTCCCAAATCTCCAGAGATTGCCCATATGCAGCAGAAGGGCTTCATGAACCAGAAGACCTCTGCAGGTGGTGGTTACCTTCCTTCTCCATCAAACCTTAAAGTCAAAGCAACTGGACCCAGAAACATCCGCCTCAACTGGGACCCAGTGCCTGGAAACACCCTTGGATACAAGGTACATCTGATGAAGCCCTGCATCAGCTTCGACAGGAAAGACAACCTATTTCTCAAATGCCGCATTGCTCTCCTGTGTTTTAGGTGAAGTATTGGATCTACGGTGACCCGGAGACAGACGCCCAGGTCATAGATGTGAAGACTCCTCAAGCTGAGTTGACCGACCTGTACCCATATTGTGACTATGAGATGCGAGTGTGTGGTTACAATGCAGTGGGCAACGGACACGATACAGACGTTGTTTCCTGTCAAACACTGGAGGACGGTAAGAACAGACAGCTTTGGTTAAAAAACAAAAAAATTTTAGTGTAGAGAGAAATAATTCTATTTTTTTCTTTTTTTTTATCTTGATGTGAGGCACCAGCTATTCTTACATATATTTCTAAATTTGATCTTAATTTTACTTACTAATTTTAAAAGGTAGGGATTCATTTTACCTACTCGTACTACTGAAACTTTAAAAAAAAATCATAGCTTCCTTCTGAGTCACCTTGGAATCTATATGTTCTCACATCCTGCCCTTTGATAATGTTATGAGGAGAGGATGGGAAATCTAGGCTCGGTTTGAACTAAAAAAGTTCTGGTTCTGTTCTTCTGCAGTGCCTGGTGAACCTGGGCGTCTCGCCTTTAACGTCATAAGTCCAACTGTTACTCAGGTCAGCTGGGCGGAGCCTGCAGAGACCAATGGCAACATAACAGCTTATGAGGTCCTGTACACACCCATCAATGAAGAACTGAGTAAGAACCTGAGTCGAGGAAAAAAAAGAGGAAAATGCTGCATCAATATTTGTATTGCATCGTTTTGGTTAAATTTCCCAATTTTCTCCTCACAGAGCCAGTGGGTGCAGCGAAGAAAATAAAGATAGACAACCCCAAGAAACGAATTCTACTGATCGAGAACCTCCAGAGCGCCCAGACCTACCAGTACAAGGTCCGTGCTAAGAACAGTATTGGCTGGGGCCCCTTCAGAGACGCCACCATCAACCTGGCATCACAGCCCAGCAGACCTCTGTCCAGTGAGTCTGAGGCAAACACGCCATCAGAACATCCCCAGGGGATCTGTAGCTCCCAGAAATTAGATTTTAAACCCTTCTCTTCCTGTTCCTAGTTCCCATCATTCCAGACATCCCTATTGTGGATGCAGAGGCGGGAGACGAGTACGACAACTACCTGATGTACACCAATGAAGTGATGAAGTCCCCCGGAAGCTCCAAGACGCCCAGCGTCTCTGGTGATGGTGGGTACCCAGACAGCTGACTGTGAACACTTGCTGGGCTTGTGCCCTGTTTGTATGTGTTTGGCTTCTGAAAGGTTCTTGTCGCTTTCGGAGATCCAGAGTGTGTGATCACTGTAGAGTGGACCCAATTTTTTTAGCATGTATTGTCAGTGAAGCCGGGCATCTAGCTTTGTTGAAAGTGTTTTACAGTGTATGTGGGGACTTCAGGAGCAGAGGGGATATACAACACCCCTTTACAAGCAAACCCTCAAAGTTCTGGATCAGAAGCCTTACAGCTACCATCATTGCATCATCTTAAATAATCCTAAAGGCATGCGCTGTGAAGACGTAATGAAACACAGAAAAATCTTCTAAGTCTTCAAACATTTTACAGTCAGAACACCAGAAGAACCACAAGGGGAACCTCTTAGTCCAATTACGAAAGAGCCCATTCTGTTACAGCACTACAAAAGTGGAACTCACGACACAGCCACATCAGAGATATCCACACATACACTACAGTTACCAAACATTTAAAAGATGGCTTGTCGACAATTACAACTGCACACATTACTTTCTGTCGTATGTGACATGATCATGGATCCAACTTCACTAGCTGCATCCATGTTTGTATGTACTTTTAGTGTGATTACTATTTATGGTGTTTACTTTTTACTTCCCTTCTCTGTCTACTTTCTTTTTTAATTTTGTATTTTGATATCATGTATTTATTTTAAGAGTGCCCACTGTCAACTGGCGGTTGACGACAGCTGGAAATTAGCCATAGAGGCTAGAGCTGCCCCATCTACTGTTATTGTCACAGTTTATTAATGGGAATTGTCCACGACAATGTAAACCAAGAAACAAAACAAACACTGTGACAATGTTGATCACAATGCGTTCTGGAAATCTCCCAACTGGTGAGACTATTCCTCTGAACCTCAGGATGTGAAGGGTTCTCCACTCTCTCCTGATTTCTGCAGCTGTTTTTGTGCTTTTCACCATTTTTCTTTTGGTTGCTCCTTGGCTCCTGGACGATTTGAACAGATGTCATGTCACATAAGCTCTTGAGTAGTAATGTGTCATAAAACCCAACCATTCTTTCACATTTGGTTACACATCTCTCCCTGGCCTGCTTACCTTTTCCTGAATACAAGGTTGGAATTTTGTCAAGTTGGTGGGGTCTGACCTGAATCTCCGAAAGGTGACATGGAAAAAGCAAGATGACATCATCACCAGTTGGCTCAGCACAGACACAGAGACCAGCTCAGATGAGGCCCCCCACTACACCCTCTCCCCAACATCCCTGCCAGGTGAAGACCTCTCCATCAGACCCACAGACAGACAGACAGGCAGCTAGCATGTCAGTGCTTACCAGGTGCCAGTGCCTGTCAGGTGCCCGGCAAGACAACCAACTTTTCTTTCTACCTTCATGTTTTTAGACATCCAGGAATATCAACATTTGTCTAATGATTTAATTTCGGGCTTCAGTTCTTGTCCTTTGCCCCTTGTTGGCACCTATCCCGTCTATCCTCTCGGCAGCTGCCCAGAGAGGAACACTGGCATCAACTGACACACCTCCAGTTGATGATCGGGGGCAGGCTTTTGCGGGTGCCCGTCTCTGTCTCTGGTGCCTGTCTTCTTTCTGGAGGCATTGATCTTGAGATTGCTTAACAACAGCACAGAAAAAAAAACTGTCTATGTGATCCATCGATATTAATCATTCCGCTGGGTTGATTGCACTCAATAACTGAATGTTAGCCTTTTCAACTTGTACCTGTGTAGTAGCTCTTTGTTCGATGCTCACAGGTCTAGAATATGACCAAGCCCCCCACCCACTTTTGGAACAACGAAATAACAGCAATACCAACCTTTTGTTCTTTTCTGCAACAAGGATCAGTCACACCGCCCCTTTGCTCAGCAGTGTGTGTTTGTCTTCCCTTGGCCTCGCCCTACAGTGGTTGTGTTTACGATGTGCGTGAAATGGAGCATGTTGAACTGGAAGTGTAACCCATAACCCGTAGCAATGGTACTGTCTCCCTCCCGAGAGGGTGCACATGTCATTGATGACTGCTGATGAAGGTGAACACCGACATACAGTACTAGAAGTTGGGGGCAGACACCTCATGACTGTTCTTTCTTATTAAATAAGTTGAGTTCATGTTGAGCCCAATAATTTTTCCCAGGACTTCCTCCACAAAGATGACTCGTCTCCCCAGGATAGAGTGGCAGAGATGCTGACGATGCATACAAGCTATGGGTTCATACCCAGACAGCGCCTGATGGTGTTCCTTTGTGAAAAGACAAGCTGCAGGACCGAGGATGGAGCAGACAACCTCTTTTTACCAGTTTAAGTTTAGTGCTGAGGATGTGGAGAAGGTGAACTGAATGTAAGCGCTGGGCAGGTAGCTACAATCACTGACATAGACAGCAGGTGCAAACTCCTACAAAAGTTGACCATCTGAAGCAACTTGGGGATGAGTTTCTTGTTTATAGACCCATCAACTTGCTGGAGCTGAGGATCGAACCAACAATCCTCCTGTTAGGGGACAACCTCTTGACTCTCCAACCCACAGCAGCCTGTTAAGAGGCACACAAAGTGAATTGACAGAAAAAGATCAGCTTTTTGATAAACTGAGTGTTCTTTCAGAACTGACGTGTTTGTGCAACAGGATTACACAAGATGGACTAGCCTTCACTCCCCAAGCACATTTATTAGCCATGGGTGCCAATGATCCTGTTATTGGTTCACCACTGGTCCAAGTCACCAGTAGGTACTGACCACTGCAGACCAGGAAGACCAAATAAGAACTGCAGTGGTGGAGATGTTCTGACCCATTGGACACGCCATCACAATCTGTCCTTTGTCAAAGTTGCTCAGATCCTTACTCATGCCAGGTAGTCCTGGTTCTATTAACTAGAACGTTTAAGAGCATTTACTTATTTTACTCGAGTAAAGAAGTCAAATCTATACATCTGTTTTGCCAGTCTTTTTTTTTATTTATTTCTTTTATGAAAGTGTACTTCTTCTTGAGTGATGAATGTGTGTTCTTTTACCACCTCTGGTAAAGTATTGCTCATGTAACCAGTAGGTGGGTTAGGTAGGACTGGATCTTCAGGTTTGGAACTGCTGGGGCTTCCTTAAGAATGGCTGCGCCTGGTTTCAGGTGCTTGACATCAATGCTGCTGTTTTGTCCCGATCTATGTCTGAACGACTAACGGCTACCTGCCAGGTGTCTTAAGTCTACTGACCAGCTTTGCTCCTGTCGTGGTTTGTAGATTACACGATGAATGGGAAGTGGGAGCAGAACTTCCTTTTCCCAGGTGGAACAGGGACACGCAACCTGTCAACATCGTCCTCCCCGATGTCAACGTTGAGCTCAAACTACAGAGGAGCAGGTGGCTCCGTTACCACGGAAACAACCAGCACCTACTTGTCTGGCCAAGGTAAGAAAACGGCAGTGACTATATGTGAGAAATTGAACCGTCAAGATATTGTCTTTGTTCTTCATCGTTCTTTCTCCATGTAGCAGGCTCTCGTAGAGTGGACATGATGGGAGGAGGAACAGAGGTCATCATGAGGAAGCGCTCCGAAAACAGAGGTTACACAGAGGAAAATATCCGAGACTCCATCGTCATGGGAGACGTGTCAAGCAAGTTGCCAGATCTAGGTAGAATTTTCACAGATGCAGCGGATAGGATGTAGTCTGAAATATAAGTCAAGGAATCAGATGTGTCTTCTAGATGCCTCTTCGGGTAAACTGTGAAGGTGCATGGCGCCAATGACTAGAGGTCTTTCAGCAGGGTTGGGGCTGTTGGCTGCACACAATGCCTTTCCACACAGAATTTTCAAGAACTATGCTGACTATCGCTGTTTCTCCCTCTCTCCCCTTGTTTCACCTACGCTCCATCTCTTTTATTTTTCCTCCCTATCTGCCAACCAACCCCTCGTTCTGTTCTCTGCCTCTCCTCATCACGCCCCTTTGTCCTCCTCCTTCGCCCTCCTGCTTAATGCGTCATCAGGTGAGTTCGTGATGCAGAGCAGCAGCTCTCAGAGCCCGTTCAGCTACGGCCTGTCTCAGGGTTCCAGGGCCAGGACCCAGTCTTCAGATGTCAATGAAGCCCTGTATAATCTGGACAGGGTGCTCCAGGGTAAGTCTGCGGCATACAAGCATGAAGGAGAAGGGTATGTTTGCTACGTGTGAGCTCTGTTTTATTCCTGCTTCTGTCTTCGTCTCAAAACTTGTCCTTCTGTCTGATCTCCTCTTTGAAGATCTCTCTTGCTGTTTATGTGTTTTGTTCACCACAATTCACTTATATACTGTATTACCTAATTTATTTTGTTTTTAGTAGTTGTTTTGTTTTTTTTAATCACAGGGGACTTAACATGTCAGTCTCTTAAATGTAAATATTTCTCCAGGATCTTTCAATATTCTGAAGTCATTAGGGAGCTTTGATTGTGAAATCATTAAATTCATTGTAATTGTATAATGTAAAACTTCTTCTTGTTCTTAAACTATACATTTTTTCCAAACATGTTGCTGTCATAAATTTACTAATAAGTCTATACTATGAAAATTAAATGAATAAAGCTCCAACTTTTGAAAGATTTTAGCTATACCTTTGTTCTGTCAATTGAACTGAAGGTGAATTTTTGGTGTCTGAGTTATAATAGTTATACTTCTTTTGTACTTGTTCTACTCAAGAGTTTAGAAACAGATAGACCTCATATTTATTCAAATCCAACAATTGTCTTACTCAAATCTCTCTGTCACCCGTCAGATGCACGACTCACTCCTGGTGTTCCAGACACCCCCAGCAGACTGGTGTTTTCGGCTCTGGGTCCCACTGCCCTCAAAGTCAGCTGGCAGGAGCCCCACTGTGAGAAAGACATCCTGGGCTACTGTGTTCTGTACCAGCTGCTCAATGGAGGTAAGGGATCTCTGTGTTCTAGATCCAGTTCTTGCTGTTCAGTACATCCTTCACATTCACTCATTAAGTATTCAAAGCTGATGCTATCTCATTCCTCTCCTTTCAGATGAGGTGAACCATGTTAATGTATCCAACCAAGCAGATAACGCGGTCATCATCCAGGACCTGCTGCCCAACCATTCCTACCTATTTAAAGTGAAGGCTCAGAGCCAGGAGGGCTGGGGTCCAGAGCGGGAGGGAGTCATCACCATTGAATCTGCTGTTGACCCCAAGAGTCCTCTCAGCCCCATGCCAGGTACGGATCGTAATTGGTCCCTGGCTTCCTGTATTAACCCAAAGAAAAAAAATCTATTTAAGCAGCTACTTTAGGAAGAATGTGTCTTTCTTTAACTTAATGTCAAGTCAGTTTTATTTGTATAACACCCAAACGCAACAAATTTTATATCAAGGCACTTACAAAAAGAAGTCCCCCATATGTGGCAGACTATTCCATGACTATTCCATGACTATTCCATGCCAATTGTCCGGCCTGGTAGTGACAAATGCATGGACAATTTTTTCTCTGTCTTTTTGAGACAGAGAAAAAATAACGTTTGAGATATTATGAAGATGAAAGGCTGTTCTAGACATCTGTTTTATATGAACATATTCTGATCAAAGATAACGCACACATTCCTCACAGTGGTAAGGTAATGCCATTAAAGGGATCACATACTAGTCAGATGATGTATTTCAGAGGTTAGAGTCCCAACACAGTAACTTCAGTTTTATCTGAATGAAGTAACAGAAAATTGCAGGTGATCCATGTTTCCGAGTCCTTAAGGTGCGCTCCAACATTACATAAAGAATTAGTTTCACCTCGTTTCATAGATAAGGATGACAGTGTGTCATCTGCATGACATTGGAGGTTTTTGGTGTTTTTAATGATAATTTCAATTATTATTTGAATATTATTTTTAATCCTAACGGGAGCACATATAGCGGGAATAGCATTGGTCTAAGCACTGCGCCTTGGGGGACTCCGCGACTGACATTGCTGTGCATGGAGGATTTATCATTAAAAAATACACAAATGTCTGTGTCGTGTGTCGCCTGAAGGTTCACCTTTCACCCTGAGCACTCCCAGTGCCCCGGGACCACTGGTCTTCACTGCTCTCAGTCCTGATTCCCTGCAGCTCAGCTGGGAGAAACCTCGTAAACCCAACGGAGACATCCTGGGCTACGTAGTCACCTGCGAACAGCTGCATGGTGGAGGTGAGGCTTTTCGGACTGGTCAAACGGAACAAATTATTAAAAATTAAAGAAGTGTAGTAATAAAATAGACCGACACAATCAGCCATAACATTACAATTACCAGCCTTATATTGTGTAGGTCCCCTTTAGCCACTAAATTAAGTCTGTGTTTCTATGGGTTCTCTATCACCTTTATATCAGAACCAGCATAAACTTTTTCAGCAGTTGTGCTGCGGTAGCTCTGCAGTACACACTAGCCGTTGCGCCCCTACTTATAAATGAGCATTAGCAGCCCAAGACTCAAGTTTCACTAGTTCCTTCCTTTAGACCATTTTGGTAGGTAATAACCACTGCAGACTGGGACCGTGCAACCAGACCGGCTGTTCAGAATACTGACCCAATCATCTCATAAACACAAGTTGGCTCCTCTCAAAGACGCCCACATCCTAATGCTTGATTTTCTCTGCCTCCAGCACATCAACTTCAGAACAGAAGGTTCCCATTTTGCCTAATAAATCCCACCTACAGACGAAAGCCACTGTCAGGAGATAATTAACGTTACCATAAGTTCACCTGGCAGCAGTTATAATCTTACGGCTAACGGGTGCATAAGCCTTTCAGTCTTTGTGTTACTTTCTGACTTCAGCTTGTTGTTTCCTTCAGGAGACGTACGTTCCTTCCAGGTGAACGGCGACAGCGCCGAGACCAGTCTGACCGTCCCAAACCTGACTGAGAACATTCCCTACAAGTTTAAGGTTCAGGCTCGAACCACTCAAGGATTCGGTCCAGAGCGGGAGGGCATCATCACCATAGAGTCTCAGGATGGAAGTAAGATGAATCCTTCTGACAGTATGTATGGGTGTGACACGAATGAAACTCAGAAGCAACAGGGGTGCTGCAGACTGATAATGTTCACTATGCATCACCATATAAAAGAGCAGGAACCGGCTGAACCATTATGGACTGTTTGTCATAGTTTGTTTCAAGATTCTGATTGCAAACAGAATCTTGAATATTACATTCAAAAATAGATCTTAAAACAGAGACATTTTAACATGTTGTACCTAACTGGCCCATAATCAACCTTCAAGACAGTTTTTTGCAATTTCTCTCAGATTTAATAGAGTTAGATTTTTTTTAAAAAAGAAGTTAGAATTGCTCCCCCTATTGAACATGGATGGTATTTCGCAACCAAAATCCCCCCAAAAAAGGGGAAAAAATGGACATCTGCTATGAATATTATGACTGTTTCTTAATATTACTTTGTTTTATTTTTACTTAATTTTAATAACATTTCAGTACATAGTCATATTTGGTATTTAATTTTCATTGTTGTCCCTATATTCCATCGTTTCAATGCTCTGACTGAGTATATGTCAAGGAAAGTGGATATTTTGACCTGATGTTGTCTGTATAGCAAAATGCTTGGGTCCATCTCCTGGGGTCCATCTGAGCCTGCTTCATTGAAATAGGGTCTTATGATTCTTACATGGTCATTCTTTGTGGCATTCTTGTAGTTGTTGAGATTTTAAGACCATCTCAAAGCCGAAAATATAACAGCATATCTAGAAATGAGTGTGATCAAATATCAGGTTCAGCCTTCTTTTAATGTTCTCATCATATTCAGGTAAAACATCCTAGCGTCTTCATATCCTTCCTTCATCCCCTCTGTAGGTGCTTTATCTCAGTATAACAACCAATCCATGGTGAGAAGGGATGTTTTCCACATGCCAACAGAGGTCAACACACGGACCAACGTCTCTCACACCATGCTGAACGACCCCTTCTTCTCAGGTACACATCAAGCTTCAGTGGGACTTAGTGTCTCCTAAATATCTCCATACATTAAAACCTTCTGCTGTTTTCCCCCAGAGGGGACGATGATGACCACACAGCACACGGAGACCAGCGGCATGGTGACCCATCAAATCACCAAGGAGGTGGTTCAGAGAAGCGTCATGGGTGGAACCACCGTCACAAAAAAGATGTACTACGAGTCTTAAAATTTGCTTCAGACATGCTCTAATGATCTCCCAGCATGAGGAGGATTCTCTTTTAAAAAGAGTTGGCCTCAGAGCGCTTTTTATATCCGAGTGTGAGATTCAGCAAGACAAAGTTTGGCTTTATGAATAGATGGAGAGAAAGCCACTATGTCATATCTGTTACATACTGCGGCCACTTTGCTTCATAGATGAGGTTTATTTTGTAATTTTTGCTCATTTCCTGTTGTTTCTGATGTTTTTCCTCACAGTTTCTTTCCATTGAGCAAATCATTCGAACGAGGAAACCAATAATCCAACGTGGCATTTTCTCCTCCAGCTGTGTGTTCTAGGTGTTTTTTCTATGAGTGTGTGTGAGTTATTGTGTGTGAGGTGTTTGTGTGTGTGCGTCATGTTAGTTATCGTGGATGCTTTCATGAGTTTCATCATTTTCACCCAAATGTTCTTCTGTCGTGTATTCGGGACTATTGTTTATAGATTTGTATTATATTTGTGATTTAAGTTTTTTTCCAAACATATTTAATACTTTTTTAATTTTCATACAAAAGCCGACTGGTGTTCAATTCAATGCCAAATATACACTGCTCAAAAAAATTAAGGGAACGCTTGAATCACAGTCCGTATCTCGATGAAAGAAACGTTCAAATTGAAAATCTTTATTTATATACATTTCGTAATTTGTTTAGACGAAGTTATGCAAGTACGATCGATGAAAATCAAATTCATTAAACCAGTAAATGCTGGATTCTAAATTACGCTGAAAATCAGAGTGAAAAACTGAAATCATAAACTGATCCAACTCATAATGGAAACACACCCGGGAGTGTGTGAGCAGACCCACATGCCAAAGGCACCTCCTGAAAACATCTGGGCATGCCCCTAATGAGATAGAGGATGGTGTCCTGGGGGATCTCTTCCCAGATCTGGATCAGGGCTCCTGGACAGTCTGTGATCAGTGGTGGTGGAAAACGTCTCAGAGATTCTCAGGTGGACTCAGGATTGGGGAACACGAGGAGCAGTCAGTGGCATCAATACCTTCATCCTCCAGGAACTGCCTATACGCTCTGACCACATGAGGCCGGGCATTGTCCCGGACCAGGATGAACCCAGGGTCCACTAGACTAGTGTAAGGTCTGACAGTGGGTCTGAGTTTCATCCTGGTACTTAACAGTCAGGTTATAGTTGTCTTGCCGGTGGAGGTCTGTGAGACCATCCAAGGATCTGTCTAACCAGACCAACACTGACCCACCACAAAACCGGTCCTGCTGGATGATGAAGCAGCAGCATTACGTTTTCCATAGCGTCTCCAGACTCTGCCACGCCTACCACATGACCTCAGTTTGAACATGCTCCCATCTGTGAAGAGAACGGGGCACCAATGGAGAACCTGCCAATACTGCTGTTCTCTGGTGAACACCTATTAAGCTACACACTGCTGGGCTGTGAAGACAAGTCCCAGTAGATGACTTTGGGCCCTAATGCCACCCTCATGCAGTCTGTTGCTGACATATTTGTCAGAAACTTCACACCAGGAGCCCACTGGAGGTCATTTTGTAGGGATCTGGCAGATTTCCTCCTGGTCTTCCTCACACTGAGGAGCAGATGCCAGTCTGGCTGCTGGGTTGTTGTCCTTCTGAGGACCTGTCCAACTCTCCTCCTGTAACGGCCCGTCTCCTGGCATCTCCTCCATGCTCTTGACACTGTGCTGGGAGACACAGCAAACAGTCTTGCAGCTGCATGTAGGGATAATCTATCCTGGAGGGGCTTGACTACCTGTGCAGCGTCAATGGGCTGAAGGTACTGCCTCATGTCACAAGTCGTGATAAAGGCACCAGTAGAACACAAAACACAAAACTAGAGACGAACGTTGTCATGCTTTTGCCTCTCTATTGCACCTGTTGTCACTTTCATTTGCACCAAAACAGGTGAAACTGATTCCCAATCACTTGAGCTTCCTAAATGGACAGATTGATGTCTCTGAAGTTTAACTGGCTTGGTGTCTTACTGCCGTGATTAAATGTTCCCTTGTTTTATCTGAGCAGTGTAGTTATATTGCTACAAATACAAGTGGTTGCTCATTTTACATCACAGACTAATAATCATTTATGTCACATATTTGTGCTTGTGAAGAAAATGTTCTCAATATTGCTCCATGTGGATACTTTAAATATGTAACCTAACTCTGCATTTTTGGATAGCATTTGAACAATAAGATCTTTATTATCTTCCCGTTTTAGAAATTATATTTAAAGATGGACTTACTGTATTTTCTTCTTTACAGGCCCCATTTTTCTTCAGCTCCAATTTTCTAAAACATTTTGAAACGTTTTAAATGAATTATCTTTTCACCAAAAGCATCAGTAAAGAGTTTTTAATACATATTGTGCGATGTATGACTGACTTGTTTGCTTAATTTCTATGCTTGGTGGTATGTCAGACCTGAAACACTTGGGAAAGATTTTAAATAAATGAATTTGTGTTGCATTGCAATCCTGTGAGCTTTTATGCCTGTTTATTTATTTTGTAGGGAAATGTTGGATATGTCAAACAGAAACCGTTGCATTAAGATTTTAGACAAAGAAGAAAACAGAGATTTGGAGAGTTGGTCCAAATGTGGTGGATTTGAATCGACTACATGAGAGCTGTCTTGAATGTATCATATTTTACTTAAATATTCCATATTTTACCCACTAAGAGGAGCTTTTTCTACGAAAAACGCTCTTTCAGACCATCATGTATTTTATGAAATTTTATTTTAGGACATATTCTTTGTTTTATTTATAATAAGATTGTAATTTAATATCATATCACCATAATAAATATTTTTACATCATGATTTATAGATTACTTCATAAGAAATAAGAGAAAACATCTCAAATGTATAATAATCCTAGAGAACGTTATGAAAATGTCCTGGATGGATCTTTCCAACTGGACCCACACCTGGATTTGAATCAATCTTGTCATAATTCATGCCCCATCTTTCCATTAAGGTTCCGGGAAATTGGATCTGGAGTATTTGCATAAATAGGGAAAATGTTTGAAAATGCAATCCGGAATAAATGAAATTAAGGAAATCCTACTGAATCCAGATTAACATGAATATGTGATTGGGAAATGTTGCCAAAAATGGGGGGAAAAAACAAGTAATTTTATGTTTATCAGCTGTGGTATCTGCAAGTATGCAAATATGTATAGGTAACTATCAGCAGTTGGATAAAGGGATGGAAATTTATAAGCTTTTGCTTCTTCCTGCTCCTTTTCCGACACATTTTTTTTTGTATGTATGTTGTTTCACACATGATTTTTTAATTTTTAATTTTTATCTGTTCGAAATAAAGAATTGAATCTCAAATCTCAAGTGAATTTGGACAAGATCATTTTAAATAGCTCAATGCACCGGACTACTAAAACGTAGTTTTTCCCCAAATATAACAAAATAATGCCATTTTTAACTGATTTAACTGATCTCAAAATGATTCAGCTCCCACATGAAAGCTTGTCTTTGCTCCTATGACCTGCTGCAAACAGTCAGACACCAGCCTGTAAAAACTCTCCTCGGGAATCTTAGCCTATTCCTCATGGGCAAAGTCCTCCGGTTCTGTACTATTCCTAAGTCTATGTGCTACAACCGACTTCTTTAAAGCCCACCAGAGATTTTCTGTGGGATTCAATTCAAGTGACTGTCACAGCCAATTCCAGTTCGGGGGTCTCATCTGAAATCAAGTCAGGTCCTTTAGAAATGTTCAGTGACGTTCAAGCGTCATGGTCCTCAGACGGCGGGATCTGTTTTAAGATTTCCTATTACTTGTTGGAATCCATCGTACGCTGAATATACAGTTAGATTCCAGCGACGGAGGAAGAAAGAAGCACCAGAGCGTGAGCGAGCTGCTGCTGCCATACCTTCCTGCAGGTAGGAAGTTCTCCTCAGCATCTGCTTCCTTCATCCTCCATACAAACCACTGATCTACGGGTCAACAGCATTCCACAACTTTATCGCCTTATCTAGATTGTTTTGAGCTACCAGTAGTGACTTTCATTTCGATTCTGGTTCAGCCTTTTTATGTCAATATCACCTTAGCAGAAGAAAAAAAAAGAGAATTTGAAGGTTGGCACCGTTTTTCAAGAATATCTTATTTCCAGATTTGAGCGACTCTACTGAAGGGATTAAATCACTCACACAATGCATTAATCGGTGCAAGTATTGTTTTCTGTTAAATGGAGAGAAAATTGTTTAATCTGTTCTTGTTTGATTAGGTAATTACAAGAAGCTAATGAAATGTACTAATTTCCAGTAAACCGTAGATAAAGAGGGTTGAATAGTTTGGCTCCCAACAAATATTTCTTCTCTTTGTCGCTCAGAGCATCAAGTGGAAACACGTCGAAAGATGTTTGAAGTCTGAAACCAAAGTGATTTTGTCCCTGACTTTTGATGGAAGTTTATTCCTTAAAACAACTAAAAATAACAAAACAAATGCACCACTTATGACAAAGAAAGGAAATGATACTGAGAGATGACTTCTTGTTACATAGAAATCACTTTACATTTCCAGAAAAAAAGTATCAAAAAATTACAATGAAATCAACCTGCAAATACAAATTCTCCCTCGAGCAGAACAGAATTCACAAACATTCACCGTCAGCCAAACAGACAAAAGAGGATTGGACTAAAAACCAAAAATAATCACCTGAGATTCAGTCTTTGGTTCACAGAAGTACATAAATGCTAGAGAACAGATCTGACTGGAGCATTTCACACAATCTACTCCTGAGCTATGACAGACTCTCACGCCTGATTACAGTTTGTGCTTGCAATCATCTGGATCACAGACTGGGAATAATAAACGAGCAAAAGGTGATTATCTACTGGGAAGTACTTAAGAAAACTGTGGAAAGAGTTCTTTTTCCATTCAATGACATGCATAAACACTCATTAGAGCTGAGAAGGAAGGCACTGTAATCTGTCGGTTTTCCCAAATAGTAATTAACTCAAAAGCACAAGGCAAGATATTTCATTTGCAGAGAGCTAGATTTACTGTAGAGGGAAAGAAAATGTCTAATTCTTTCACATTTTCAGGAACATATTTATAAAATATTTGGGTGACTAAACTTGAAATCTGATGATGGAAGTTAAGTAAAGAATGATTTACCTTTCTCCCAGGTCTCCATTAAACCCACAGGCTCCCTATATAGATTAGTCATTGAAAATGAAAACAATTATACTTTTATATGGAGTAGCAGGAAGGGTTGTAGCATGGCATTATTGATTAATTTGCCTTACTTGATGCGGAATGTCCTGTAATGTGACTACTGTGCATGCACACATTCCAATGCCACTGCTTTAAGAATATATTGTTGCAGCCTTACCTAGCATGTTAACAAAATAAAAGAAAGAAGACACTGGATGATGCTAAAATCACAAAACGTAACTAAAACTGCAGTTGATTGTAATGCCCGATAAAAAGCCATGATGCACCTCATTTAATTCATCCAAACTGACAGGAGAGTAGCAAGTCCCAGTGAGATCAAAGTTGATCGCCTTGATCATCTGAATCACTGCTGTTGTCCAAGGAATCTTCCTCCTCCACGTCTCCATACGCCTCTTCCTCCTGCTGCCTGCGTAGCTGCTTCTCGTCCAGCCCCAGGAACCGCTTCAGCAACACAGCCACTGCTTCCACGTCACTGAGTTGAACAGAGAGAACAAATATACTTAAATGTACTTTATCTTATGTCAGGTTTATTAGGAATGAGGGACAAATGTCCTAAACCCCTCGGAAATGGATGGGGAGCAGTATTAAGTAGATGCACTCTCTCACCAACCTAGAAGCCCCTAAATATGAAAAGGATATTTATCAACAAGCAGGAGTCAGGATCCTCGCCCACAGATAATGTCATTACACATAAAAAGCAACATAAGGGATGAAAGACAGAAATAAGGCATTGAAGTTGTTTCTGTTCAGTACAATACCTTTTAATTACCTATCTGGGAAAAAGTTAAGTTTTCATGGTACTCCGGCATGCCCAAATATCACAAGAACCTCTTCAGGACATGAGAGATGTGTTTGAAAGAGTTTCGGGAAGAAATGTTGAAAACTTTTGAATTATGCCTCAAAAACCTTTAACTGAGGAAAAATCCCACCCACAGAATAGCGTGAAGTGCTATATAGATAGTAATCGTGAAATTGGGAAAATAAAAACCATCAGGAATACCAACAAAGCAACTTCAATCTTTGGTTGCTGTATGAAGAAACTTTTGTGAAAAAATGCTTTCAAAGTAATGCGCCAGAGACAAAAAATGACGGATAGATGAGAGCAGATTAAAGTCATTCCTATATTTCCCCAATTCACTTCCTTTGTGACAGGAAGTAATAAGTATAATAATACTGATTAAAGAAGCTTTAAACTTAAAATTCTTAAGATTTCAGTCCCGTTTGTTGGTAACAATAGCAAACACGTTTTATGGACAAGAGTCTGGCAAAAAAAGGATGCAGGGAAAAAGGAAATTCAACAGAAGAAACATAGACTTCTGTTATCAGTTAACCACAGGGAAAAACACAAATCATGGTCTTAAAGATTTGTCACAATGAATGAATGAACACTTATAATGAAAATCCAAACTTAAATATCAAAGAGGATACAATACAACTACAATTCAAACTTTTAATGAGAGGACAGCTACCTGCGTCCTCCCAGTGTGGCGCTCTGAGTCAGGGGGTAGGAGATGCCTGCAGCCAGCCGCAGCATCAGCAGGTAGCCCTTCCCCAAGTAGCGGACCCTCTCTTCCTGGATGCAGACGTCACACAGCTGCGTTAGATCCAACACAACTGAGGAAGGGAAAGACAATAAAGTTTAAGAACTTAAACACTGCTCTATAAAATGAAAAAATCCAATCTATGGTGATATTGACCTTTTTCTTGCCCCTTCCTCCATAAGGTCAGGACTAAAGTGTACAAGCTGATGCTTTTGAGCTCAATCAGGTTCTTGGTTTTGTCAAAGACTGCTTCCTCCCAGTCCTCCATGTTCTGCATGGCCACAAACATGCAGCCAGTCACATAGAAAAGCTTCCACAGGATGCTGTCTGTGGGGAGAAAGGGTGGTATGAGTAGCAGTCCGCAAATGTGGAAAGTTATGTTTAGTTGATGAAAATCTCATGTAAATTCAGTTTGTGCACCTGAGCTGTAGTATGCAGCGGCCAACCCAACAGACGCTACTCCTGCAGATACAAATAAACACTTTATTATTTTGGAGGCGACACTGAGAGAAAACAGAGATACTTTAATGATAGAAATTCGATGTTTTTTACCTCAGAAAAGGAGATTCTATTTTCCACCATGCCTGTGGTTAATTGGCTTATTTAGTTTGACAGGTTGTCAGGATAATGTAAAAACTACTGGATAGACTTTCACCAACCCTAATGAAAGGATGGTGCATGGACCAGGAGAGAGACCATTCAATTCTAGAGTGGAACCCAATCCACTCCAATCTGGGATTTTTTTTTCACTTTAATTTGATATTAGGATATAGTACGTTTGCGACATTTTCTCTACTAAACTGATTTCCACAAAACTTTGTGTAGGGGTTGGTATGGGTCAGGCCAGCAAGACTGACCAGTTTAAAACTGTTCAAACTCAGAGTATAACGCACTAGTGCCATTCCTGTTTATGGATATTTTATGACTATTTGTGCACACACCTACCAACAAGAAGAGACCAGGAACGAATGCTAGGGGATCTTTTCAGGTGGAGCAGGGTGCCACTGTTTGTCTGGACTGTCATGTATCCCATCTGAGTACAGGCAAGAAAATGAATGTTTAACATCTTATATAGGACATATAGGACTGTGCAGTTAGTTTATATTCTGTGACAACAGAGTGAAAAATATATTAAACACCCATGTTTGATAGATAGATAGATAGATAGATAGATAGATAAGGGCGAAGGGAAGGGAAGGGAACAGAAACAGAAACATTGACGTTTAATTTAAAATTTTGGTGAACTACCCCTTTGATATGCCTTCAAACCCCCCATCCCAAAGGTGATGGAGAGTGGAAGAAACATGTATGATTTTAAAGACTTACCTTGAACTTACTCTTCTTTCTTTCTATAAATCGCCTAATATAATTATCAAAAGATTGTTTGTAGAGGGAAACACGTCAAGGGAATTACAAGGAAGTTCTTCTCATGTTATTTCGACAGTTGTTCTGCAAGTCTGATACTTCCTTCCTGAATCCGGATGTTCTGATTGGAGAGGTTTTTTTTTTTCTCAGCGCCTTCAAAATAAATGTAAAAAAAAAAAAAATCCATTTAAGATAATTTGTGATGAAACGTCAGTTTACCACGCAGTACAATCCATTTTATACAAATTTTAGTATTTAAGAACACATTTCATTTTGATTTCTACTAAACAAGACTCACTTTTACTATAATTTGACAATTTTTGTCTTTGGTATCACTTACTTTGAAAAATCAACGGATTAATGGCCTCTGGGATCCGTCTCCCCATTAACTTACAATGAACCCGCGAAAGACCCTAAAATTTGACAACAAAATTATTACTCATATAAATGCTAAAGGAATAAAAAAGAATCTGCATAAAATAATAAATGATTCCCAATCTGGATTAAAATATAGATCCCTGTGCAACAACATTGAAGATGGTGGTTTCATCTTGTATCTGTATTTTTTTAAAAGCATGTGATTTTATATGCATCACTCACCTGCAAATGCCTAATAATATTACGTTCCGGGCCTAAATTTCGAAATATTATCAAATCTTTTTACGAAACCCCACAAATCGTTTCTTCTGTTGTTGATGTACCATTGGGCGCATCGGTTCGATCTACAATTAGTTGAACGGGGTGTTGAACAAGGCTACCCAATACCAAGAATCATAAGTCACTTGGCTGAAGATACAATCATCTTTATGTAAAGCAACACCGTTGTATGATTGTTAAAGTGCTTCCGGAGCAGACTAATAAAGAGGCTGCGCATGCCCAATGCCCTCACCTGGTGTACAATGGAGTCGGACGTTTACAGGAATTATTGGCTTGAATATTAAAAGCTCTGCCACGTTAAAGTAGCACTCTTTTGTTTTCTGATTTATTGCCGAGGGTTGAGCAAAGCCAAGTGGACGATCACTTATCGGAGAGCTGAACTCGGTGCTTCTGAATGTCCTCGTCTCTTCATGTCTTTGTTTAAGAGCTCTAGCCCACGGTGAGTTCCCTCAAACATTAGCCCCGTAATATTGACACAGACTGGTAGACATATTCTACTGCCCATGGGACACACCAGTGTCTTTTATATTATAAACTGGCATGCCTGCCCTATGAGTGACGAAGGGTCAGATGTTTATCTCATTAAATGTATTTTAACAATATATTTCTCCTAGCTCTTAGTTCTGTTTTCTCTTTTTCCCGGAATGCTTTTAGTTATTGCACTCAAACTGAGTGAGGTCTCACTCTGCAGGAGACAGGTCCACACAGAGCTGGGGAAAAGTTTTTTTTTTCTTTATGAAGCTATTTTTTCGATGTGATTATATCTATATATAATGTATATGTTAATTCATGTGTTGGTTTTCTTTACAGTAGTAGTAATAAATGTTGTATTTATCACACAGTCATACAAGTACAATATCTCGAAAGTTATTCTCTGCAGTTGGTCCATCCTTGAGTTCTAATAGTCTTCAGGGAGAATCTGATGCCAATTTTCCCCTGGGGATGAAATCAATAGAGTACCTTTGATTATGAATTTGACATCAGCGCCATGAAAAATTACGGCTATCCCTTAAGGTGTTTGCAGAAGTTTTTTAATCCGCTGGAGGCTGAGGTCAGGCTATGATTAGTGTTATACCTAAGAAATTAGCTTGAGCTATAATAGAATATTGATCAAGAAATTTCATATCTTGCATACCATTTTAAAAGAGAGATGACTTTCTTATCATTTTCTCCTCACAAGAACCCAGCCAAGTTGATGTAATAGGCTTGGCAGCTTTTATTTTGTCAGCAGAGTGTATATAATTAACATAATCCATTTAAATTCTAATGACAGGCTATCAGTTTGTGGTTTTCACTTTACCACTATTGCAGATCTGCTGTGTTTGTGATAAGCAGGCTGCCTGTGAAAGGACAGGGGGACAGTCAGAGTTGGGCTGAACACCAGCCAGCTGCAGGATCAGTCATGTTAGTTCTTTAAGAGGAGCATGCCGGGAGTAAATGATCTCTACTAGGATAACTTTGCCTCCATTTACATGGAAATCACTCTAAATTTGCAGATAACTGTTGAGGATAATGTCGGAGATCAGCATAACAAAGAGAAAGGAGAAATGTGAGAACTGCACCAAACAGGTGAGTTTCTGGGTTTCGTGCAATATTTGACTTTTTCTTTAAATTATTAAATAAATGAAATGTTTCTTTCTGCTCACAGTGCAACAAGAAGACGAGTGATGACGATGCCAACTCGCACAAAGAAATAGTTGAAGTCAATGGACAGGTAATGTCTATTTGCCAAACAGCTTTTTTGATTATAATATAGTCCAGCCAAACCAGTTCTGATTATGTTGTTGGTTAAACAATAACCCTATTTATACATCATATTAGTTTAACTGCACTACTCAGACCTAAACCAGTTGTACTGTGTCCTCTTCTGCATAAACTACTGAAAAATAATCCTGGGTTATCTTAGTTTGTGCTTAAATACTGTATATTTATAATGGAGAAAAATTGTAACATAATGGATGTGTGCATTTTAAAACACGGGGACATGTCATGGCAGGTTATTTAGGTATCTCAATCTTGGTGCATCTCTTTGGTCAGCTCTTCGTAAAATATTTCTCTTGTGAGTTGTGGTTACTTTATCTACAGTTGCAAGCTAATTATTCAGCCCCCATTGCATATTAGGGTCATTGTTGAAATGTACTATTTGCCAGCTGTTTATAATAATCAAATCACCCAAGACCAGATCAAAGTACTCATTGCAACAGACTTCTAATTTAAATGATTGAATGAATAAAACAAACCCCCTCCAGTACTACTTTTACTGACAACTGCAGTCTCATATTTGTTCAATCCCCTCAAAAGTATCTCATGGAAGAGCTCACATTTGCAAATGGGATGTTGTTAAAATACGCCGCCCGTATATAGCAACTTACTTTAGCAGTAGAGTCCCTAAAGGATTTTTTTTGTTGTTAAGGCATCTTACAGAACGGCTCAATGGCCAAACCGCTGACCCCAAAGCTCAAGAAAACATTGGCTGCCTCTTAGGTTCAAAACCATCAAGAGAAGTCATTTGAGTTTCGAGATGCTGTTCTGTGTAGTGATGGGATAAAACCGGAACTTTTTAGACCTCTGTTTGAATCCATGGGATCTATGGAGGAGGAATAATGGCCCCCTACCTACAGTGAAATCTTGCTATCTTGCTGGTTTGTGTCTGGCTCTGCGTTACATTTGCAACAGGTCATAAAAAAGTGCTGTACGAAATGGGAGAGATTCTTGTCATTTTAGGTGGAAACACTTGGACTATAAGTTGTATTTAGATTTAAACCATTCCTGCGTGATTTGGTTGTGGAAAAAAAAGCTCATTAAAGAGTAGATATATAAATTCTGGGGTCAGGTCGTGTTTGCAGCACACTAGGTAGGGCATTCCAGATGTCCCTCTCCCAGCAACACTCAAGAGAGTTCTGTGTCTAACCCGGGGTCGCTTCCCAGTGGGACAGGCCTGGAATACCTCCAAAAGGAGGCATCCTGATCAGATGATGAACCACCTCAACTGATTTCTGTCAACACAAAGGAGCAGCAGCTCCCCTCAGAGCTCTTAACCTTATCTCCAGGTGGAAACTTCCTTCCCAGAGGAGTCCAGCCCTCTGGGGAGGAAGCTAATTTCTGCAACTTGTGTCCTTGACCTCATTATTCGGGCCTTGAAGAAGAAGAAGAAGAAGAACTCATGACCTTAGGTGACGTTTGTGACGCTGATGGACTCATAGATTGAAAGTTTTGCCTTACGACCCAGCTCTCTCTTCAAAAAAACAGACGGATACAACATCATCATCACTGCTGATGCTGTACCAAACCTCCTGTCCATCCCATGATTCATTTGCCCTTCACAATTAGTTAATGAGCCTGGAGATGAAATCCTTTTATTTCCAACTCTTAAGTCCACCAATAACTTGCCGGGGATCCCCTCGAAACCCTCCACCTAACACGCTATTTTTCCTGAAAGGTACAAGAAGAATCCCAGCTGCTTCTGAGTGCCTGTTTGTCCTGTGATGGCTGCCTGTCAGAGGAGGAGAGCATGAAGATCTCCCAACAAAGCTTGGGGGAAGTGCAGCAGGTTCTGACCCTCAATAAGGTTAATATGCCCAACATACATCCTCAGGAACACTGGAGAGTGAGGCCTCCATGTTCCCGCAGTGAGACTCAGTCTTTTGACACTCATGCCTCATAGTTTTGTTTCTCTTCTTATTTTCGTCAGAAGTGTGATGTGTCCAAGCACAAGGTGGTGGTGGCGTCCATCTGTCCACAGTCTCTACCTTTCTTCGCTGTCAAATTTGGCCTGGATGTGACTGAGGCTACGCACAAGCTATGTGGGTTCCTCAAAGGTTTAGGTGAGTGAGTGGGATCCAAACATGACTGCCTTGCCTTCACAGTGCAACAAACTTGTAAAATCTTAAAACAATATTGAAGTGTTCCTATTTGTAGGTTTTATTTGGTGCTCGTGTTTTGTGACAGATTTATCTGATTGTCCAGTCTCCCTCCCTACCTATGATAATAGATTCCATGTGCCTTTTTACTGTGACATTGATGTATCCACAATATGGCAGTGAAGAGTCAAGGGCCGCCGCGGTGAAGGACATTCTGATAATGGGCCTAGTCAGTGAAAAGTGGAAAACACCGAGGCAGCAGTCTGTGGTCTGCTCGCTATCAAATACATCCAAACTAGTATACTGAAAATATACTTACTTTTCCATTTCACTTGTTTTTCATCTTTGTCATATCCATATACATTTGTCGGGCTCCTATGAAAACATGAACAAATACTAATACACACCCTAAAATAATCGTCCAGAGGTAGCTGACAATTACATTTATTATCAAGTCTAAATTGTAAGTTGAATATACTTTATTGAATTGTTATTTTTCCAAAATCACAATTCTTTGTACAGTGCCCAATATTGGTCATAAAACATTGAAGGAGTAAAATGAAGAATTTCCAAATGTGGGATTTTTTTTTATTTTTTTTTTTTAAATGCTTTTGGGGTCAAATCATGCACTGTAAAAATAAAATAGTTTGTTGATAAGAAAGAAATTAAATATTATATTTCTTTTTGACTAACTAATCTATTTAATATATAATTTTTTTGAGTTCATCAACAGTTCTCTTAACAATACAGAATGAGAACAGAAAGTTGTCAGTCTGCATAAATGTTCCCCTTGAAGGAAGAGCACAAACACAAACAAGCCTTTAAAATCTATATCATAATATCATTCGCAGGGCTCCAAAGTAATTCAAAGGTCAACATTTCTTACTTACCATATCTATTACATATGTTCTATTATCTATCACATCTATTTCGCTGTTCATATGTAATATTGGCTATTAAAAAGAACTAAAATATGAACTAATGATTGATGTTTTTGAGTTTGTGACTCGTTCCTGAGCAGCAGCGGGATTTTCTGTCCGCGGATAAATATTTTCATTAAAGAAACATGAATTCTTGGTTGAAGAGAAGATCTTGATTTAACCTGGGGGAACTAACACCTACAGTATTCTGTGCTCAATAAATGCCTCTCATCGCTCTGTTTTCCCTGCAGGAGTGCAGTATGTATTTGACACCACTCTGGCGGCAGGTTTCAGCATCTTAGAGAGTCGTAAGGAGTTTATTCAGAGGTATCGGAGGAGGCACCATGACTCCCATGCCTTGCCCATGTTCACCTCCTCCTGTCCAGGTAAAGATCGTGGCCTCCTTCCCACAAGTCATATTTCCTCTCCATCTTACTGTCAGAACTATTTTCCTCCCTGACAAACTTCTCTCCAACCTAAAAATGTCTTTCTCACGTCTTTCTGCTGTTGCTCCTTATGGTGCAGCTACTTTGCAGGAAGTGTTCCGCGCAGAGGGAGGCAGAGCTTGTTTTAGAAGGAGAGATAGCGGTAGTTTGCTGGTGAGAAAAGATAGAGAGCTCATTTTTCACCACTCCCTTCACCGAAGATAGGAGGAGAACGATTAGGTTCCATTCTTTAAGTCTGGATGATTTCCTCTCGTCATTATAAATTAAATTTATTATTATTATTATATCTGACAAAGCTCAACAAGAAAAAAAATAACATTGGGGGAAGTTTGATCTGCTAAAATGTCATAATTACTGCAGAGGTGTAAGACTTCTTTACAATGTCAGAAAACTTTTCATTGCGTTTTCCAGAGACAAAAATGACATTGAAATATTTCATCCAGAGCATGATATTATATTTGCTCTGTGTTTAACAGATAAAGCTAATGTGAGGTAAACAGTCGATCACAGGGCGGGGTCAACAAAGGATTCATTTAATGTGGAAACTGAATTCCTTTTATGTCAGTGTTATTTAAATCCTTAATTGAAATAATGTTTCTTTTAACTGCGGATATTATGGGATGTCTGTTAAGGACAAGAACAGCCTGAATGGTAATGTCGAAGCTTTCTCCGAAGGTATTGGGTTCAGCAGAGGGACTTGGGTTTCCTTTCAGGGAAACATGTGGCTGAGAAAGCTAAAAGATTGATCTGCCAATCGGGTCATGTTCTATCGCTGGATTGTTTCCGATGCCCTCAGGCTGACGGTAAGATGTACCTGCGAGGAGAATAGATCGCTGTTTTCCTCATTCCTTCAACTAAACTAAACGCAGAGGACGCTCATTCTAAATAACAGTTATTTTATTGTGAACATGGTTCATTACATTTAAAGAATTCTAACATATTTATAAGATTTGCTGCTTTTAGTTTTTGTAGCTTATCCTCCTACCGTCCCATTCCTCTTTATCTCTTCCCTCCGTTTGCTGCTGAGTTGGAATATATGGACTTGAGTGAACTAGAAATGAATTGCCCTTTTGAGCTCAATAAAGTTGAAAGTCTGAGCTGAACGGAACTTTATGGATTTCATATTGGAGATAAAAACATAAATCTTCACTTTTAGGAAGCTGAAAATTTCCATTAATTTTGTTTCATATAATTGCTTGTTGATTTTTAGCCCCACTGTAGTGGAAACCTGTTTATCCATACTGAAGATATACTGTCATGGATAAGTGTTGGATTTCACAGCAGAGACATGCCTCTATTGGACTTTAAAAACACTGTTTACATGATTTTTGTCTTCATAATCTCCACTGTCTTACAGGGTGGATCCGCTATTCAGAGCGTGTCCTAGGCAGTTTGGTCACCCCTCATATCTGCACAGCCAGGTCTCCTCAGCAGATTATGGGTTGTCTGGTCAAAGACTACTTCTCTAATCAGCAGGTGGGCTTTTATTGTTGACACAGTCAAGTGCATTGAATTTCTTGGTTCTTCTGTTGTACATTTTCCCCAACATTAACAAAGATGAGTGTGCTACAAGAATCCCTCCCATCCGTTGTTTGTTTTTTTTGTTTAAAGCTGGGGGGGGGTTTCAGATCCATCGGTACAAGTTGAACTTTACAGAATTTTCTTCAGTGTTAGTATTTGAGATCTGGTCTGGGGCTGCTGTGGCTCATGAGCTAGAGTCAGAACTCAAAAAGCAGTGTATTTGTTTCACAGAACTTTATGTACACATCTCCCATAGCCTAGTGAGATGCATTTTCTTCAAATTTCAAAATCCTAATTATTCTCAAATAAGCCATTACAAATAATGACAACTTACTAATTCCACATCATAAAGCCTTAGAACATGAAGCTGATCTCCTACATGGAAGTGGGGATATTAGTATTTCATGCTAGTATTTTGACTAACTCTGGAGTGTCGAGTGTGTGTGTTACTTTCTACAGGCAGCAGGAATCAAATCTGTGTGTCCCTCAATTATCATCAGTTCATTTTTGTCTTTCTTTGATAAAATGCATCGGTGCAGGATCCTGAGTATTTCATGTTTTTGATATTGAGGAAATATTGGCAGAGCTAGAGTTAAGAGATTAAACAGACTGAGCACATAAAAAAGTGAGCTATGTAAAGTACAAGTGTTCCTCAGATCTGTGCCAATAAAATCAACACCTAGTATTTGACAGTGGTGTTACCGTTTCACCATAGTATGGCAATAAAACTATTAAACACACCAGGTTCTGCACATGAAACAATCTGCCTCACTATGTTGTTTTTACCTCTGCCCCAGCAGAAGCTGAGTCCAGAGAAGGTCTACCACATGTTGGTGGCTCCCTGCTTTGATAAGAAGCTGGAGGCAGTCAGAGAGGAGTTTTACAACAGCCTGCTGGAGACCAGAGATGTGGACTGTGTCATCACCTCAGGTTCGCTCCTCTGGATCTTCAACGTTGCTGTCTCTTGGATGTCTAGATTTTATTGTATCGTGTTTTGAGTAAAGGGTTCTGTTAAATACAGCTTTTATGAGGGTTGGTGTCTCCAAGAGTCCAGTTATGTCTATAGAAGGAAGATGCTCTTTATATTTTATATCTATACTGAAGTACTGCTGCTTTTTATTTTATTACATTTCCATAATATAGGCTTTACAATTTCTCTCCCTCAAACACTTGTGGGTATCAGTCATTAAAAAGTGAGTACAAGATCCAAGTCCTGACTAGCTGGACACTCCAGGCCAACAAGATCCACATCTGTTTGATGAGACATGAGATAGTCAAGTTGAAAATCTGCACTGACTTGTGCACCTGTGTATGATTTGTTGAGAAGGACATAGGATACGCCGGGCCTTTTAGAAGTGCAGAATCGCAGTGCTCTTCAATGTGAGCATTTTCTTCCTCTGTATTTTTGTTCTTATCTGCAGTTAGGCTGCATCTGCTGATAAAGACAAATATTACTTAGGTTTTACTTCCTCACATCAGTGTTTTAGCTGTTACTAACGTTGTACAGATGTCAGAGTACACTCCATGTTTTTTTATATTTCAGGAGAGATTTATTCCCTGATGGAGCAGACTAAGGTCTCAGTGGAGGAGCTGGACTCGATGCCACTGGACCAAGTGTGAGTAGTTGAATTAGTTGACATGTGTTATGGATTTTTTTTTCCAATCAAAATAATAACCTTGGTGTAATTTGGTTGGTCTGAAAAATTCTAAGAAGTGTATTTGATCACCAATAGACATTTCACCCCTTATAGGCTTTTCTGAGTTTTACAAAGGTTAATGGTTACTCCATACATTAGCAGTACTTTGTACTCTTTAAATATCTGAAAACTACATTTCAAACCTCATCGATATAATATTGCTAATTAAAATAAACTAAATCACATTTTTTAGAGCAGTGGTTCTCACTTATTAGAAAATGTTTTACCATATTTAAGTTGGGTTTTTTTTTGCCAAGAATCCCCTGATCAGCACAAAACATTTTGATAGGAAAAAACGCCTCCTATGAAGACGATCTAATGCTGGGGCATGATTTATAAAACAACAAACTTGTTACAAGTACAGCTAGATTTACAATGTTTGACTATAAAAGCATATTATATAAATGTTACTGCAAGATGTCTTTCGCTAGTTAAAGTAGCAAACATTAGCCTGATGCTCCTAAAATGTGTTTCTTCTCAACTTTTAATTCTTTATGTTCTCTGAGTTGCCATGTTAACAGTCACCTTTTCTGCCATCGCAGGCTGGGAGAGGCTGGAGACACGATGCTGGTGAGGCATGAAGGTCGAGGCTCTGAAGGGTTTCTGGAGCATATCTTCAAACATGCTGCCAAAGAGCTTTTTGGTCTGGACGTCCATGAGATCACTTACAAGAACCTCAGGTGAGCGATAAGGACACCCTTTGATGCATTCTGGTGGAAATCTGGGCTTTCTAACTGCAACTTAAGTCTCACGTCTGTCCTGATGAATAGTTTATCACTGGTCTTTATCCTTCAGTGTGAATACTTTATTTTCCTCAGAAAACTCTTCACCTGTCAATTATGTTCATTATTTAGGAACCGTGACTTCCAGGAAGTAACTCTTGAGCGGGACGGGGAAACTCTGCTGCAGTTTGCTGCTGTCTATGGCTTCAGGAACATCCAGACCCTGGTTCATCGGATGAGAAAGGGACGTGTACCTTACCAGCTGGTGGAGGTGCTGTCTTGCCCAGGAGGTAACGCATAATTGGTCTTAAGAAAATGCATTGTTTTAGAGGGTAATCCCTGCAGAAACCCTTCTATATAGCCTGGATCTGCTGATGTCAGCTCTGTTGTCTGTCCACTAAGGGTGCTTGAGCGGCCGCGGTCAGGCGGAGAGTGAGGCAGGTGGCCGGGTTGATAAAGCTCTAGTCCAGCAGATGGAGGAGGCCTACAGCAGCCTGCCAGTCCGTCTCCCAGAGATCAACCCTGCCCTTCAAACTCTCTATCAAGACTGGCTGCAAGGCCAAGACTCTCTGCAGGCCAGCACGCTCCTGCACACACAGTACAGAAACCAAAGTCCGAGCCACACAGAGCCGCCACACATGCAGTGGTGAATTTTAGATTGAAGACATGATGGACATTTCTCATGGTGGCACATTGAGGAGCAAGCTGTGGACCATGCATCACTTTGGACCGGTTCTTCCATATGGCCACTGCGTGGTGAAATTCCAATAAGTGGATCGTGGAAATCTCTAGCAAACGTGAATTTTTACGTCGCACAGAACAGTACGCTGCTGAGAACCTTTGGATGCTGAACGTACACTAGAAGAAACTAATGTATTCCAGATCTAAAATGTCCCAATATAAAACCTTCAGGATTATGTTTTGTTTTGTTTCTCACTTTAAGACAAAAGTAATTGTTCTCAAACAAAGCGATAATTATGCAACAAGGTAATAACCATCACCGTCAATGGAAAGTAAGGCTGCCGTGTGATTCAAGAGGTTCAATGTCTTTCAATAACATTCGTTACCTTACAGTGTTTGTTTCTGTTTAACTACCGCTCAAGGTTTTGTTAAAAAATCCCTTGGGGATTCTTTTATAATGGTTCAAGACCACTTCACCCTTATTACACTGATTTGTATGTCTAAGTGTTGTTTTTGATATTTGTTTTAACAAGAGGAGAGATAAATGTTTATCGTTTCATTGTGACGCTAAGCCTACGGACAACAAAGTGCTTTCCATCAAAAAGACCGATTGAATCAAATAAGAGTTTAAAAAAAAAAAAAAAAAAAAGTAAATTAATCACGGACACTACATCATGAGATGAAAATAAACAATTTGAGGTATTAGAGTCAAACTTCTTCACCTTATTAAATGTTCTTTGCAATATAGACCGATAAAAGAGGCCAGTCCCACTTCTGACCTTTAGTGGAATAGATATTTTTGACTGCAAATGTAACCACAAACCATTAATTTAAGATAATAGTGACTTTCCAAAAGCTATGCAAATATGGAAACAATCCTTTCCATATATTTCTGTGGTTAAGATCTGGATTGAATAATACAAATTTTGAATTTCAAACAAAGTCAAAGAGATCAGGATCAAAATCATTGACAATTTCTATCCTTGAAGCTTATTCCTATTGATTTACATTAAAAAAATGCCTCATCAGAGTGCTCTTTCTTTGGCTTTGAAATTGAATCCTTGTTTCATCTGATTTTCAAGTGCTACTTCGGACTTATCGGACTTTGGTTTCTATACCTTCTGGCCAGAGCTATCTGCTACTTTTTACATCTCTGTATTGGCTTGTATAAAAGAAGAAATGCTTTAGTTCCTACACACTGACACTGGTAATAGTGACCTGGATAAGGCATTATCAAGGTTGGTGTGCTGATGTATACATTCCATATCACTAATACAAAAGAGCCCAACCAAGGTTTGTCTGCTTAAATGCATTTCTTTCTGTCCACTGTCTTCACATTCTTGCTCAAGGAGGAAGTATTTGGTCTCTATAGAATAAAAGGCATGTCGTCTAGAATTGCTCTTTGTGCCTTGAGATAACTTATGTTGTGATTTGGTGCTATATAAATAAGATTGAATTGACTTTTCTAAAACAAATGACATACAATATTTGATTAACCATTAAATGTGGTAACTTTGAGAGTTCCTTCAATATGTGGAAAGTCAAAATGACTTACAAAGAGATGAAGAAAATACTTGAAGCAACCCTGTATATGTAGTAAAACAATTATATTGTTATAATCTAGTTGTCCTGAATGTTAGTCTTCTATCTTATTCTATTTAACCAAGAACCCCGAATGATTTTTATTCGACTGTCATAGGACTTTGAATGAGGCAAATAAAGTCAATATATAAGAAACATGCTGCTGTTGAACCATGCTGATTAACTGTTTCTCTCCGGACCGATGTGAATGTAACATTTGGCCGCATTGGAAAAAAAGTTTCAAATTAAAATACTGTCTGCTAGTCATAGGCCGAAGCTCATACACGTATAACATATGAAACGTAAATCTAGCTGGCAGTTAGAGTAGCTAGTTGAGTCATTTAAAATTTAAAATTTATTCATAAACACCGCCGTGGAAAAACACACACACACACACCTACACAACTACACACACACCTACCTCACTTGCACTTTCACTATGGGACAATACACTTCCCGTCAACTGTACATTTAACTAATTTATTTGC
>VRLP01000544.1:0-208773 GCA_009660295.1 Lophius piscatorius | reverse complement strand
TGACTTATGCTTGTGAATATCAACCATGAGTTGAACCTGACTTATGCTTGTGAATATCAACCATGACCTTAACCTGACTTATGCTTGTGAATAACAACCATGACCTAAACCTGACTTATGCTTGTGAAGAAAAACCATGACCTAAACCTGACTTATGCTTGTGAATAACCACCATGACTTTAACCTGACTTATGCTTGTGAATAACCACCATGAGTTGAACCTGACTTATGCTTGTGAATAACAACCATGACCTAAACCTGACTTATGCTTGTGAATAACAACCATGAGTTAAACCTGACTTATGCTTGTGAATATCAACCATGAGTTAAACCTGACTTATGCTTGTGAATAACAACCATGAGTTAAACCTGACTTATGCTTGTCTATATACAGACTGGCTCCTTTACAATATAAGCAGCAAAACCCACTGATTGAATCCCTGTTGAATTTGGACAAAGTGTCCTTGAGTGATTTAGAATGTTTTGTTGTAATCAGTGAGTGAAAAATTAACAATTACAGTAAAATAATACTAAGTTGGATCTCCTTGAGATGGTTCTCATGAGGTAAATGTGGATTTACCTCATTTTCTTTAACTTCCCTAGTGAGTAAAATGCAAATTATGAGAGTAAAATAAAACATATGCAAGATAGTTTTCCTCGAGTCGATTCTTATGCAACAAATTTGGACTATATCGGACCAACTGTTAGGAAATTACAGCCCGAAAAACAACTACTTTGGAGATAAAGCTCCCCCTAGTGGCAGAAATATGAAACTGAATATCTATGGGGGTAAAAACATTTGCAAATGAGCCATGAAACAGTTTCTGAGTTTTTTGGCGTTAACACAAAGAACCCAAAGATTCGAGACTGATGAATTGAGACTGACTTTTCTCAAGCTGCACTGGAAGCTGGAAAAACTCCGATCTCCGGCTACGCCGGTTCGGCTCGGTCCATCTGGCCCGAGGGCTTTAATTGGTTTGTTATTTGTCTTCTGAAAAACAGTCAGATACAAGCGAAGTTGTTGGCTGTCAGGGCAGGAGCGATGTCTCAAGATTTGTGGTGCACTTTCAGTGAAAAAGCACCATTTTGAGGACAGAATAAATACCAGCGAGGGCTTTTACTCTGACAGCCACGTTTAGTCCACAACAGAAACCTGATAAGATACTTTTTCAACCCTAAGTGCAAAGCGGTGAACCGAACCCAACTCACAATGCATGAGGAGGATTACGTACTTTATCACGTAGTATACCACGGTGAGGCAAGAGTCACAAATCTGCATTATTTTTACAGCTTTTTTTATTGAATTATTGCAGAAATTTTTCATTTTGCTCCGAACTGCAAAATCAAAAAAAGTGAAATCTGAGTACCTAAAGGGAAAAAAAACAACAACCAGCTGATTTATTGTTGAACTTTGAAATAAAATTTGCATAAAACCCTGATTTATAGGTCAGCATGATCAATTTTATGTCCCCAAAAACCTTATTTTCTTACACATTTTACATAAAATGTGTAAAACTCATGTGACTTTTTCCTCCCCTTTTATCAGAAATTAGAACAAAAAGTTTAGAATTTTATAATGCAATCGCTTCCCAGCACTCCCCGGTCCCTGTTAACAAGGGTTTGGTACCGGCACCAGAAGTTCTTCGGCTGGGTTGATAGACAAAACAAACAAAAATTAAAACAGGCAACTTCTACACAACGTCAAGAATCCGGGATTTTCAAAATAAAATACGTAACAATTTAAAGCGCTGACATGACAGGAAGTTCAAACCCGATTTTCTTTTTTAGTAAGTGACAGTCGACACATAATATTTAATAAATCAGTATTTGACAAAAACATGGCCATGATGGAAACACTTTTAACTTGACATTTTAATTAATTTTAATAAATTCTAATACAATTTTTTAACTCATTAAATATCTATAAAGTTGAGTATTTTCAAATCATAGAGTAATTTAACACATTATAATAATTGATAGGAATCTTGGCAGTTGCCCCCTATATAATAATAATAATAATATATTTAATTTATAATACACTTTACATTTGGATCAAATCTCAAAGTGCTACAAAGTAAAAGCAGATAAAAGCATCAATAAAAAATTAAATACTAACTATATAAAAACCATCTATTATTTTTTTTCATGTTTTTGCAGTTTTTGAGCACAAGAGCAATTTTCATTCAGTCAAACCTCAATCTCCCATCTGGCCCTTTTTCCTGCCCTAAAAAAAGACAGACAGTAATGCCAATACTGTGCAGCTCTGAAGCTGCTGTTTACCAGCAGCTTTAATGCAGAAGCCCCTTAATTGCATTCATTATCTAAAGCTCCAGGTCTGGGCCAAGGTTGCTGAAAGAGATGGGGGATTTCAGTTATCTCTTGTTTATTCAAAAAAAAATATATATATATATATATATATAAAATAATAACTGCCAGAACTGTAGATAATGCGTAATGAGCACATTATAGCACATACTGTGGAAATAAATAATGAAAAGGGAAAGGATTGCCTCCGCACTTTTATCATCTCCCGTTTTCCATACAGAGGAGAAATAAGGACGTGTAGGCCGGAGAGCTTAAGACCTATTCAAAGTCTAGGGGAAAATGGAAGTTTCTTTGTGTGAGGGGACACATAATGGAGTCCCCCCACCCCCCCCATCCCCTGAGGTGAAGTGGAAAATGGCTATATGATTGAAAAAAGCAAAGTATGCATTAAAAAAAAAAAAAAGAAGGAATGTCTGAAGTTACCTGAAAGGAATGTCGCGTCAGCTGGCTTTAAAGATAATTGAAGTTAGTGTTAAACAGATAGTTTCTTACTTTATTTCAGAGTTTCTCATTTCTGCCTCTAAACAGATGTTTGTCGACTCATCAAAGGTCGACAAATCAAATCTGACCATTTGGCAGAGACTTTTAGTCTTTCATTACTGTCACGGATAAAGACCCAGTTTAGACTCGGTTTTAAAACGCGTTCTGGAGCGAGCGGATCGCGAGGGCACGAGAGACACGTCGCCTTTTTACTCTCCTGCGTCTATCAGGTGTCTCCAAATGTGTCCTGATGACCACTTGTGTTCAGATTCCGTTACTTCCTACGTCACTTTCCCTACAAAGTCAAAGGGCGTCACCCGTAGTTATCAGTCACGTCAGATATCAAGCGCCAGAATTGTTTAGCTAGCTAGCTAGCACGGGCTAGCTAACAACTGGAAGATGTTCAAAGGGCTAACATACATGTATGGACTATTCCAGCTGTTGAGACGGACAGGTGTTGAGACGGAGTTAGCCCCCTTTTTCTGTAAAAGCTTCGTAATGTGTTCTGTGTTCTGGCATCTTTCTATTCAAGACTTTTTTTCAGAAACGTGTGCTACAGTAGCTCCTCTGTCAGATCGGGCAATAAAAGTCAAGCCTTCACCCATCGTACTTTCAACTGAGCCTTGCTGGTCCATGATCCTAACATTGCCCTTCTTTGGACCCCCTTTGGTAGGTTTGGTAGGTGTAAGTCAACTGTACCCTGAGCGCTGTCAGGTACCAGGATGAAATCCTCAGACCCACTATCAGATCTCCCACTGCTGCATTGGAACTTGGGTTCGTCCTGGTGCAAGACACTGCCCGGCCTCAGGTGACCAGAGTGTTCAGGCAGTTCCTGGATGATGGAGGAAGTGATGTCATTGAGTGGTCCTCAAGCTCCTCAGAGCTGAATCCACATGAGAACCTCTGGGATGTTCTGTATCGCCATCAAGTTGAACCACAGACTTTCCAGGAGCTCATTGATGCCTGGATCCAGGTCTGGGAGGAGATCCAACAGGTCTGCCATCTCATCAGGAACAGGTCCAGATGTCTTCAGGAGTCCCCTCGGCACGTGGAGGTCAAAAGTCGAACCCAACACTGACACACAGTATGAGTTGTGATGAAATTCACAGCAGTGGGCCCAGAACCTGTGATTTCAGTTTGTCCCCCTGGTTCCGGGTGTTTTTTTTAGAATCCGGTCCTCAGTGGGTTTTGAGTCTTTCCTTAATATTTGTTGAGCAGTATTAGACTGATGTGGAAATGTTAATAAGTGAGAAAAGGAGGGGAAGAAAAGTACCTGGCTTCTTGTCGGGATCATCCCTTTGATTCAAACTCACTGAACTCTCTTCTCCCGTAAAATATTTATTTCTTCCGTCAGGCTGGATTCTCATCTCAGCCAAGTGTCGCTGGTAACCTTCTGGCATGGACCGCAAAGTCACGTATTTCATTAGCTATAGCTCGGTTCTATTATTTTGGCACTGGAAACGTTTCTCTGAGAGTTTCTGCTTTATATTCTAGGACTCTTAAACTCCAAGAATGGCTTCAACCCCTCAACATTTACAAAAGCTACATTAGAGCCATGGGGAGTAAATGGATTAAATTACCGGCGGCATCTCGGTAAAAGCATCGATATTGTGACAAACGCGCTCGGAAATGTACTATGCGCTCATTTGGGCATGGCGGATTTTGAAAATAGATCTTTATTTCCTGTCGCATCCCTGAATATTGTTATTGTTGTGCGTCTTCCGCACATCTATGTACATCTCGTGGAGTTTACTCAACTATTAACGAGAAGGAAAAGTTCTTTTTTAGCTCTACCCAGCGGGTAAATTCCTCCGGTTCCTTAATTGGCGTTCTCTTTCGATAAAGCGACAAATAAATTAGCCTCTGAATGAGTAGAGTGATGATAGTGGGGATGGTGATAATTGGTCTTTTTCAGGATCAGTTTTTATCGATAACGATCAATTATTAATATTACAAATATAGTAAGTCCGTTCCGCTAAATCAGAACGGACCTAATGGTTGTTTAAGTCAGATTAAAAAGTAAAAATGTGGATAAAATTCAGACGTCCAAAAGGATTTTCATAGTGCGTCTGGTGTCTGAATATAATAAAGCGTGAATGATAAACAATTATACCATCCAAAACTTCTAAAACTTAAAAATACACACAAGGATTTTAATAAAACTGTATATTTAAGTTCTGATGTTTCTGCTGAGGTGTTTGGGTCGGACCTATTGGAGACCACTTGTTATATGTGGTCGACCATAAATGTCACAAAATTACATTTAATATATTTTTTTCATTGACTTAAAAAAAAAAAACGATTAAAATTGGTATATTTAATTTAAAAAAACAATGTTTTTATTTAGATGGTTTTATAGAAAACCTGCCATTATTTTTTCTATTTTTATTATATTTTTTTCTATTTTATTTTTGATTAATAGACAGAAATACAATAACATGACAAGACTTCCCAAAAAGTAAAAATAAATAACTAAATAAAAGTTTATACCAACGTAAAGATCTTACCTATAAGAATAATTATATTAATTAGTTGGGGGAAAGGTCTTTATCCAGAACTCCCAACACAATATTCAAAGGTTGAAATTCAAATTAAATGTTTTTTAGTCTCAGCGGGTTTTAAATATCAGTCCACAAACGTTATTCATTTTTATATAGTTATTATTATATTTTTTATTCATGCTTTTATCTGCTTTTACTTTGTAGCACTTTGAGATTGGATCCAAATGTAAAATGCGTTATAAATTAAATGTATTATTATTATTGTTATTATAACATACAGGCAGAAGAATGAATGAAAGAATTTTTAATGTAATTTATTCATACATTTTGTGGTATTTTAAGTGTCAGTCTCCTTTTATCTCGCATTTTATTGTATGTAAATGATATATTTGGTTGAATTGATTGGAACGTCAGCTTGTGAATATGAATTAATATATATTTTCAAACAGAATCCGGTTAGATTCCTTCAGTTTAAAATGAATGTATCATGTTTTTTAGAATCGAATGAGGTCACTTCGTACCAGAGCTGCTCCTTATTCTTTCTTTAAGACCAGAAAGACACAGGAAGTGATGCGGAGGAGACGAGAGGCGGAGCCAAACATCCCTTCCTCGCTTCTTCATGCCGCCCCGAGATCTTGAAATAAACCGAGCCCCCGTTGAGACAAACTAATGAAATGACATGGAAGTGCGCCGTTCCCTCTCATTTACAGTCATTGTAGCTCGCCATGCAGTCAATCTCTCCATCTGTCTGAAATCCATCCGAGGATCTAATCCAGGATGTTTATTCTATAATGGCTTAGATGTCTGGAGGGAGGCGTTGGAAAAAAAAACATTGCTGTGTTTGTCTGAATGAACGAGATAATTGTGTAGAAGTTTATACATTGTACTCGTGTCGGAAAATACGTACTCATGTTAAAGATACTTGTTGTTTTCAGTTTTTCAACCCAGCGCAGGCGCCTAACGACTTTGTGGTAATGCTGACGGACAAACGGAATCTGCTGACACGGCAGAATTGCTCCAGGAGCATTAGAGTCAATGGGGCGTGTCTCACAGATATAAGCTGATGGATCTGAAATGAATCTGGCTATGATGGGACTCCTGAGACAGTCGAGCAAGTAGTGAAAATACAGATTTCTATTATGTGTAATCAACGTTCCATTTCTCCGTATTAATGATAAAAACAATCTTGTTGATTTGGAAAAAAAGTTGAAACGTATTCTGCCTCAGTAGGACGTCTGGAGTGACAGAGAAGTGTGTTAGAAGGTACAGGATATGTTTGACAGCGGTGAGGTGTGCTGTAGGAGTGACCGATGGGTTTAAGGTAGAGGTGGGACCGCACCAAGGTTGGGCTCTGAGCCCATTCTGGTTTGCTATGGTGATTGACAGGCTGACAGTCCCGTCCTTTAGATCTTCCTCCATCACACCAACCAACTGCATATCCTCTCTCACCACATCCAGAAACCTCGTCTTTGGTCTCTTGCCTGGCAGCTCCATCTCCAGCATCCTTCTACCAGTAGATCCACTATCCCTCCTCTTCACGGGTCCAAACCATCTCAATCTGTCCTCCCTGACTTTGTCTCCAGGACGTCTAACCTGGACTGTCCCTCTGATGTCCTCATTTCTAATCCTGTCCTTCCTCCTCACTCCCAGAGGATATCTGAACATCTTCAGCACCGCCCCCCCTCCATCCTGCCACTCAAGCAGAGCTGCTCGCACCACCATCTTGGAAAACCTCTCCCTTCACACCGGCTGCTACTCTTCTGTCACAGATAACTCTTGACACTCTTCTGCACCCACTCCACCCTACCTGCACTCACTTCTTCACCTCTTTTCCACACCCATCGTTGCTCTGAACAGTTGAGCCCAAGTCATTAAACTCCTGCACCTCCTCCACCTCTACTCCTTCACCCTCAGCCTTCCTCCTGCCTCCTTTTCATCCACACACATGTATTCTGTCTTCATTCCTCTTCTCTCCAGCGCATACCTCCACCTCTCCAGGTGTTCCTTCACCCTGCTCCCTGTTCTCACAATAAATCGCCATGTCCTAAAGGGAACAGCCCAAAGAGGAGACTTTCTACTAGATGGTCGGACTAGATTTAAAGAGAAGCATTCAGGATTTTAAATAAGCACATAAATAAGTAATATATATATTTATATTTAAAAAAAAATGCAGATTATATATGTCGAGAGTCTCCAGACGTTCATAATTGTTTTTTCAAATAAATAAATACAACCTAGTTCCTAATTTTGAACCACTGAATGGCAGAATCGAACCATCCCCAATAGATTTGTCTGCATTAATGCCCCCCGAGACAAAGACACCGAGTATCTCTTGAACGGCTAAGCTAATATTATCTCATCTTAATGACCTTTACTTCAAAGCGGTATGACTGCAGAACCCAGGAGTCAATGGATTTAAACTTTAATGTCGATGAATAATTAAAAGGCTGGGAAAAGACCATTAAACTGGCCAATAAAGATGAAGGGGGGGGGGGGGCTGCCGTCTTAAATGTTTAAAATGCTGAATGGGCCGACAAAGAAGCTCATTTGGAAAACCGTTACATTACACTGATTCATTTTTTGGTCGATAAGGTTAAAAGCCATCAGACACACAAAGTAATGGATAACAAGTTCCCACGAGTATTTAAACACAACATTCTTACCCATTAAAAGCCTTTTCGTAATAATATGATTAAAGCGAGGGACTTTGGGGGGGGTTGTTTTAGCTTTACAGCGCCTCAGTTTTACCAACAGGATGAGAAAGGTTACCTCCCCCCAGGAATAATTGAAACCCTTTAACAAAAAAAAATATATATATTAAAATAAATAGATATAATGTATAAAAAAATATTGTAAACCGTTGAGAAAAGTGAAGTTAACTGTAATGCAAAAAAAAAATGTCTGCCTTGCTTATACCCAAAATGTTTCATTCAAATTAATCACAAAAATCTAACGTCTAAGTCAACATTTTAAAAAATTGTGGGGGTTTAGGTCAGGTGACTGGGATGGCCGTGACAAAGCTTGTGTTTTTAGCAAAGTCCAGGGCTTTTAGAAGAAAAAACAGCCGCACAGCATCAGAGATCCACCTCAGGACTTCACGGTGGGTATGAGGTGATTTTCTCTATGACTTTCTTGCTACGCTACACCCATCTTAGATGCATGTTGCCGAAAAGCTCTACTTGGGTCTCATCTGACCTCTGACCTTGTTCCAGTGAAAGTCCAGTGGTGTTTGTCAAACTGTGGGATCTTTAGTTTGTGTGTGGACGACAGCAGAGGCTTTATTCTATAAGAATTGTAAGTGTGTGTGTGCGTGTGTGTGTGCGTGTGTGCGCGTGAGGGCATGAACACTTCAGTCTGATTGGATGCAGCGAATCATCATGATAAATGTAGCGTTGGCAAACCTACAGACATGAAGAGACTTAATTGCGAGAGATGAATTAAATGGCCTTGTCATCGCGCGCCCATGCCAAGCGCTGTACACGCAGCGGGAGGAGAGAGTGGCAGATCTTAAAGAAAAAACACGCAGCATCCTCACTTAGGCTTAATGTGAGCATTCCGAGTCATCGTCTTTTCCAGAATTAATGACATTGCCGTTACCGCTGGGCAAAAAAAACGCCATTATTCAGGCGTGTGTGCATAAAGACCTAGTTTGGGTCTGCTGGGTAAACAGAGCCGGATCTCTTCTCAGTAGAATCCATAATGAATACTTTCAAAGTCATCTACTCTCACTCGATACAATAAACAGAGAAAGATTTGTTTTCTTCCAGATTATTTTTATTCAGAACCTCCACTGGGATTGTAGCGATCCAGTGAACAGAACAATGATTCTGGTCAGAACACAGAGCTGCAGATTGACCCACACCTTGATTGGTATTGATTTAATTGAAATGTTTTATTTTGAATACGTTAAAAAAAACACCAACAAACAGAGTGGACAGAAAATTTAAAAAAAAAGAATAATATTTAAAGTACAAACTTATTTAATCCCACGCCTTCATCATAAGTTTGTGTTATTTTGTTATAGTAGATCATTTTATATTCTATTATATTATATATTCTATGATACAAAACATGCATGTAATTTAATATCCAGTAAATATTCATTTTGATTAAACATAAATTCATTCATTCATTCATTATCCATGAGCGTTAATCCTGTTCAGGGTCAAATATCTTCAAATTTAAATTCTTATTTACATAAAAAGAGGAAGATAAACCGAGAAAGATTTATATTAAGAAACAAAATAAATAGACATATAAACACCTGGTGATTGTTAAGCCCCGCCTTCATTTCTTCTTACCTTGTTTTAAACTGGTTTATATCGGGACATTGTTTTAACTCCACATTAAGAATCTTCCATAGTTTGACTGATTGATGTGCAAAAACTTTTCCTGGTCCTACAAAAACTGTGAGTTTTGAAATTGAATTTTCCCGCCTATCGAACAGTTTTTGAATGATATTGAACTATAATTTAGCCTTGAACGTTACTTTTGCTGTTTGATATTCCGTAATATCTCCAAATTTAAAAAAATCCGGACTGTGAGAATAAAGAGCTCTTTTTTTAGAGAATTGTAATTGAGTACTTTTTTGTAGTTTTTGCCCCAAACCTCTGCTCTGTGATTTAAATACGGTAAAAGTAGAGAAACAGTTGAGATTCTGGCGTGATCTCTGGACAGTCTGGACTTGGGCCATCGGCTTGTTCATTATTGGATGGATTTTGGCCCGACAGGTGTGGGCCTTCAGGAAGCAGTGCTCCAGGTAAAAGCCTGTGCCGAAGTTTTTAAAGGATTGTCCACTTACTAATAAAGATGTCTATCATCTGCGAATAAGTAACCTTGCTGAACCGCCGAGCCCGCGCCGAAAAATGGGTGGAGGGCGCCCACAAATCAATCACGCATAAACGTCAAGACAAGATGAACTCGCCTAAGATGACGATTGGAGGGAATACTGCAGCATAAAATAGATAATGAAAGCCAAGAAGCCATGCCAATAATAGCATCAAGCTAATAAAAGAGATAAGCAATGAAACGGGAAGCGGACTTCTTTCTGTCGGCGCGGGGGGGGGGTCCTCTTTTTATCCCTCGTATTTTCAAATTATAATAGAGTTTTAATCAAATGCAACATTTGCCTCAAAAGTAATTAAAAAAGAGTAATAAGAGGTTTGGACTGACATTCTGATGGTGCTGTTTATGAGACCAGGCAGCCTTATCAATAATGTGAACGACACGTTCTTTTGAAGTAAGTCTCTTAATAAAGATTATCTTCATCATTTTCTTGTAAAAGAGGAAAAAAAAACTAGAATCCTGCAAAATGGCCAAAATGCTCTCGAGAATGTGTTTTTTTTTTTTAGACAACGCCACATAAACGTGATTTGCAAAATAAAAGGTGAAGGTAAAAAATTAGGTTTGATTGGCAGGAAGCTACATAACAGGAGCGACTGGATCGGAATCCATGTCATCCTCTTCACTCCGTCACCTTTGAAACATCCGTTCAGGTTAGGCTTGAAGACGATGTCAGAAAACGTGACGGATTTAAGGAAAGATCAACTGTTTTTAATCCGGATCAAACCGAATGGTACCACTGCCGACGTCACGTGTCAGAGCTGAGGGGTCATTCGAAGTTTCTTTTAAACGTATTGTAACGTTATGAAAGGTCACATGGGCGAGTTTCGAGGAGGCAAATTAACTGATTAACTAACTGGCTAACTAATTCTCCCAAAAAAAAGAATGTTCGCATTTATTCTCCATTCCAGGTTCTTCAATCCATATCATATCCATAATATTCTTCATCCTCAGGCACAAACCGAATTTTATGTTACTTCCCGGTTGAGCCATGTCCTCCAAATCCTTGATCCAGGTTGCTTCAAGGCATCTTTAATTACATGGCTTACAGACCTTCATCTCCCTCAGTGGCCCCAAAATGGCCGCCATGGCCAACATGGTTGCTCTTACTTATGCAGTTGCATTAAGATGTAGCGCCAATCTACAACCTGTCCCCTTCATATGTCCCCATATTAACACACCTGAAATGTCCATTCATATATATAAACATATATATATATATATATATGTATATATATGTATATATATATGCACATTGATGAGCACAATGTTTTTTGACTTCTCTAAAAAGTCAAAAACTACCTCCTGCCATAGTCATCACTGGTGATAGCAGAGGCAGTTACGGCCTTTTGGAGTGCGTTGGACACAGTTGGAGACCTTCTTCTCCAGCTGGCGTTAAGCTGGAGAAGAAAACTCTTCTACGCTGTGATCTGCTGGGGAGGAGGGATGACGGAAAGTCACACATCTCTCTAGAGAGATTGAGGGTGAGAGGAGGGAGATGATCTCTAAACCGACTGGAATCCTGAACAATACCTCTCACCCCCTCTATGACTCACTGAGAAAGCTTAAGAGCTCCTTCAGCAACTGAACAAACACCCACGTCATTTAAAGTAGCCTTTTCGCAGCTTCTTTGAACCATGTGTTATAAGACTGTAAATCACTTCTGTGTACAATATCAAAGTGTGTAAAGCACCTTAGGTGACACATCCAACATGAGGGCAATATGTGTGTTTACAACCTTCGGTACATTCAGTGTCACTCTGCAAATAGCCTTAGATTTAAAGTATTTCATCCACTATGCAGCTTTTTTCTCTACTCACCAACCTACCTTGAACCCTGGTCTCCTGGTTGATGGTCTACCTAAAGCTAAAGCTACACCTAAGAGAAGGTTTCCACGAATAAGCCACTGGGTGACATCATCAGGCGCGGACGGGGATCGAACCCGCGTTCTTCGGTTTACGAGACCGACGCCTTACCACTTGGCCACCGCGCCTGTTAAAATAAAGGTCTCCTTGATTTGATTCATACATACCAAATTTGGATGAAACAGATTTTCATGTGTTTTTAAAACAAAACTCCCCCTAGCGAGTAAAATGTGAACTTTGAGAGTAAAATGCGATGTTTACGAGACAGATCTCCCAAATTTCAACAAGTAAGTTACTAAGTAAGTCTCACCGGTAAGTTAGGAAGTTATGTCTGAAAAAGTGTTTTACATAAAAAGAGCTACTCTATTGAGTAAAAGATGCGATATAAAAGATAAATGTCTTCGTTTGAAGTCATATCTGGGCTGAAATAGACCAAAGGTTAGGAAGTAACGTCCAAAAAACTCGCCCTAGTTGGTAAAACTAGATCTCCTAGAGTCATATGGACGAAATTTATGAAATATTGCGCTGATGTTACTCTTGTGTGACTGTTTCTACTTCCTAAGGTCACATGACTTGCTTGGTCGTCTCTCTTTGACTTATAGTGGAACATAAATGTCTACATTAAACAAATGTAGACATTTATGTCTACATTTCAGATTACACTGAATTGATCGTATGTTAGATATCAAATCGAAATGTAACTCCAGAAATCTGAATGTAAGCATCGGGACACCAACACCTTCAGTTTCCATAAATCTACCTGAGACTTCACACTTAACTTAATCCACTGCAACTCCCTCCCTGACGGGCGTCTCGTATCGGTCGGGACTCCCGCCAACGGCCACATGATAATTTCAAACGATGGGAAAGAGCAAACAAACAAAAAAAGCGTTAGAATCGAAGCCGAGAAGCTGTGGGCGCCGACTTGGCGTCAAAAGTCCATTTATCTTGCGGAACAAGGTGGCAGAAACTGTCCAGGATTAAAGAACTGGGTCTGCGGCCGGCGCTCACCTTCAGCGCTCTCTCCACGTGGAATGAGAGTGCTCCATCATCCAACACGCTCCCTGACATCAGCCGGGCACACCGGGGAAAAAAAGAGCAATGGGGTGTTGTGCTCTCCGCCCAGCGCCTTCCTTCCGGCACAACTGGGCCAACTTTGGGTTCACCTCACACATTAGCTGCACGTGAAAAAAAAGAGAGAGAGAAGAAGAAGTACATCCGTGGCTGCTTCAAGGCCAACGCCACAAAGAAAAACAGAGCGCTTCATCATTTGTGCATTCTAAAGTCATCACGAAATTGAACGCCACTTTTTCAGGATGAATTGTGGGAAGGGGGGGCAGGGGGCGTGTTGAAAGGCAAACTTCCTGTCGGACTTTCTCTCCTTTCGGCTTGTTTTTCTCACAAGAGAAAAAATGGCTTCCAGTTGTTTGCGTCACATTCATTTTAATTAGCGAGCGCTGGCATCGCAACACGCACATGCATTTTAATTCTAATGTAATTATCTTAAAAGCAGGACTCTATCCATAACTGTCACATTTTAATCGGGAGGTTCCTCCAGAAGAGCAGAAAAATAAGTGGAGATTGGAGGGAGTTTCCCATCCGAGTATCGCAAACCGCTTCAACGCCATCAACGCCATCAACGCCATTCTGGGGGAATAAACAGGCACTGGTAAACATTATTAATCGCCATTCTTAGCATGTGCAGATTCTTAAGATATAAGAAAAATGTAGATCTGGAATGCACGGGAGGAAGGCGGAAAGGGGGGGGGGGTTCTTTCACACTTGCCCCCCCCAAACAGTCAAGCTGAAAATCTAAGGCAAATTTTCATTTTACGGCCCGTCAGCTCCCTGATACAGAGCGAAAGAATGCTGCAGCAAACAAATCTATCAAATCCTTACATCAAAACAGCCGTGCTCTCTCTCTCTCTCTCTCTCTCTCTCTCTCTCTCTCTCTCTCTCTCTGCCTGAGGCTTAAGGATGCAGACGAAGCGAGGAAGAAGTGAAGGAGGAGTGAAAGTAGATGGTCGTGAAAGAGAAGGAGAAGAACCAGCGGACGGTCCAACCTGTTGGCTTTAGAAAAAGCCAAAAACGATTCGATCGAGGAGGGGAAATTATTGGATGTCTGATCATGTCTTCCTCCAGAGTCGAAGGAAACATTCAACAAAAGGCAAATGGAAATAATTGAAATAATAAGTTACAAAAAAATTATTCAGAATTGTAACCAGGAAAAATCAGGGACATAATTTATAAAGTCTCACATCGATTATTTTCAAATTTTAAATCCCCGTAGACCTTAATGCGCGAAAGAACTGGATTTAATTTGAACTAAAACTCTTTTTAGTTCATATATTATATTTATATCCTGATTGAGATAGTAGTGAGCTTTTTAAATGAAAAACACTGTTTTATCTGACATAACTTTTTTACCTTTTGGCCAGATTTAGTCCAAATTTTGATGCATATATCTCGATTCTAGAAGAACCTCATATCCAGATGAATGCTATCGGCCAGCTTCTATGTGTGCCTGTTGCTTCAACCAAGTATTCAACCAATTAAATATAGTCAAAAGAGAATGTGACCGAGATCTATATTGCATTAAAATCTGTCGGCAATGTGTAGTAAATAATCGGGTTTAGAAGTTAGAGTTTAGTTTTGGCCAGCATTGCGTGTTTATTTCTAATTCCTCAATAGTAACCATTTCGAAGATCCCAAATTTGCGCCCAACAGCGACAATATATTTTACTCTAATATTTTGTATTTTACTCACTAGGGGGAGCTTTTGCACAAATAAACAGTTTTAACCGACACAATTTCATACGTTTAATTTGAGGAGATTAATAAGGGGTAATACTTGTACAATGCAGTGGTTTGGGGGCTTTCTGGCGAAATCCCCTTGCTGTCGGGGACGACTGCGTAGTTCTAGCTAAGACAGCTGCGATTGTTTCACTCTACGTGAAACCATCGTCCATGTCATGGCGTCCGGCAGGCTCAAGGTAAGAAGAACCGTTGATTTTAAATGCAGCCCGGTAAAACCAAAAGGATCTCTCCGAATCTTTAACGCATGATGACAGCAAACGAAAGTAAACGTGGAAGCAGCTGAAAGTGCGACGGCGCATAACAGCCAGTGTCTGTTGACTTCAGCGCTTCTCTGGAGGCTTCACGGCCGGTTGAAAATGTCAATTTCATGCTATATAGTATTTGATTAAAGAGCCTAATGGATACCTGTCTGGGACATGACAGGTTAATAAGAGTCTTTTCATACAGCTTTTTGTCCATCTGTGCTTGAGTGTTCCTACCCTTCAGCCAGAACGGCAGGAAAAGAAACAAAAAAGACGTGAGAAGAGACATTAGACCTTTAATTAGAGGCATACTTTTCAGCCACTGTGTCTACCTCAGTGGCTCCACTGAACGCAGCGTGCAGCGTATCGATGTTCCTGAGAATACTCAGAGGCGAGAGATTGTTCTGGTTCCTCCGAGCATGATGACATAAGCGGGCTTTTCATTTGAAATTGACACCGGCTGATTCAATAATGACAAAAAGAGCTCAGATGTGGACGTTTAACATGTGTACGCTCGAAAACACAACCGCAATCCGACGCCGTCTATCTACGCAAAACACGTTTGTTTGAGATGCGTTATTTATGTTTTAGGGGCGTTTTTTTATCCCCATCCCTGATAAAGACTATCAAAACTAGAAACCTAACCTATGCTGGCTTCACCAACAGCACGGGTAAATCCCCGAAAAAGTCCCCAATCCCCTGCGCTGTACAAGTAATACCCTTTAATACTATTAATAATGTTTATAATAACGGTTACTGCACTCCTCAAATTAAATGTGAAATTATATCCATGGTATTTTTCAAGGAAATAGTTGCCAAAGGTGTTAAAATGTGAATTATTAGACTATAACGTAAAAATATATGATTAAAGCAAAGATGGATCTCCTGGAGTTGATTCCAATGCACCAAATTTTGTTTAAATCGGAAAAAACGGTGCCAAAAACCGCTGGAGATAATCCTTCCCCTAATGGCTGCATATGAAACTTTCCTTTCCCTGAATCAACCCAGTTCTTCCTCACACTAAGGTCTATGAGGGTATAACATTTGAAAATGGTCCATGAAATAGTTTTTGAGTTATGTCCAGAAACAGTGTTTGTTGTAAAAACTAAATTCAAAAAAGAAGAATCTCCTCAAGTTCATTCATGCGAACCAAAATTGGACCGAATCAGAACAACGGTTAACAAATTAAGGCCGAAAACTTTTGGAGATAGAGCTCCCTCTAGTGTCAGAAATATCAAAACCAACATTTCCCATAATCCCTCCAGTTCTTCCTCACACTACGGTCCAAGTGGGTATAATTCAAAAATGATCCACGAAACGTTTTTTGAGTTCTAAACGTTAACATGAAGGATCTACGGGATCAATTACGATTCCATAATATCCCGGACATTTCAGGGATATAATGAGATATAAAGAAAGCTCCAACAGATTCTTTTTTTTTTTTCAGGAGTGTGTGCGTTTGAATAGAGGCCTTTGGTGAAACTAATGCGCTGCTGGGTTTCCTTTTAAAGGCTCTGCACTGCTGTGAAGGGGAAGGAACGCAATCAGTCATCAATGGCCATAAATTTCATCCCAGAGTGAAGAGAGACGGCTGCGTTTGTGCTGACGCTGTAAAAGAGTTTGTCAGAGCGCCGGCTGGATTTTTACAGTTATTTTTTATTTTTTTTATTTGATGTTTTTTGCATGAGCTTTTCCATTAGGGAAATATCCACCCCTGAATCTATACTTCCTACTGAGGAGCTGATAAAGTGTGTGTGTGTGTGTGCGTGTGTGTGTGTGTGTGTGTGTGTGTGTGTGTGTGTGTGTGTGTGTGTGTGTTCTTGTGCACGAGCCGTTGTGTTGTGTGGTTCGCCTGCATCGAGGCAGTAAAAAGGGCGGAGGCGAGTGGTTGGCGGGGTGAGGTCATCCCCGGATAGAGAAGTTGTGCCACTGAAGCCATTTAATAAGCCATAACTCCTATCGTTTCACCAGGAGCTATTACTTAGCAGCATGGGAGATAGATTGCACTTTTAAAGGCAAATGAACAGCGTCAGAAACCTTCTTTTTTTTAACGAGCATGTGTTCCGAATCACATCACCTGCCCCCTTAAACACGCCAGCGGCGCTTTGATACCGAGCCCAGCGCCTTTACAGAGTGACAGCAACACATAACATCCAGCAAGAAAGCAGTAAAGCTGCATAATGTTGTCCTACTTTGGACACGTTAATAGGATGAAGACTTGGATGAAGACCAACGGTGTCATAGGTGGTTGGCCAGTCAGATTTACGTTTTTACAATATCCCTTGCGCGGACTGCTATAAGAGGCATATTATGTCATTCTGACAAGATTGACATCGATGTGTTTGAGTTTTTCCTATCTCTAATATTTACTACGTATTTCCCCATTTATACTATAGTTTTTTGGCATATCCTATATATGATCAAATGTTTTTGATGTTTCTAAAATAAAGAAAAAGGGTAAAATAAATCAAATTAAATTAAATCAAATTAAATTAAATTAAATTAAATTAAATTAAATTAAATTGTATTAAATTTTATTAAATTTTATTAAATTAAATTAAATTAAATCAAATCAAATTAAATTAAATTAAATTAAATTAAATTAAATTAAATTAAATTGAATTAAATTAAATTAAATTAAATTAAATTGAATTAAATTAAATCGACACACCATAAAATAACAATAGATATTACAAGAATAGCATGTAATTACTATGATTATTTAGATTTTCTAACATCTTAACATTAAAAACTAAAAAAAAAGCCCTCAGAGAGCGAGAACCTCCACCATGGCACAAAAGTACTTTATGGTTAAGGGAAAATTCATGCATATACCTCCATTAACGTCTGAGTTATTGGCAGCCTCTAAATCTACCAACAACTCCAACAAGATCTCTGAGTATCTCTCAAAAAATCCGTAACTATTCGTCTCCTGCGACTTCCACTTCAGCGTCTCTGTTCAGCCCACTGAGCCGCCAGTCCCACCCTCAAAGAAACATCATGTAAGGGAGGAGAGCAGGAGGAAAACTTCCTGCTCAAATGGCGTAAAACGCAACATACATGGGGGGTCCAAACGTCCAAAATATAACTGGATACAGTAACACAAAACCCCAAATCAAGAACCTTCAAAATAAAGGCCATGGATGTAGCTAATATGAGAACAGTTAGGGACAGTTAACGATTAATTGTTGTCTGCAGCTGCCTTTTGGAGTTCATTTATCACCTGTGGCGTCACACAGCTTTGAAAACAGGAAGTCCATCATGAACTTGAAGGGGTTTCATCGCCTACCTTCAGTCAGGAGATCAACAGCTTTGGTTTGGGTCAGGATCAGACGCTGGTTAATGTTCATATAACGCTATGAAGGTCATCTGCTAGATTCCAGTGGTCGATCTGCAGCCTATGTGTGATAATCCGATTTTGTTGCGAGGATTTTGCTTTAGAACTTAGCTAGTTTGCTTTGGCGATAGCTCCCGCTGCCGCGCTGTTTGCCCGTCGCATGAGCTCAGAATGAGTTCGCCGTAAACGCTGTTTATCACGGAAGGGAGGGTCCCGGAGGTCTCTGCAGAGTCACAACAAAATTGATATTGAAAGGAGATAGTTCCCACATAACGGTGGTCAGTGGATTATCTTGACATCAGGATTTCAGCAAAGATACATCGTTGAGTTGTTGTTATTATTATTATTATACTTTGTTTTGGGGGGGGGTTTGTCTCTCCACAGGATGCTTTTGCAACATTTGCCTGAAGATGGAGCAGGAGTCGGATGCAGATGAGAAACGAGAAGCAGAAATATAGAAAAAAAGAAAAGAGCCTTCTGGGAGCTTTTGTTATTTCAGTATTTACAACGGCGTTATTTGCATTTCATTATGGGTTGTTGGATTTTGTATTTTGTCTTTTTAAATTGAATAAATTGAGTTTGACTTTCCCCTCTGAATTATTTCAGGCTATGTTTGACTTGTTTTCATTTGGAAGGTCAATATTCTTTAGATTATTATATCCCTTTTACCGGAGCAGCTTTATTCCAGCCTCCATGCTGTAGAAACGCTACAGAGGCATAATAGTGGGGGGGATAATAAAAACAAACTTGAATAAACTTCTTTTTTTTAAAGTGGGGGAAGTGTAAAGCTCCGTATAACTACATAAGGAAGAAAACTTTCAAAATAAAACAGGATACAGTGACACAAAACCGAGAGCCTTTAAAATAAAGGTCATGGATATATCCAATATAATAATAATAATAATAATAATACATTTAATTTATAATGCACTATAATATGAACGGGCCTGAAACCGTGTGGGAGGAACTGTGGGATTGCTTGAGGAAGTCTGGAGAGACTGGGAAGTACGTTACAGGTCTAACTGTTTGGAGGCAGGATAACTAACGACGACAGAACTCTTCAACGTAGAACTGCTCCTTCGCCATATTTCGCCCACCGACCACCACCACCACCCCCACCACCACCCGATCCGTCGTCCCGCCCCATGCAAACAGCCACTTTAATCATTTAGATTTCCATTAACACACCTTCCTCTTCTCATTACTCAACCCAGTTCTCCTCACGACTGAGCCACCAAGCCGAAATTAATTCATTACCTTGTCTTTGCGGCGAGAGATCGCAATCTCGGCCGGATTGGAATCCTCATTTTCAAACTCAAACATTTGACGTTTTTCTACATTTTTCCTCACAAAGCCCCAGCCAGATTAATTAGAGTAGTCGCGCCGAAAACAGAGAAGAGAGGAGGTACAACGCGACCGCTCAACTGAATACGGCGAAGAAGAAGAAGAAGAAGAAGAAGAAGAAGAAGAAGAAGAAGAAGAAGATGAAGAGGAAGATGACTCCAGACTATCTCAATATCACTGAGGCAATTTGGCGGCGACAGGAAAGTGTGACTAGGTGGTTTCCATCTGCAGCAGGATGTCAGTCACAGGTAGCCGGGGCGCCCGGAGGCTTTGAACAGAACCCGCGACCATCTTCGTCTTGTTGTTGTTATTTTTTTCCACTCTCCTCTTCACGCCGCACCTCCTGCCACGCATTTCCCATCCTGCTTCACTGCATTTCTCATCTAGGAGAAAACAAACAGGCGGTGTCATTCCTCTATTACTCGCCAGGAAGCCCACCACTCCAGACTTGACACCTGCGTAATGAGAAGTAGATGTACATGCAGCCCCCTTTCAGGTGAGAGCTCTATTAAATGATGTGCCGCCCGAAGCCCGAGGAGGATTTGGGTGATTTTTTTTTGTTTGTTTTGAGGTGAGGATAAAAAAAAACACGGAGAAGTAGAATGAATGTAGATATTTCCTCCGCTGCAGTTACGCGGCATTCCTCTAGGGGCTGAAATGTATCGTATTCTATCGCTAAAAAGGATGATCAAGGATGTTATGGGCGTCGGTTGTGTTAACACGCAGACCTCGGTGCGAGGAAGTACTGGATTGATCTTAAGTAGAGGTGGGTTTTTGTATTTCTGACACCAGGGGGAGCTTCATCTCCAAAATTAAAACCTCGACTGGGTAAAATGTTTCTATAATCCTGTTTTCTATAATCTATAATCCTATTCATATATATATATATATATATATGAATATATAATATCATTATGCAATATTATATGCTGACACACACACACACACACACACATACATAACCCGTGTAAATGTTATCGTCTGTATGTCTGTATATAATGTATCTTTTTTCCTCAATTATTGTACGCATGTTTTGCCAATAAAAAACAAAGTACACCTACCATAAATAAAAAAGGGGGAAAAAAACGTAATATATGTATTTTACTCTACTAGTCCATATTTTATTTTCTATTTTATGTCTAAATTTAGTGATTTTATGAATCAGATTGCGGAGATCTAATCCAGAATTCACCATATTTTAGTCTAATTGTTCATATTTTAGTCTAATTGTTCATATTTTACCCACTAGAGGGACATTTTTAAACAAAAAAAAAAGGTTTTCGGACATTACTTCAAATTTCATTTGAGGCGTTCATTCAAGGGGCATTGCTTGTTCAAAGCAGGAGGGGCTTTTCGTGGATATACCCTTACTTTTTTTGTGTAGTGTTTTGACGTTCAACAAAAACAGTAAATCGCCTTGTTCTTTCTTGGGTGGAAAGTTTTCTTGCTACTTTGGTATCTGAGTGCAACAACGGTCTCGGGCAGCTTAGCATAGATGCTCTCCAGTTAGCCAAAAAAAAAGGGAATTAATTGGGAAACTCTGGACTGGAGTGTGATTTTGACTTTGATCAATGAGTGGGGAAAGTCATTAGCGGCGTGGGCCGGTACGTGAGGCGGACCCTAATTGTGTGCCAGTCTGTAATTGCTGGCTGTAATTGACAGCTGGATGAAGCAGGTGTGCCCAGTGACACAGTTGCATGATGGGAGATTCAGAGGAGAAAGGGACGGACAGTTCAGGGACAAGGGATGGGAGAGGAAATGACCTCAGGTCTGATAATGGATGATTACTTTTCCTTAAAGAATGGATATTTGATCATTTTTTAATGTTTTTATTTATTTTATTTACATACAGGCATCATTTATTTTAAACCAGAAAATGTCGGGGATATCAGGGATTCATCATCATGTTTCCGCGATAACTCAAGAACTGTTTCATGGATCATTTTTAAATTTTTATACCCCCATAAACCTTAGGGTGAGGAAGAACTGGATATATTTTGGGAAAGTTGAACAATTAACCAAAATGTATATAATGAAAAAAATTATTTTTTCAAGTTTATTACAAGTAAAATTTTAAAAATTCAAAGATTTCTCTATGATCAATTAAAATTTTATATATTTTTTATTATTATTATTATTGATAGTTTAAATTAAGCAACTATTAGTTTGGATATCAAAGATATGAGTAGATATTTAGAGTTTTATAGCCTATATTGTGTTTTTTTTATGTGTAAACCGTGAAATAATCAAAGACTCTTTGGAGGCAAAGAGGTTTAACTTTCAAATAATTATCTTTTTTTCCACCGACTTTCACTAAAACTGCTCAATTTAGCGAAAAAATACGCTTTTTTTTTTTTGGGGTGGAAAAAAATTAAAGTCAATCAATGAGCCAAAATTTATAATATGAAAAATATAAATTTTCCAAGTTTATTATTAATTAAAGAAGTAAAATAAATAAGCAAGATATTATAAATTCAACAAATTTTGATTTTCATGACTTAAAAATGTTTTTGCTTGTCTAAAATAAGCATTTTGTGGGGAATATGTTAAAAAAAAAAAAAAAACTAATTTATATTAAAATTTAAGAAAATGTTTTAATTCATCACAAGTTCAAATAAAGACTGGTTTGAAAAAAAATGTGAACTTGTTGTCAGTTTTTATCATGGCTTAGGCTTTATACCTATGCAGCAACTGGCCATAACATTACAACCACCGACAGGCGTGAGGATTATTATTATTCATACTACGAAAAATAACAACTGTGTGTCATCGTGAGGGATTAATCAGTTAATGAAGAAACAGTGGGTTTAGATGGAAAACTTGGGTGTTTACCCAAAAATGTTTAATACCGTATATATTTAAGAACTAGTCCTGTGAAGGATTTAAACAGAATGTAACCATATTAAATGCAGGAACAAGTAAATAAGATGTTTACTACACAAAGTGATGCCATTAATACCATTAAGTAGTTCCTGTTGAATCATTAAATTAAAAAAAAGATACACTTAGCTAGAGGACGTACAGCTAGAAGAGTGCCGAGTCATTACTCAAGAATGCCGTTGAAGGCAGGGGAAGGCTGAGTCATGATGCTTAAGTTATAAGAGTGATGAGTCATTAATGACTTGGTTTCAAAAAGCCACGATGGCCCAGAGTGATTCGATAATACAACAAATTGTTTGCCAGATTTTTTCTGATATCACAAATTGAATTAATTACTCACACTTGTCTTATTTGTTATGAACTAAACATTTTTTTTGCAACGATACGGTGAAATAGCATTAATTACGTCACTCAGGAGGAGGATTTCAACTCATTGTTTGCCGTTTGATCTTTGTCATCACTTTTATTACGTATCCACTCTAAGAAATTATACTTTATTAAATCAGTCAGAAAATTTAGATGAATAAGATAAGATAAGATAAGATAAGATAAGATAAATACAGTTATTTTTATTTTTTTTGAGCTAGGTAATATGACAAGGCAGATTTAGTTGTGGCAATTCATATAATCTGAATTTGGACACTATTGGACTTCTGGTTGGGAAGAAAAGGACCAGGAACAATGTTCTCCCCCTTATCAATAAAAATAAAACTACTTTAGTGAAATAATTCCCTGGTTTAGATTCATATGAGCCATTTTAACATAATTGGACATATGGTTGGGAGGTTTCGCTCAAAAAAAATAGAATTTACATATCGATATATACATTTCTTTTTTTTTCAAATCCTAGGAGTGAAATATGAAAAAAGTACGTAAAATACAAGTTAGAGCCCATTGAGGTGGTTAATATGAAGTGAATTTGGACTAAATCGGACCAATGGTGAGGAAGTGATGAAATAGTGATGAAAGAAGCTCCCCCTAGTGGATCAAATATGAACAATTAGAGTTAATTATGATATAAATAAGATAAATCTCATTGAGTAGATTTATATGCACCTGATTTGGACTATATCAGACCAACGGAAGAGAAATATATAAAATAATTTACAGTATAATACTGTGATTTTGGCGATAAAGCTCCCCTAGTGGCGGATTTATGCAAATTACCATTTCCCAAACTCAATCCAGCTCTTCCTCAAACTAATGTCTATGTGGATATAACATTAGAAATGATCTAAAATAAAAGAAATTTTGAGTTTTTTAACACAAAAGCCCATGCGGCCATTCCATGATATCCCAGAATGCATTGGGGCATATTTTCTCTATCTGAACAAGCAATTGGCAAAAACACGGAAACAAATCACCAGCTCCCGCATCAGCATCTGTCCAACTACGTATATATATATCTGTTGTCTTGGCGAGTGAGGATGACTCTTCCTCATGAAGAAGACTGAGTCACTTTTCATCTTCTGGTAAGCTTTCATAGACCAGGGGCGAAAAGAGTGTTGAATTTAATCAAGCAGGCCATAATTCCTCGCGGTGTTTGAGTGGGACTGACTGACTCACGGGCGTCTAATGGCCGCTCATAATCAAGCACCATGATTAAGCACTTGGAGAAGTGGGCACACACAGAAAATCCTTTGGAGATCTCCTTTCCCTTAGAGCTAAGTACACTCATTACCTCGCGACAGCCGGAACGTGGGTGCTTCATGAGCTTTTATACCGGCTTGCCTTTATTTCATACCCCCCCTCATAGTTGGGGGGGGTTTTTTCCTCCGGTTTTCCATGCAGCGAGAAGGAACCCAAAGAGCTCTTGACAGTTTGGGATCCGCATCCTGCCTGTGTGGCATCAGGAAAAGCTCCAAATGTACTCAGGATTCCACGCCGAACAAGGAAAAATCTTCCACTTCAGCTCCAACAATTTTACATAACGCACTTTTGGCATGATGACAGGATTTGTAATTCACTTTCGGCTTGCGGGAAATGGCGCCAAAACGTTGGTAAATAAATAAGAAGCAGTACATGTGTGAGTTAATGAGGGCGCGAGCATTAACGGGTTGAAACTGCCCCGTTTTTTGTTATTATTAGTATTATTATTATTAGTATTATTATTATTAGTATTATTATTATTATTATTATTATTATTGGTAGTAGTTTTATTTTTCCGCCGTTATACTCGTCTTTTTGGCGGAAAATTCATTTTACGTCGAAATAAAATCAATGTATCGTAAATTCTAATACAAGCTCCAAAAAAAGTTCCTCAAACTTTTTTTTTTTCCCATGTGGATCTCATTTCTGAGAAAATCACTTCCACTGAAAAGGTGACATGAGCTCCAACAGAAGTACCTCTCACAACGGCTTGATCGTGGTCCAATTATGTGAGTCCGGCCCGCGGAGACCCCACGGCGGTAAGAGGCCACACACTGGATGATGCTCCACATGGCGAGATACATTAGATATCCAGACAGATGCAGAGCTATTAGCGTGGGCCAGAAAGGTCCTGAACCAGGAACCAGAACTTTAACCTCACCATCTGCACTCTAAAAACACTGCATATTTATTTAAAGACCAAAGTCATCTACTGTTGTCATTTTTATTAAAAGGGGCAGTGTGTACATTTTCTCGGTGTATCTCTTTGAATAGAGGAAATATTATATATTATATTATTATTATATTCGGATCTACGTTTTTTATCATGTGTAAAATTAGCTGGAAATGCTTTTTTTTTTCTTAATTTTAGTTTGGAAAAAGGGGGCGGGTCCTCTTCCATGGGGAAACCATCTTGTGTTACGATTGGAGGATCAAACTTACTATCAAGCACAAGAAACAGCAAAGGAATGTCAAACCTTGCTGTTGAATCGACCACAAAGAGTTGACTCCTGAAACTGTTTAGAGGTAAACAGAGGGATCTGAGATCTGAGCGGTTCAACCCGGGGAATTCAACTCAGCAGGCGACTAACAGCCGCACAGTGTGGAGTCGTCACTATTCTAAACCCCACAGAACATCTGTGGGGATGTGCTGCAGAGGAGGGTCCACAAGCGTGGACCTCAGAACCTGAAGGAGTTGGAGAGTTTCTGTATGGAGGAATGTTCTCAGATCTTCAGATCTTCATCTTATCTCATGTATCTCATATATCTCTTATATCTCTTATATCTCATATATCTGATGTATCTCACATATCTCATATATATTATGTATCTCATATATCTCATATATCTCATGTATCTCATGTATCTCATAAATCCCATGTATCTCATTTATCTCATTTATCTCATTTATCTCATGTATCTCATATATCTCATAAATCTCATAAATCTCATATATCTCATTTATCTCATATATCTCATAAATCCCATGTATCTCATATATCTCTTATATCTCATAAATCTCATATATCTCATATATCTCACGTATCTCATGTATCTCATGTATCTCATATACCTCATGTATCTCATATATCTCTTATATCTCATGTATCTCATATATCTCGTATATATCATATATCTCGTATACCTCATATATATCTTATATCTCTTATATCTCATTTATGTCATATATCTCATATATCTCATATATCTCATATATATTGTATATCTCGTATATCTCATATATCTCATTTATCTCATGTATCCATTCACTGTCTACTGTATCTACGTCGTTGTCGGTATAAATGTGTCCCAGCCGTTCAGTTATGACTTCTGCACACAGACGATGAACAAACACGGACGTCTTTAGTCTTCATCATTAATGATGGTTGTGATGATGGCGTGAAAACTCAGACTTCGTAACTCTGTGCTGACATGCTCTCCAGCGCCTTGAGGCAGGGGCATGATGGATCGCCACTAAGCGTTTTCTTTGATCCAAATGTAAAGTGCATTATAAATTAAATGTATTATTATTATTATTATTATAGGTAAACCTCCCGGCGAAAAGATTCCTCCAATTAGTTCTTGGCGCATATCTGGTGGTAAGCGCCGATGATGCATCGTGTCTCGAAAAATTCGGAGAGGATCAAATAGAATGGCGCTTTAATCGGGCGCCTTCCATCTTCCAATCTATTTACCCCTTGTCACCGTAATGAAACTCGAAATGCATCAACGGCTGGGAATTTATTGAAGACGCTTCGGTTGATATTCGTTTTTGAGGGTGTCGGACACAGAAAACGTCAGAAAGACCAGCGACAGAGAAACGCCGCTGCGACTCTTCCGCGTCGCAGACGTCCTCCATCTTCCATCAAGTTTGAGCAGCATCTCCTTTTTTTTTTTTCCCTCCACAAAATATGGATTTGACGATACCCATCTCTCACTCCTAAAATAAACAGACAGACGCCTGAGGCATGTCCTGATATCCATCAAAGTACCATCTCTCCCCTTGTCTTGTCCTCCCGTCTCCATGCAGCTGCTGACGATTCATCACCGCCTCTGATCCCGACTGTCTGAATGTCACAAGACTTCCAGCGGACCATCATCGTGTGCGTCGTCGCCTGACTCTGGTGCGCTCCGTTGTGTGAAATGCACCGAAGTATGTGCACAGAAGCAGTATTGTGTGTGTGTGTGTGTGTGCGTGTGTGAATGCATGCATGTGTGTACACATCTGAGCCTTATCCAGAGTGGGATAAATCCAATCCGTTACCTGGCCGGGCCTCAGGGCGGCTCAATCGATGGCGTTCTCAGTGGCTGCTGATGAACTTCCCTCTCTGACAAGGTGCATCACTCAGACCCGTCGCACCGCAGAAGACTGTCTGGCATCTCGGAAGGATCCAGAAAAACTTAAGGGGCAACATTTCTTCTCGAGCAGGAAACAGCGAACAGTGGCGTTAACACTAACTCACACGGCTGCTATAGTAAAGCTACGGTCTGCGCCGTGAAGAAGTATTGGACCCCCCCACCCCCTTCTCCTGTTGTCATGTCAAATTAAACTGTGAAACGTCTTCTTTCAAAATGGCAATTCATTTTTTATTATTATTTTACACCTGCTTTATTTTCTCCCCAGCTAGTTTCAGAATTGATTTTTAAGATTTTATTGATAAGCTTTTAAGGCCCGGTCGGGATCCCCTTCAAAATACATCTCCAAGATCCTGACTCTCTCTCTCTCTCTCTCTCTCTCTCTCTCTGTCTCTCTCTGTCTGTTAAGATCCTTATACACCTTTAAAAACATTTTCTTATCAGTGTGCTTTAACGGGTGATTTGTTATGAAGTTTATCTGTTATGTCACGTCTTAAGATGATTTTTTAATTTTCTGTTCTAATTATTGTATTTTTTCTATTGTCTATTTCTTACACTCATCTTTTTTAATTAGTCGTAATTTGTTTTGTTTTTTTATCATTATTTATTTATTTATATTTTGAATTTTTATTATTATTATTTATATTATTATTAATATTCTAATTTTATTTTATTTTTTTCCATTTCCATTTTTTTTTTTATTATTATTATTATTATTATTTTATTATTATTATTTTCATTATAATTTTGTATTTTGTATTTGAATTGAATGAAACCTAACAACATGTAACGGATAAATATTTTTTCCCCTCTGATGCCAGTTTGATCCAAAAATTATAATTTTGTTGGGTTTAAAGAGGAACATCTTTGTTCTGGATCATTGGATCTGGGCTAGAAATGACAAAATTAAAATACTTAAATACATAGCCTTACCAAAATAGACGGCAGTAGAATTATCCAAGCCAGAACTATGAGGATAAAACAGTTGAAAGTCAAAAATGTCCCTCGGTGAAGCGGACGGGTTGAAGAGGTTGTGCCACTTGAGGCACCATGAGTTCTTCTGGGTTAATTGAGGTCAAAGGTCATCCATTACCTGATTCACCAGTGTGGGAAAACTGTTTACTGCTGTTTATTATTTTTAACACCGGCCTGATAAATACAACACAAGCCGCTATGACCTGATCTCAGGAAAATAGCAAAAAAAAAAAAAAAAAAAGTCACTACTACTATTATTAGTCTTGCTAATAATAATGTCAACATGTCATTCTGCTGCGGCTCTGGTTTGTCATTTTTGCAGTCCTGAAAACGTCTCACTGTGGTTCTGTGGCGTCCCAGAACCTTAGAAACAGCTTAGAAACCCTAACCGGACTGATGCTCATCAACCACATCTCTCATCTCTTGCGGAATTTCTTTTGATTTTGGCATAGTGTGCTACCAGTGAGCCCTATAGGCAAAATTTATACTTCTGAAAATGCTCTTTTTTAACTGATTTTATTGAACTGGTGGTGATCAAGTTTGGGTGCCTGTCAAATCTGGCCCAGCACCTCATTTTATTTGGTCTGTGATTATAAAATAATACAATTTAATTATAAAACAGTTGTCGTTTTACAGAAAGACTGTATCTGCAAACTACATATCCCACAATGCATCTCAATTCTGTTACATGTGCGCTGAAAGCGTATAGCCCCTCGAAATAATGTATGAGTAGTACTTAAATGTTCAAGAAAAGAAAAGTTGATACACGAGGAAGTCAATGTTAGTCCGTAAACAAACTTAATGTAATAAATGGTGAATGTTTATATTGACCTGCATGAGCGTGTTTTTAATCATGTTTAAAGTATTTATAGTCATGTTTATGTATTTATTGTCACGTTTATAGTATTTATAATCATCTTTTTAAGTATTTATGGTGATGTTTAGATTGTCTAGAGTGATATTTGTGTGTTTATATTGTTGTTTTTTGTTTTTATAGTCATATTTATAGTGTTAATGTTTTTTTTAGAGTTTTTATAGTGATGTTATTAGTATTAAAGATGATGTTTATAGTATTTATAGTCTTGTTTACAGTATTTATAATCATGTTTTTAAGTTTTTTTGGTGATGTGTATAGTTTTTATAGTCGTGTTTTAAGTATATATAATCATGTTTTTATTGTTTTTAGTGATGTTTGTAGTATTTAAGATGATAATTATAGTATTTATAGTCTAGTTTATGGTATTTATAATCATGTCTTTAAGTGTTTATGGTGATGTTTATATTGTCTAGAGGGATATTTGTGTGTTTATATTGTTGTTTTTAGTTTTTATAGTCACGCTTATAGTGTTAATGTTGATTTTTTTATGATGATGTTTTATGGCGATGTTATTAGTATTAAAGATGATGTTTTTTAAGTGTTTTTGGTGATGTTTATAGTTTTTATAGTGATGTTTAAAGTATTTATAATCATGTTTTTAGTGTTTATAGTGATGTTTGTAGTATTTAAGGTGATAATTATAGTATTTATAGTCATGTTTATGGTATTTATAAAGAATACTTTTATATTGTCAAGAGTGATATTTGTGTGTTTATAGTGTTGATTGTAGTGTAAATGTTCTTTTTTACAGTTTTTATATTGATGTTTATAGTCTTTAAGATAATGGGTATAGTAATTAAGGTTGTTTTTATAGTGTCTATAGTGATGTTTATAACATGTATAACGGTGTTTATACTGTTTTTAGTGCTGAAAAAGTCACATAGGAGCAACAAATCGGACCTTTGCCACATTTTTCCTGCAGCGTGAACTTTTGTCTCGCAGGTTTAGTTGATATCAGATCATCTTTTCAGTTCAATAAATACAGCTAGCATTTAAAAGGCGTCAACTCGCGTTACCTTTGTCTCTGTGTCGTACTTGAAAAGCCGACACTATTCAATATTAGATTCCGTCGCACTATCGTATATGAGCCCTGCCTGCATGAACGCATGTATGCATCCATTCATGCAGGGGTCCAACACAAACCGTAATTATCTTCATCACCGCTGGAGAGGAGAACAACCACCGACCTGCTTCTGGCATGTCGGATCGGAGCTCATCTACAGAGATGTAGGAGGAGGAGGAGGAGGAGGAGGAGGAGGAGGAGATCAAATAGCAGGGCGGTTATGAGATGTGTGTCTGATGCCTTTTCAGTCTGCGCTGTTTTGGCCGCCACACCAGTCAATCACGATTACAATGGCGGCGCGAGATGGGAGCAGTGGTGCAGAAAGAGCAGGAGTGATAATTACAATGCAAGGGACAAGATAATGGGAACACACTGCACTCTCCCAATCATTTCATGTATCAGCAGCCGATTGACCCCCCCCCTCCATCTCCCCCTCGCCCCCCGCCCCCTCCCCCTACTGACAACCAGCAATCACGGGTCATATTTGTGAAATCCAAAATGAATTAATTTGATGACGGCAGTGGGGGCTGTGATCTATGGCGGCGTGCGAGAGTGTTTGTGTGCAGAGTTTTGTCAAAATGTCAAAGAATATCGACTCGTGCTTTCCTCATGAAATAAGCACACGAGCGTGATGATTCATCATCATCATCATCATCATCATCATCATTTGATGAAGAGGATTCTTGCATGCAGAAACAAGGGGGCTCTGAAATAATTGTGAGGATTTGTGAACACACCTTTAAACTACAAGATAAGTTTCCCGAAGAAAACACGCGTGAGAACTTAAAGCCAGAGTTTTCTTTACGATAAAACCTGTTTTATCGGAAAAACACGTTCTTGAATGGCAATGAAATTATATATATATATATATATATATATATATATATATATATGTAAATGTATTATCATTTATAATATATTTATATATGTATAATTATTACTATGTTATAAGTATTATAATTAATTACTTTTAAATCTTTATTTATTTCAATATCAATTATTCATTAATATTTAATCGACATTTTTGATGAGTAATAATGTTTTGTCCGTGTTTTCTTGTGTTTTTTCTTTAAATCGTTTGTATGTGCGTTTGATTTTCGATACGAAAATTTCTAACAGACTAAAATTAATAAATACAGTTTGTGTAGAAAGTCATTAAAGAAAAAAAGAAAAATCACAACGGATGGACGTTTCCATGAGAGTATTCTTTTTTAAATATACTCTGATTACTATTACATTCACTTTAAGTGAAGTAAAATACATTTTCACATTGTGTTTGTTTTGGGGGTTTTGTTGTTTTTTCAAGCGTAAATTCGAAACCTGTATTTAGCATATCTAAGTATACAACTATCAAAATAAATGTAAAAAAACACCGTTTTCCCTTTGCATCCTTCCAGACGCTTGGGGGCGGTTGATTTTTATCCAAACGCTCCTTTTGAGGAGAGTCGACCGGGAACATTAATCACGGCACCATCTAAATTAAATGTACCATAAAGCGTAAAGAGGCTTAATGAAATTTAAGTTGTTTATGATGTGCCTGATTAGGAGGGTATCTTCTCTAAACAGGAAGCACTTGAGATGAGCGATATGATTGGAGGCGTTGGAAGACGCTACGACTCTGACGCCACGGCCGACGCCGGAGGCAGAATCGAGCGAAGCAGCTATAAGTACGATCGATCCAAACGCTGTTAGCGGAACATCCTGTAGTATTTACTCTCCTGTTTGTTTGTTTGTTTTGTTTATCAATGCATCTGCATCTTAAAAAGGCTTTAGAGGTTGTTGTTTTTTTTCTTTCGATACTGAGTTAAAACTGTTTCACTCAGATGATATTTTCTCCGCACCAGAATAAAAATGTCAGATTTTTATTTTCTTTTTTCCAGTAAATGAGCTGGTTTGGTTTAAATGATGAAAAAAATACATTTTTCTGTGGTTGATTCCATTGGATGGAAGATCTGAAGGGGTTAACTCAGATTTAATAGCTATGATGTCATCCCCGACAGCGAGGCTATATCGCCTCAATCAAGCCCCCAATCCCCCTGCATTCTACAAAGAACCCACCTCATTGAACTCCTCAAATTAAAAGTGAAGTTATGTATGAAGGACAAAGTTTGTAGCAAGAGAACAATCCTCCCCCTAGGGAGTAAAATATACACTATTTAAAATGTAAAATTAGGAGATAAAGCTCCTCCTGTTGGAGGAAATGTGTAACTGACCTTTCCCTAATTCAATCCAGTTCTTCCTCACACTATCCGGGTATAAAATATGAATTGGATCCACGAAACAGTTTTTGAGTTGTCACACTAACGAGAAGCACATTATTTGCCATTATTAAGACACTGTTATATAATAAGTAAAAAGTATAATAAGTGGGTTTCTTTTGTAAAAAAAAGAGAGTCTTCAAAAAGTTCTCATAACATTACAACTTTATTCTCCTAAAAAATAAAACATTTTTTCCTAAAATTACCACTTTATTCTCGCCAAAGCACGACTTCTGTTCTCGAAAAATGACGACTTTATCCTGGGAAAATTATGACTTTTTTTTTCTTGTGAAGTTCCGACTTTATTCTCGTAATATTACATTTTTACTGTATTTTCATAAAGAACACCGTTGCCTTAATCCTCCTTTGTGCGACGGAGCATTAGGGCCAGAGGAGGAAGATATATTTTTAATTGCATTTCAAATAAAAGTTGAAATGTTGAGAGGAAAGCCGAACTAAATGAGAGGAGAAAGATTTTTTTTTTATTATTCTGCATTTCGGGAATTAAGTGGGAGGAAAAAAAAAATCTTCCTCCTCTCATTTTTTTCTCTTCTTAAGCCCGGCCTTAATTTTTTCTTTGTAACTCACAAAGGATGAACAGAAAGAAGAAAAAAAATACTCACTACTCACTAAACATCTGAGAGAAATACTCTCCCACTGAGGTCGTAAATAATAAACATCCACGCTCCGTTTAAACAAGTGTCAAAGATGAAGATCGCACTTCCTCCTTCGGCATCCGATAAAATGATAAAAGGTGACAAATTCATGCTTTTGGCAAGATTTAAAACGCAAGCTTGACAAACTCGTTTATCTCATCCCTCGTCAGCCGTCCTGAAGAAGAGGACGGATTCGGTTTAGGATGTATGTGCAACAATACACAACAACAACAACACAACAGAGCAGAAATATCCGCACAACGTTGCCCACATGCTCCGTGTGCAGAAAAGAGGAAGGGAGGTTGGAGAAGAAAGCGACCACACAGGGAAAGCCGCTTGAGGGGGAAGGCAGAGCTAATCCGTGGTTATCAACAGTTTTAAGCCTGCAGACTTCAGAGCCATTTGCAAAACGCTCCCCTCCCCCTCATTCCCCCCCCCCCCCCCCCCCACCCCTCCCCCTCGTTTCCTCCGGCCCCATGAAGATGCTTGTGTTTCCACCTGAATCCGTGACGGACCACCTGCAAGAAGCAGAGCAGGAATGGTTTCCAGGGAGACGGCGAAAAGAAAACTCTCCTACGGTAGATGTAGGGGGATGCGATGCGTTACGCCCAATTTCTGCTCGCGGCCACGACCCGACGGGTCTCCCACCCGGAACCGCTTCCTCCTCACGTATAGTTATTCCAGCCCACATGGCCCTTTTGGATTTTTCTTATGGGAGAACGATGGTGAAAGGCAATTATTTGAAACCGTGCTCACTAATAACTCTATCTATTTATTCATTTTTTTAAATGAATAAGCCTTTAATGCCTTCACCAAGAAAAAGGAAAAAAAAATAAAAACAATCTTCTTAAAATTGTATTTCTTTGGGGTCACTCTCGGAAAAATAAAGGATATATATATATATATATATATATATATATATATATATATATATATATATATATATATAATTGAACATCTTAGATACTCAAAATGTACCATAAAATGATAAATACTTTGGTCAAGCATGTTTTTAACTGTGAAACAATTAATTTAATAAGATTAGCTTAGATTAGCTTAACCATTTTGTAAAACATGTTTTTAGAAAACTTTAAAGCCTCATTAGACTTTTTTTTCGGTTGAATCAAGTTACAGAAGTCTGTTTAGTAAGTCCTCCAAAAAAATCTACTCATGGAATAGGACTTTCTCAATCGTCATATACCTCTTCCTTTGTCGCCCCTTTAATATGTGGTGCCCCCTAGGGCTCCATCCTTGGCCCCTTACTCTTCAGCTTATACGTGCTACAACTGGGTCATAGTCTTAGCCGGTTCAATCACATTTTTGAGTAAGAAATAGTGACTCAAAAAGAGCTCAGTCATACATTAAAGGATGAAGACGCCATTTTGGCTCTAAAAATTATGGTTGCGGGAAAAAGGGAAATAACAAGCCCCTCCACACCTGCTGGGAAGCTTTATAAATAACAGTGATGTCATCATTGGGAAGGATGGATGGTAATGCAAACATGCAAATCATAGCCACTCCCTCAAGTGGATTCGTTACAGGATTGGTGGATCTTAACGCTCAGATGTTGCGTTCAAAGTCTCCAGTCTGACATTGTTTAAGGTCATCAGCTAAATGTTGAATAGTTGCTGACTTCAAAGTCCCTAAGGTCACATTTTTAATCAGTATTTTGACTCAAAATGAGCCCAATCAGCAAGTTGAACATGACATTTAACGGGTTAAACCACTATTTCATGCTTCTTCATTTTTTTTTTTTCATTTTCGGCATCAATGTTCCTCAAAGCTGAGACTAAGGTCTGGCAAAAATCATAATCATCAATCACTCTTGTCAGATCATCAATTATGTGCTTTCTACAAACGTGAACAGTAATACTGCTGCTGCTGATAGAAATTCATAGGAACCCATCAGATCCAATCCAGACAACGACCTCAGAAGGAAAGAGGAATGTGGTTTCACAGTCCAGCCCCACAGTAATGGCGATACGCCGAATGCGCACACACTTTCCAAAAGGCACGGCAGACAGAGAGTCAAAACTCACATTCAATCGGGAGGGAGTCACGCTGGCCCAGAGACAGGAAGTGTTTACTAAACCAATGGCGGGTTTTTAGATTTTTTTTAAGATTAAACACAATCAAAACTCACAGCTGAGCATTTATTAATGAAAGAAACATTTAAAGTTCAAATGTCACATTATAGCACTATAGTTTTATGGGATGGCATTTTATTATATCACGACGTCATACCCACCAGAACGGGTATAGCCATGAAGAGCCCCCACTCCCCTGCGTTGTACAAGCAATCCCCCTGATTGAACACCTAAGTTGTTTCGGAGTTCAAGCTCCCCCTATGGAGTAAAATAAGAACTGTTTGAGTAAAATATGACATTAACGAGATAGATCTACTTAAGTCAATGCATATATAACAACTTTGGACTAAATCCGACCAACGGTTAGGGAGTTATGTCTGGAAACGGTGTTTTTCTTTTTTTATTAAAGATCCCCCTAGTGAGTAAAATATGAACTACTAGAGTAAAATACGACATAAACAAGATGGATCTTCTATTTTCTATTCATATGCACCAAATTAGGATGAAATCCGACCAACGGTTAGGGAGTTTTGTCTGGAAACAGTGTTTTTAATTTTATTTTTTTTTTAAAAAGATCCCCCTAGTGAGTAAAATAGGAACTACTAGAGTACAAAATGATATCTTGAAGATAAATCTCCTCGAGTCGGTTAATATGCAATATGTTTCGACTTAATCCGACCAACGGCTGAGAAATGACGTGTTTTTAAATATATTGACATTTATTGTTTTAATAGAAGTAAGTCTACGTTGTGTAAAAGTTCTCGTTCGTACGTGAGGCGGCGTGGGGTCTTTGACCAGAGTTCACCTGCCGACCGTTTCCCTCCACCTCCCCCGTGTTCGGACTTTGATGGAGAATCGTTCGCTGAAATACGACGCCATAAAAAAAAGTAGAAAAGTCAAACTTCTTCTTTTTTTTTTTTTCCCGCCCAAACTGTCTGAATGATGTGACCATTAAGTTGTAAAAATCCTTTAACCTTGAAACCCCTCTCTATACGTGTCTCCATTATTCTAATCCTTCCTTATAGCCTTCAGCCTCTTATTGAGTCCAACCTCCTTTTTTTCTGGCGTCATATTAAAAACATGCGACGGAAGGAAACCAAGACTTGAGATTCAAAAAAACTAAAAAGAGAGAAAAGAATGCCGTGAGACGACGTCAGCTTGAATTTTTCCACCTAGGGGAAGGAGAAAGGAATCGTGTATGCATCACTGAGAGCAGAAGACGCCACCTCCACCGGTCCGGTCCGTCAATAAGACATGAGTCTGGGTTTCCAGTGATGTCTGGAAGAGTAACGGACGGTGTGTGCGTTCTCTCGCCTCGCTCTCCGAGGCGAGAGAGGCTGAGGCTGAGAGGCTGAGAGAGGCTGAGGCTGTTTTTGCAAAAACAGCCTCAGGCCAGAGAGAGGAAGAAGAATACGATGCATCGATGCCCTCTAGTGTTAAATTTACAATAACGCCGCGGGACGAGTCAGATGTCACATCAGAACGCGGCGTGTTTAATTCATCGGCCTCCTTGATAATAGATGTGAGTTTTTTTTGCCTGCGTATTTGCATAATGCAGCGGGAGAGTAGAAGAACCAGCAGCGCCGCGGGTGACACCGGATCCAAACCTGCAGCATCCACATCTCCACAGTGTTCCTCTTCAAAACCGTGGAACAACTCAGAATCACGAAAGCTACGGCGAGACAAGTGGCTTCATCCATGTCGTCTATTAAGTCTAAAAGTTTGTCGGATCCCCCCGAAAGAGACTCCAGCCCACTGCAGAACCTCCTCAGCCGGGTCGTGTTTGGGATTCTGCCGACCCCTGAGGGACTCTTTATAAAAAAATAGTCCAAATCAACCAAATTTCTTTCTTTCTTCTGCTTTTCTTTGCTCCTCATCACTGTGTTCTCATGGTGAAGAACCTCAGAGAGAATCAGGCCTGTGCCACCTCATATTTATACCCCAGTCAAACAGGAAGTCACTGTTCACCACTTCAGAGTTCCTACTCAAACATTAGGAACCTAAAAACTGGAAATGTGTTTCAGTTACCTTTTAATCACAGCGTTTTCCCAGCGGTTGCTAATAATTGTGGTGAAAACAAGAGGAATATGGAACGCTGGATTTCCTCGGTAAGATCTGGTCCTGCGGTTTATGCACAATTAACAGATAGTGGGGGAAAAAAAGATCCTGAATCTGTCCCTGAATCCAGATTCACTCCCCAAAAACTTAAGTGGATCTTCTCTGGTTCAAGCCCAAACCATCCAAACGTCTACCAAGTCTCGGCACGATCGGTCAGGCGGTTTCACATTACAGACAGAATCGGTTAAAAAAAAGAAATAAAGCTCCCCTTAGTGTCAGAAATATACAACACACCTTTCCTGAAATCAAACCAGTCCTTCCTCTCATTCATGTCTGTGATCATATAAAATTTGGAAATGACCCATGAAACAGTTTCTGTGGCGTTGTGGCGTAAACGCAAAGGATCTGCGGTGGCGCCGGTGCCCAATGTCATCTGGGATAGGCTCCACATCCTTCAAAGCCCTTCCGTTCCATGTGTTTGATGCAGCGCCAGTAGAGATCCATCGATATTTCACATCGCTGATGACTGACTGTCTACACTGCCATCACACGAGCAGGAACCAGATTTCTATCTGATTGAGGACCACACACACACACACACACACACACACTCACACACACAAAGGCACCTAAATCTGATTTGAAACCATCGTAGTCCATGTGGTTTGTTCTGGTCCCCATGTCATGAAAAGAATCTGATCTGAGTCACATAACATTTTTCCTGCAGCATGAATGCAGCCACAGATGCTCTGAGCTTATTTCTTCCACACATTGCAACAGTAATGAGGTATTTTAAGAGCCGGTTGAAAGCTTCCATCAGTCTTGCGTCAGGACTGGGCTCACTTGCCCCCTTTTTACCATAAATGAACTATTTGTACTCTATCCCAACACACATATTGTATATAATATTAGAATCAGCTGCAAACCGCTGCATCTGATTTTGGTCATATATTCTTCTAGCCTACTAGCTGCTGCATGCTGACATGTGATCGATCGGCTGTATCTGACAGGTATTAGGCACAATAACACATTAGGCACTGCTTTGCTTTATTCGTTATATATAATACTCTGGTACCGATTTATAATAAAAAAAAAACTTTACTAAGTGTTTGTAAATGGTCAATTGATTTTTAAGCCTTTCACAAATCATTAATTAGCTGCTGTAAGTCATTAGATATAAAGGGCAGCAGAGACCTGTTGCCTGCCAAATAGTGGGCCAACAGGTATTTGTAGGCTGCTGCTAAGCCTCAGAATGGAACATGCTGCAGTAACTCGGCATTGCCAAATAGTGAGCCCGCATTCATTCTGGAAAATCATGTTAAAAAATGTTTTTGTGTATAAATGATTAATAAATAACCTAAGTGTAAATCAGAAATAAATTTGTTGCCAAGGTTAGTCTCGCTTAGAAAGAATTTGACGTTCTACCTCGGTGCAAATCATGTAGTCTCAAAACTCTGAGAATCCTTTACATCTAAATATTAATGGCTCGTCTCATCGGCGTTAACAGAAGCTGGATAATTAGTTATAGAACCAAAATTATTATTGATATTTATATGTTATGAGAGGAAGAACTGGGTTGATTTTAGGAAAGTTTGGTTGTACGTTTAGTATAACCTCTGGCAGTTTATGGGACATATTTTCTCAACCGCTGGTCCAATTTAGCCCAAATTTGGTGCATATGAATCGATTCTTTCATGCATATATATTTTTTTACTCTAAAAGTTCACATTGTTCTCACTAAGTGGAGCTTTCTTATGAAAAACATTGTTTTTTTCCTAACCATAAATGATATTTTACTGTAATTGTTCATATTTCACTCACTAAAGTTTTTGTTATTTTCCAAAAAACTTTCCTTTTTCTTTTTTTAACATTATCGCCCAACCTTAAGTATCCAAAAGTCCAAATGGCTCATATGAATCAACACAAGAAGTTATATCTTGTATATATACTATTTTACTATAATAGTTCATACTTTCACCACTAGGGGGATCTTTTGGTAGAAAACACAGTTTCTCACCCATAATTTCCCAGTTGTGTCTAAATTTAGCTCCTCGGAATTAAAATCTGTCTTTAACTCTATTTATCTTCATTCTCATTCAGTCACTATGGGAACTGATCCTACAGCAGACCGCTGACTTCATTGAAACGGTCATGCTGAGTCAATATGAATGTTTGAGATTATTAATGAGTCACACTTGATAATCTAGTTCAATCAGGGGGATTGCTGGTACAACGCAGGGGATTGGAGGCTTATTCCAGGGAAATATGTTTGCTGTCTGCGACGACAGCGCAGGTTTAGTGTGAATACAGAAAATCTGTAAATGCTGTAAATCAGGGAAAAAATGTCTGCTGAGAATAAACTGAGGAGCAGAGATGGAACAGAGCAGGAGGAAGGGAGGAGGGGGGGGAGGGGGGGGGGTTATAAACTGACAGTGAGGAGTCATGAGAGAGTGAAGGATGTGAGCTAGCTTGACGGACAGTTTGAGAGAGAGAGAGAGAGAGAGAGAGGGAGGCTGTAAAGGGAGGAGGAATGAGAAAACAGTATAGTCGGACTGACAGTGGAGCAGCGAGTTCAGCTGATGGCCCCTAATGAAGTACGGCAGCTGCAGAGGAGGAGCCCACAGTGACAGGCGGGGTCCCACTCTGATGGAAGGCTGGAATGACACTCTCTCTCTCTCACTCTCTCTCTCAGCAGGATCCAGCTCAGATTCAAACAGTCTAATCTCTATGGTACCCCCCCCCCCGAGGTTCTGAATGGTTGAGTTCACAGCCTGTTATGTGCTTCCTCCTTCCTCCCACAGCTCCAGTATTGACACCGTCAAACACCAATCACTGCCCCGTCTTCATCAGATATATGAGGCTTCTTCCTGTGAGTGGAAACACATTTTTCTTATTTGATGCAGATGAGTGGGAGTGAAAATCCATTCTCCAACTGGTCGATTATGTGGTTGTCGCTTTGCTAAAAGCATAAAAGTCCATTTTGCTCCAACTTCAAATACCTGGCGGTGAATCACCTCCGCTTTGTTTACAGCTGAAGGATGAAGAACCCGCCAGAGAATGAAAAATATCGCAGCTGTAAAAAAAATATTCATCAGCTTTGCAGGCGTGGATTAATCAACTTTTTTTTTTTAACCAATGTTGAATCAAGGACACAGATAAAAACCTCAACGGCGGAGACAGAAAACACTTCAAAGGTTCTCTGAGGAATGTGTAGAGTAATGCAGACGCATGGAATCAATGGAAGATGTTCAGTTATGTCTTCACAATCAAAAGTTCTAGTGATTTTGCACAGGAGCAGTGAATGTGTGGCTCTAGCTGCATCTTTATTTGGCTGGGCAGCTCTCTGCTTCCCCCGTGAGGATGAAATTAGTACTTTCATGTGTTCTTCTCTGAATAATTTAAGAAGACAGAATGATCGGGAAAGTTTTTTTACACATCCTTAGATGATTGTCCTTTAGTTGATTTATAACATTATAATAGAGATCATTTAAGGTTCATTTAAGTAAATTTTCTTTATCAAACATAAGTCTAGGAGTTGGAAATTGAAATCAGGAACTGCAGTACAACCACCGAACAGCAGATGGCAGCAAAACACTTCCACAGCTTTTTTTTTTTACATTAATGGAACAATTCTGGCTCACTTTGAACTGTAGAGTTAAAACAATGATTATGATAAGGATGATAAACATTTGCATGTTTATAAAAGAGTTTTATAAAAGCCTTTTCGTCTTCTTCTTGCTGAAGTTAACAGAGATTGACACACACAGCGCTGATTAAATAAAATTGTTTATTCAACAATTGGTAATCGATAAAAATAAAACAAATGTTACCAAAACATTCTTTAAGAATCAAAGAACTGTACAAATCTTGGCTCTTCTTCGTCTCCGTCATAGAAAAATAGAAAAAGGCACTGTGCATTAGTGTGCTGCGTGTATAAAACATTTTGAGCCCAAAAAAAAAAAAAAAAAAAATGCATTTATTTTTACAACATTGTTACGTTCTTATTCATTACCCCATTTGTGGAATAAAAAAAGAAAAAGAAAAGATAAAAAAGCAAGCTGTGCCTAGTTCTAGATGTCATCTCAATGCAGACACACTTTTAATAGAAGCAATACTTAAGGAACTGAGTGGAAGGCTGAAGAGTAAATCTGCTGCAGACGAGAAAAAGTAATAAGTTACTTCATTTATTGTTCGTGTGAAAACGGTGAAAATGCATATTAAATAAAAGAAATATACGAGGATGATGGCATGAGTGTGGAGAATAGAAAGTACCTCTATGTGCCACTTAGTGTTCAACCTATTTACCTTTAAGCCCCTGCACACCAACGCCGGTGCTCGATATATTTTAATACATTAGGTTATGCTTGTTATTTAAACAAAAGGATGGATGTTTTGCAAAATTTACAATCCTGCAGGGAAATCTCTTTAGCCAAAAAAAAAAAAAAAACACCTCTACGCGTGATTCCTAAGAGATCATATTCACACAACAGATCCTTAGGATCCACTTTTACAGACGTGCCAAAATAATAAAGATGCCCAATACGCTCCATTCATTTCAAAAAATAATCTATCAGATAGATTTAAAAAGCCAGTTAAAGGTCGGAACATTTCAAAGCCTGGTTACGATGGAACAGAAGCAGTTAGCGTTCAGTGTTGCCTCGCGTGACATTTTCTTCATGTAAAATTATCTCTTCTGTGTAAAGTGGCTTTTTTTTTACGAACGCTCTTCACGCGCCTCTAAAGGTCCAAACATGATCAACAGCAAAGGCATGTTTCCGTCACGGTACCTGCTCTCTATCGTGCAAACTCTTCATCCCACGCTTCTGCTAGTTGGTAGAGGAGCTCATTAAGGATACCTCTCACTCTTTTCTTCTTTATTTCACAATCTCTTTGGCATCCAGGTTCAACTTCCTGTTAAGACGAGTTTATAAACACAAATCCCAGTGAGAAAGAGTTAAACCGAGTCGCAGTCCCGGGACGTAACAGTTCCTTTCAGCAATCCGGTCCCCGGGTCGTACGAGTCCTCGTGACGCTCCGGCCGGAATCATAGGAAGCCGTGCTCATCGAGTCCTTTTGGAGTAACTGGGTTCCACTTGGCGGGATTCTTAGACGAGATGTATCCTACGAGACCAGAGCCAACAGTAAAACTATTAGAACCTGGATTAAAACACTGTATAATAACCGTCGACACCGACAGCAACGGTACATCTACGAAAACCCCCCAATCCCCTGTGTTGTACAGGCAATCACCTCAATGGAACTCCTCGATTTAATCGTGAAGTAATGTCCAAAAAAGAAAGTAAGACTAAAATATGATATATACCAGATAGATCTCCTCGAGATGACACATGTGCATCAAATTTGGACTAAATCGGACCAACGGTTAGGAAGTTATGTCTAAAAACATTTTGTAAATAAGCGCCCCCTGGTGAGTAAAACATGAAGTATTGGAGGAAATGATGATAATGCTGGTAGATTCATATACATCAAATTTGGACTAAATCGGACAAAGTTTTCTGAGAAAAAAAAAGCGCCCCCTAGTGAGTAAAATGTGAGATATGCAAGAAAGAGGCGGTGACCTTTCCCGATACGACTTTTCGGGTAAACATAAACAGTGTGAATATGATTGATGCTAGCGAGCGGTACCTGATTCGGGTCTGCTTTTAGAATGCTCTGGAGGCGGACCATCAGGAAGAGGGAGCCCCCTCCCTTCCATGTCGCTCTCGCCTGATGAAGTATGATCCTCCGCCTTCGTGAACACGGCGGGCCTTTTGTGGTACTTGGCCCGGTACGTATCCGTCATACAGTTGTCCACAGAGAAGTAGGTGGTGCGGAGAACCTTCTCTGTCGGACCATCGTCGTGGCCGGGCTTTGGACTGGGTAACCTCTCCTCACTCTCGCTGGCTGACAGATCATTCCTCTCCTGGTCCGATGACCCCGACTTGGAGCTGGCGTCCGATGAGAGTCTTTGCTCGGCCGGAGCCTCAATCCACCTGCGGTGGATGGTGTACGATACGTGAGACGAACCGTTTTTGGGATTCGATCGCGCTGACAGTTGGGGCGTCTGGAAGTGGGGACCGGTCGGGTTAAAAGTCTTAGGGGGTAAAGACGGGGCTGTGTCTTCTTGTTCGGACAAAGGTCCGGTAAAGTCATCGGAGCTGTTCCACTCCGAACCGCTGTTCTTTGATAGGTAGGGGGGGGCGGGGCTCACGGGGCTGCCGTCCATGTCGTCCTCTTGTTCGCTGTAATGATCGTTGTTCCTCTCCAACATGCCTGGAGTGTATCTGAAGGCTCTCCGTCTGATGCAGGGAGAAAAAAAACAAGTCAGGATTTTATGCAGTAAAGCCTCCCTTAGTGAATGAAATATAATAAATTACATTAAAATGTGACAAATAAAAGTTTTATTTCCTGGATGAGGTTCATAGGAGGTCAATTTGGGGAAACAGTTAAATAATTAGGGCCCAAAAAACTGATTTTGGAGATAAACTTCCCCTTTGTGGGGCAAATATAAAACCAACCTACACCAAAATCAATCCAGTTCTTCCTCGCATTATGGTTTATTGGAATATTAAATCTGAAAATGATCCATGAAATTGTATTTGAGTTATTGCGCTAACATAAAAGGACTTTTGGGGGCTGTAATAGGGGGGCAAAAAGTCAAAAAGTAAAAAAAAAAAAAGGACTGATATTTCAAAATCCATTCCTGAAACAAAAATTGAGATACCAAAAGATAAACGGACCCCTTCTCCAAATCAACAGACGATTTCTCCTCAGTTCTTTTACCTTTGTACGTGATGACCAGGGAGCAGGTCCTCGTCTGGTAGATCTGGAGACGTCTGTCCTTGTTCACCTGAGCGAAAATGAAGGTCCATGAATTCTTTTCTTTTTTTTTTTTAAACACAACACAGCAATTAACAAACTCCATCAGGACCAGACGGTCAGAAACACCTGTCAGCGGTTTCTAAATGAACATGGATGAGGTTGATATTATCTAACAGGGGTCACGGCGGGGGCCTCTGCCCGGCGCTGGGAGCGGAAGTTTCAAAGCAGCCAGTCTGGCCGAGCGCCTTCAGGCCCCCCGTGTGCCGCCGCGTCCGTCTGATCCAGCCAGAGAACATCGGCCTCAGAGGGAATTTGGGTTCATATCTGGGCCTGGTCCTTTTTTCATTTTTCTTCCTGCTAACAGAACTAATGAAAGAATAAAGTGGACCGGAGTGAACTCACATGTTTGGAAGCTGGAACGTTACAGAAGTAGTGAGAACAGGGGAAATAATATAACGACATTAAGGATGATGATGTCAGCAAAAACAAATGTTGGGAGACAGGTCCCTATAAGAGGAGGGGGAGGGGCTTAGTGAAGCTAGAGGGCTGGCTGAGATTTACGGAGAACAGCTGACTAACAGGACGAGGGGAGAGAGTGAGTAGCCCAGGACCATCTGTGATGTGTCAGCACACCCGCTTTCTTTTTTTCTTCTTCTTCTTCTTTTTCTTTTTTTTTCATGTGCTCTCTCAAAGCATTAGTGGTTAAATCCTTTGTGCTGGCATGCAATTACGCCGGGGTCAGACTCCAGACTCCAGATCCCCTCCGCAACACTATTGCGTTTTTAAGCCGCTAAATCCATGCGGCGATTCACAATTCCGTGACGCCGAAGGGCGAGCGGCTGTAACGATATCGTTTTCTACAAACAAAGAGGGATGCGGTTAGTTTTAGTTTTAGTTCTCTCTCTCTCTCTCTCTCTCTCTCCTGAGACAATCCCTTCATCTCTGCCGCCACGTGACCAGAGGAGGGTAGAAGGAGGCAGCAGCTGGATCACAGAGCAGCAGAGCAATAGAGCAATCGTGTCGCCGCGTTGAAAGGTAAAATATTCTCCAGCTCCTGGATGAACATCAGGATTCCAAAACAAATCGAACATACTTCAGTTCTTCAGGTTGGGGGGGGGGGGGAATATAAGATTCCTGCACAAAGGATCACTCCGGGGAACATTCAGCATTTTACAATCGTGTGTTTCCTTCTGCTGTCTTCTCATCCATCAAACATGATCGGAAGAATTATGAGCAGAAACTTAGCATTTAAAAAAATTCAGGTCCAGTCACTCAAAACTAAGATCATCATTATTATTACTGTTACAGAATAAAGTTCCTGGAACCGGATCCTTGTAGTTTGAAAACTACCTCAAGTGCCTTGACTTGGATTTTTAAACGGCCTTTTATTGGTCCTAACTCTTCTCTCCTCTGTTCCCCTCCATGAAAACCAGTAGTTTGGGGATTTTTGTCTTTTATCCATCAAACAAGCATGAATACTTTCAGTTCGACTGTTTAGTCGACCATGAAACGATGCCAGATCTGTCAGTTTCCTAAAGTCAGAGTTTTCCCAGATTCTTAAACGTCGTTTGTAATATTATAGCGTTAAATTCCTGCCAAAGTTCGCAAACAAACGAAACCCATTTTTTTAAATAATTAGGACCAGAAAAGTGGCTCTTAAAAATCCACTCACACAAAAGGCACTCACTGAGATGATTATTATTATTATTATTATTATTAATATTAGTAGTATTTATAATAAAAATGCCTGGATCCAGATTTTGGAATTTGAAAACTGCTCTAAGAGTTTTTGTGTTTACAGGAAATATTAGATTGTTAAACATGTTCTTTATTTGCAAATCACACAGTTTGTGAGGATCATCAGTATTTAGTGAAAAGTCTTTTGCTGGTTATTTGTTAGTTTATTATTCGTTATCTTTTGTAGCTTTTGTAAAACATGTTTCGTTTGTTTGCATCTTTTTTGGCAGGAATTTATCCGCAAATAAAGGATATCAAATATTTGTGTTTGTGTTTTGTGGGAACAGGAAGTCCAATCCGACAATATAAATATGGACAAAAGCATCATCACACCAGTCAGTGAGTGGAATCTATTGATGCTTGAGCAGAACCGCATCACAGCTCAGAACCATCCGACCCGTGGAAACCCAATCACTGCAGACGGGAACGATATGAACAGATGAGACATAAACCTGTTTGTGACCCTTGAGGAAGGAAAGTTCACGTACAAACTGAGTCAGAACACTCAGAGTTCTTTCTCGGCGCTCTTAATGAGGTCCGCAAGAGCCACCAGAACCAATAAGGAGCCACTGAGTGAAGGTGAAGACAGGAGGATGAAGACAGCCGTGACCTTTCACACCTGCTGCAGACGGGATGTTCTGCTCCTGTTCTTCCATATTAGAGCTCTATGAGATTTATTCAGAACCAGGACAAAAGGGCTGTAATGGGTCAACTGAGGAGGGGGCTCCAGACTCGGTTCTTTGATGCGAGGAGCGTGGAGTGAATGCGTGTGGTGAGAATGTCAAATCAACCTCCTCCTCCTCACATCTGAGTGCTTTTAGGAAGGAATTTGGACTTTAATGGGCCACTGGATTCTGCTCAGCCGTCGGCTCAGGCCAGACTGCCATCGCCGAGCTCCAGCCAAACGGACTTTGGACGCGCTTCAAGGAGCCCGATGATAGCGTCTCGAGGAGAGCTGTAAATATCCTGTACGGAACTGAAGCATAAACCCCGAAGACGTGTTTATGTTTAATAATTCATCTCAATGAAGCGCAAATACAGCTGGGAACGATTTGAACGCGCAAAAAACAGTCCTGAGAAGAAATTTAAAAAAAAGAGAAGAGATCATAGATGAGATAAGAAAAAAAATGATCAGAATTTCAGGAAAGAATATGGAAATGTGTTTTCATAATTAACAAAGATGGGCTACATTAACACAAACACAAGTCTTTGTGCAGAAAGGCGAATATCAGGACCAGAATTCCACAGCAAACACTTCCTGCTTCAGTTCCTCCAGCCTGCTGCACTTCTGAATAAAACTTTACTCTCATGGCCGACCTTGGAATAAGTGCGGTGCTACATGAAGCTTATTTCGTGGCCTCGTGTCTGGACTCCACCTCCTGACAGGCATTTCCGGGCGGCGCCGCCGGACTCCCTCACCAGCCCCTCTTAATGAGGATTAACTCTCTTTTCTTTTTTTTAAAGGTATCTGTTAATTAGAGATAATGTGTATTTCAAGCAAACTCTGGATCGGTGGTTCTCCAACTTTCTCCACTCTTATATTGTCTTCGCAGCCAAGAAGCTTTTAGAAATGATAAATGTCCGTGTCAAACAAACTTGTTTCTAAGACTCACAAACTCCAAGATCCGCCGCTAAATTCACCCCAAAGCACGTGGTGGCCGGTTGTTTATATTTATTTTAAACTGTGTCATTCTGAACGGGGCTCTGCTTCTTGACTCACTCGGTTAAGACAGTCCAAAAGTCCAAATCACAACACCGAGGGCGCTGATTCTGTCACCTGAACCTTCACGAGGTTCCAGTTGTTATACCTTCTTATAAAATAGAAAAAAAAAATAACCCTTAATGTCTCACATGAGATCAAAGACTTTACTGATCCTTTGTTCCACACATTTTACAAAGGGAGTCCCTCCTCTTCCTCCTTATCACAGCTGATCCGTTACAGCTGATGAACCTTGGAATTTAAACTTACAGTCACATGAAAATATTATTGTCTCATTGTCACCACGCAGAAACATTTAAACAGCGCCGTAGTTACAGCAGAACTTTGGAACGGACTGAATTTTGAGAATCTAATTCCTCTTAAATTTTTTCTTTGAATAAAAAAAAAAAATTAGAATTACTCTAAGGTGGCTACTTCAATTTTATTTTCTATACGAAGCTGAACAAGGTCTCAAAAAATGTGTAGGCAGAATATTTCTTGCTCCATCATTACCCACGCCTCAGCATACTCATCGGCCACCACCACCAGTATCCAGATTTCCAACATTCGTCTTCACTGTTCCTCGTCTTTGATTGAAATGGTTTAACATAAAACCTCTTTAAGTACGGCCACAAACATGTTTAGCCAGGTCGCGTTTACCTTTGACCCCTGACTCTGATCATTTCATCATGGAGTCTGACAGGAAGTTGGACCCAAATTGGAAAATACATGCCTCAAACTATTATCTTTGACCGCTCATCTATGAATCCGGGTGGACATTTGCGCCAAAACTAAAGAAATTCCCTCCAGCCATTGATGTGATGTGATATATTGTGTTTATGAATGTGGGACATACAGCCAGACCAGAGACGGTAACAAAAAAGCCTCCGGTTCCGTTTCAGCCTCGGTACGCTTCTCTACATGCCACATAAAAACTTTCCTCAGGGAAATAATAGGTCAAGGCCACCAGTCAGTGAGGAACCGGTGCATAATTATTTCCACACGGTATCGGTCCAATCAGGCTGTGACCTTAACGCCACTGATGGAACAATAAATCAAGGAAATTGCTTTGTACTCTCTCAGTGTTTCATAAACTTACGAGACACCAAAGTCTCCGGGACAGAGGGAATTTCTTTAATGTCAGCGCCAGGCCTTCGTGAACGGCTTTAATGTGGAACACATTTCCACCATATAACACTAAAAACATTTATTTGTTCAGGGTGTGTGTGTGTGCGTATTCTGGAATAAAGGATGATGTCAAATGTCGTCATGTTTATGTTGATGGAACAGCTGTGAGGAGGGATGTTAGGTGCGAAGGGGATTTCTTACCGGTAGAAAATGTGGAGTACGAGACTTCTTTCTTCAAATCGTCACTTCTTCTCTGAGGGAAGTGATCCCTGAAATTCACAATAAACTTAATTACTCATGGTTTGTGGATTTCCCTGAGAGATTCCACTGCTTGATTTTTTTCCCCCCAAACAATTCAAAGTGCTTCAAAGGTCCTAAGGCTGGGCGATTAATTCTAAAAAGATTGTAAACTTGATTTAGACATATATAAAATCTCATTTCTGATGTACAGCCTTTTAATTCATAAAATAAACTGCAGCGAAACTTGTTATCTTAGCTGCAGCTTACCGAACCAAAAGTGAGGCCCGGCCCTTTAAGAGCATGGCCTCATGTGTATTGTGTATCTATGCCGTGGGGATCTATGTGAGCTGCTAAGTGCTAACTTAGCTTTTGTTTGTGCTGAGCTAAGCGCCAACTCAACGCTCAGTAGGAGATCTGCTTTGTGGCAGGAGAGCTAACATCGCGTGGCACCGGCAGAAACAGGAGAGGTAGTTTCTTATCACTCCGAAAAAAATGGTCATCTTTTTTTTTTCAACAATTTATTTCTATGTTGTTTCACCGCCTGGCCGAGCTTGGACATAAAAAACAAAAAGCCTCCAAGGGTGAAGCCAGGGTCGATCTCGGACTCGGACCGTGTTTAGAGAAATAATTCGAAATTATGTTCGGGTTCAAGTCAGGTTCTTTCAGGACAGGGATAGCCAAAGTCGGGTTCTGTCACTTAAGTCAATTTAACATGATGCTTTCAAGATATAGAGGTGAAAACGACTTAAGATATTTTACCTCGTCAGGTGTAACTCGGGTATCGGTCGAAGATCCATGCCAGAGAGGTTCTCAACCACAGGTGAGTCAAGCTTTGCTGAGCCGTTGCTCAGTCTGTCACTGCTCTCGTATCCAGACTCAGTTCTTTGGATCTTCCAGTTATCAGTCCGGACTTTTCGAGTTGCCCAGCCCTTTGAGCGGTCCTCCGAGTCCAGTGAGCTGCGGCTGCCGCCCATCTCGTGTCTCTGCTCGTCCTCGTAGATGGTCATTAAGCTCTTGGGTTTGCGTTCTTCTCGTCCGCCCCATGAAAAATCTCTGTCTTGCCCACGGTCTCGGGTGGGCGAGTGACTGCTGGGTCTTCGGCGGGGGCTGTGCTGCCTCCGCTCTTGATGACCCCCACTGCTGCTGCTGCTCAGAACACTGTCCACATTCAACGTCTCCCTCATGGGCTTCCACGGGCGGCTGGCGCGGCTGTGGCTGCTCGCTGCACTTCCGGGACGTTCTCTGGACTCATGGCTGCTGTCGGTATCGTATCCATTAGAGTCCTGGTCTATTCTCCAGCCGTGGCTACCGCTGCTGTTACTGGGTCCTCTTGGCGGCACTTGGAGTCTTGAGTGAGGGCGAGGAGGCTCGTGTGCGGACCGTCCACCAAGTTGGGGCGTACGCTCGGTCTTAATGGGACCTTTCCCTTGGCTCTTGTACAGCCGGGTTTCAAGGAGGTGTTTGAAGCCGTTCTCTGGAGGAGAGGCGGATCGGGAGAGGATCCGGTCGTGGCCTGGATCTGATTTTACACAAAGGAAGTTTCATGAGATTTTGAATCATGAGAAGAGAAAACTACATATTTAGTAGATACAATGATACTAGAATTTAACATTTGTGTCATTTGAACTAGGGAAAGCCCCCAATCCCCTGTGTTGTACAAGAAATTCCCCTGATTGATCTCAAATTCAAATCAAATGCAAAGTTATGACCAAAAACTGTGTTTTTTTGGAATAAAAGCTTCCCTATTAGGTAAAATATGAACTTTTAGAGTAAAATATGATATATGTAAGATCAATCTCCTCAAGTCGATCCATAAGCACCAGATTTGGACTTAATCAGACCAACATTTGAGAAATTATGGCCGGAAAACGTTTTGGAGATTAAGCTCCCGCTAGTGTCGGATATATATACATCCGATCTTTCCGAAAATCGATTCAGTTCTTCCTGCCACTACGATCTATGTGGGTCTCAAATTTTCACAATAACACTAAAATACATGCATGCGATTCAACTGTGAAATATAAATTTTAAATATCCTAAATGATTCTGCCAGGACAAAAAAAAAAACTGACTTTCATTGAAAACGAGACACAAAGCTGCGCTTCAGCGCGGCGTGTGAGAGGGGGGGAAGAGGGGGGTCACTACAGCGGGGGTTGTAGTCATTCATGTCTGCGGATGACAGGAAGGCGTAAATTATGGACAACGGGAGTTTGTTTTCGGCGGCGTGCGGAGAAAGGTCAGCCAGCTCACACACAGACACTGATGGAGATACTGCGGGCTGGTGACCGGTGTCTTTCTGTGTGTGTGTCTGCAGACATGGAAGTTTTCCAGCTGCAAAAAATAAAGTGTCAGCACATGAGTGGGTGGGTGTCAAGGATGTATGTCCACTCTTCCAAGGACACTCCCAGCCATAACAGCAACTTTCAAAAAATATAGCTGAACATCCTTCCTGTCACGAAGCGCCCCCCCCCACATCCTTCTTAATCTACATGGCAGCCACACGTCTGAGCAGCACCAGAACCTTCATTACCTTTTACCTCGCTTGTCTGTGTGTCAGCAAAATTACCGAGAATCTAACGCACGGATTAGCATGACATTTTACCCAGATGTATGTTTTGGCGTATTTTAGAGATGATTACATTTTGGCGATGCGACAGAATCATAACTTGATTGTGAGACTGGAGTGACTTTGGACTTTTTGGGGAGTAACTCATAAATTAATTGATGAATCTGCATTTAATTTTTACAAAGAAGTAGCTTTTGTCATGCCCCAGAGGTGACGTGCCTTAGCGGAGGTTTGTGCTGTTCGACTGCTTTCTAATTCGTTATACCTTGTTTGAATTTTCTTAATATAATCCAAATATTAAATCTGTTAATGAGATAACTCAAAAACTCAAAAACTCCTTCATGGACCACTTTGAAATGTTGTACCGACATAGACCTTAGTGTGAGGAAGAACAGGATAGGTTTTGGAAAGGTTTGTTGCATATTTCCGACACTAAGGGGAGCTTCGGCTCCAAAACTTTTTGGGCCATAATTTCTTGTATGTGTCATATTTTTACTCTATTAGTCCATATTTTACTCACAAGGGGGAGTTTTTAACGAAAAACACAGTTTTTCGGCCTTAGCTTCTTAAATTTGGAGCATATGAAACAACTCTGTTCATCTCTTATGCGTCATAATTCACTCTAATAGTTCCTATTTTACTCACAAGGCGGAGCTTTTTAAGAAAAATACAGTTTCTCCAGACATAACTTCACATTTTATTTTGAGGAGATCAATCAGGAGGATTTCTTGCACAACGCAGGGATTGAGAGATATAACGTATGCAGCTTAAGCCTGGTCCATATTAGATTTATCCAAATTGTTTCAATTCTTATGACCGACTGTGCTTGAAACGGGGCTGCAGGCTTCATAATGGCGGAATCTGATCCGTGGCAAAGTCGGGTTAGTGGTTATAAAAAAAAGGGAATTTAATACGACTTATAACATTCAGTCCTTGGAATAAACATCCAAGAGTTAGTGTCCCTGTTTTTCTGAATAACGTTGACTGTGATCCAGAGTTAAACCACTCGGAACATTGCTCTCTCTCCCCGTTTTTGTTTTTTCGATGACACCAGTATGTTTGGAGGCTGGGATCATGTCGGCACCTCTTTAACAAATCCAAAGATCCATTTGAACTACAAAAGGAATATGCAAAATAACCCCGGTCCCTTCATCCTGCAGAGACACGCCTACTTTAGCCTCCTGCGTTCAATCATAATGGGACATAAGCTTGCTGTTAACGCAGGTCAGTGCTGTTGACGTGGCGGATTTCAAAGCGCGTTAGAATTCTCCGTAATCCCTTCGCCGATACTTAGTTGAGAGCTGTGACGAAATAAAAGAGAATTAAAGAAGCACTAGCTGCTTAGAGCCAACGCACGCACGCCGTCGGCAGGGAGGAGAGGGAAACATGGGGAAAAAAAGTATATGTTGTATGATGTCGAGAAAGAAAATGCATTTTTAAATTTTTTAAAATGTCCTTATTGAAGCCGTTTCTCTGTTTGAGCATCACAGGGAGATTTATGCAGACTTTTATTAGTAGCAGGTTGGTTTGCTGTGATGCTTTCCTCTCTTGACTCTCAAAGAACCCAATAAAGGAGCAACAACTCATTCAGAACTCTGCAGCAGGAGTGACGCGGGTCAGAAGGAGGAAAAACATCCCACCTTTATACCCGTTAGTTTTACTATTGATTTTAAAGTTGTTTTATTAGCATAGCAGCAGACAATCTCAGAGACATTATGAGAGTTTAGGAACCAGAACCACCCTTCAGATCCTTCTGGTCCCACCAACCAGAACAAAAACTGTTGGTGGCGTTATTTTGATAAAAATACTGATATTATAAGTATTTTTATAAATGTTTTAAACGCAATTTGGTTTTTTCCTTTCATTTTATTATCATTCTAATAAATTCTTCGGATCTTTCATGTTAACAAAATGACTCAAAAACAATTTCATGGATCATTTTCAAACATTTATCCCTTTTAGAAGTTTCTCTCTAAACGTTTTTAGGCCATCATTTCTCAACAGTTGGTCGGATTTAATCTGAATTTGGTGCGTATGAATCACCTCGAGGAGATCTATCCTGTATATTTATATGATGTTTTACTTTAATAGTACATATTTTATGCACTAGGGGGAGCTTCTTTTTTTTTTCCATAAGCATAGTCATTTATCTCTTTTACTTTTTATTCCTTTTACTCTGTTAACATTTTACCCTCTTTTTATGAGCTTTATTAGTATTAGATGTTTGTTCTTATTGTTATCAGTGGTGGTATTCTTATTCTTATTGTCTTAACTTAACATTTTATTGTCTTTACTGTTTGCATAAAACTATTATATCTATCTTAGTATTTTTTGATTTGAACTTCAATCACCCAGTAACGTTTTTATTTCTTTTGAAATGTGCTATATTAGTAGTAGTTGTATTGATTGTTAGTAAATGTTCCAGTAGATCAGAGAGGGGAATCGAAGGCTCTGAGTATGAGGAAGAGGGATGAAGGCAGACTCCGGCAGACGTCAGCACTTAATCCTCTTTCTGGGACGTCGCCCCCAAACAAAGACACATGAAAGCTGGGAAAGTGTGAAGCTGGACTTTTTGCATCTTGGAGCCTGATAACAATCACATGAGTTTTCACGTGACCAACCTCTGTAGCGCGGCTCCAGCCGGCGCTGTCCGCCTCGCTCAGGCTCTCTTCTCGCCGGATGCATCCCACGTCCTTCTCGCGCTCTGTGGGCGACTTCTCGAGAAATATCCCTGAAGCGACTCTTGGGGTCACCGGGGTCATCTTTCACTACGAAACAAGAGAGGAGCCAGGTTTTTATCATATATATATATACATATATATATATATATATATAAATAATCAATTCTTGCAGCAGAGACTTCATTTAGAGTATTTTAATCTTGGAGTTTAAACATTTATCTCCACACTGAGCAGCAGTCGCCGCCGCGTGTGGAGATGGAGGCGAGCGCCGCAGCACATCACAGCGCCAGAGTTAACGGTCGATTCTGCCGCATGAGGGGAAGAGCAGCAGGGTGGAAAACACGGCTGTGTCTGCCGTCTCTGGCAGATATTCACTCTGATGTAACGACGAGTCACGGCACTGGAGAACATGGTGGTACCGTGGTTCTGCTGGCCCACAGCAGGACTCACTGTGACGAGAAGGTGAAGTTTCAGAAAAACACCAGGTGGTTTCATGAGACTCCAGATTCTCCTCCGCACCAGAAAACCAGCTGAGCGTCGGACTCGCACGATGACTCGAAGTTCGCAACCCGAAGAATCAGAGCTTGGAAATACCAGAGCAGCGAGGAGGAGTTTTAAAAAAAGCCTCAAGTAGATTCACTCCTCGCACATTTCTTCTTACCTGGTCCTCGTCCTCCACTGGTCTGAGTGCTGACCCTGCTCAACGTTGAAGGGGTGTTCTGTTTGAGAGAGCCGGGACCCAACAGAGCACTGAGATTCTCTCTGGTGAGCTCCATCTTCTTCGGGAAGAAAGCTGGAGAAACAGGTCCTGCAGCGGAGCGGCAAAGACAAAAAAAACAAAAAAGTCACGCGACGGTAATATGAGAGGGATTAAAACCGTCCTGTAAAACAAGATAAAGTTGATTTGGACAAACGGAGAGAACGTAAACTAAAGCGACTAACTACGAAAACGCAATTCAAATGACAAAAATCCACGCGGAGCTCTCCCTGGTTTTTGTAAGATCAGGAATTTTGGTCCGGCGCCCTGTCAGCCCTGATGGACAGTGAACGGCTGCCACCTCTGGAACCTGGTTCACGGCCAACATGGAGCATTGGGAGGAGGATCTTTTAAGGGGATAAACCCCCACCCCCACCCCCCGACCAAACAAATCCAGGGACATATAATCCAAACAGCAGAGATTTTCGGCCGTCATCAACAAATTTTCATTACCGACAGCAAAGGCAACCAACGTGGTCCTGGATTTAATGAGCCCTGAAGCGGGTTGGTGGTTTTCTGCGTTGTTCTTCTACAAATCTAGATACCTTTAACTATGACTACCCCAACTTTAAAACTGTAAAGACTCCGATAAAAAGAAAACACGCAAACATCACATTCATGAATGTTTCATCATCATGAGCGTATGACATCATCAAAATGGTCACATGGTTTGGGGATTATGGTTAATGAATGTAGAGGACAACACAAAACACTCAAAGAAATGTCTTATTTTTTATAGAGGGACACTTAAAGCGAAATATTTACCTGGCAATATTATGGATTATTATCAGATTAAATGTGAAATTATGTCAGAAAAACTGTTTTTCTTTTAAAAAAAAAAAAAAAAGAAAAAAAAAAAGAATAAGCTCCCCCTTGTGAGTAAAATATAAACTATTAGAATGAAATATGATACAAGATGGTTTCCTACAGTATTGCAGGACTACATGACGTAAGAGTTTGTCCACTGCTCTGAAGTCAAAATTGTTCCTCTCAAGAATTTAAAACCTGCTCGAAAACATTTGGTCAAAATCCGGAGAAACTTTTTGAATCAACCTACAATAATATGACAAGGTTGGCCAATAGTATTATCTCTGCACCCAAATCATGTTCTGAACTGTGAATAGAATGTGTTGCCATCAAACCGGAGATACCGGATTGCCGGGATTTAACAGGATTAGACTGAAGGAAACTTTTTTGTCCTTCAGTTAATCCTTGAACTAAAATAAGGAACTTAATCAAATGCACAATGAAAAGAATGTGATTCATGCTTTTTTATGTTGATTAAAATTATGTTTACTGTTCCCGCTCTTGTTTCCTGTGTAGAAAATAAATGAATTCATGCAGACCCAGGACCAAGGGTGACTTTTACAACATTCAAACTCGGTCATACCTTGCTCCTCTCCATTGACGGAGGCCTTGTAGTGAGACGGGCTGACGTTTTGCTTTGAGGCGTCATCTGCGGTGACGGCGCTGCCGTCAGGGTTGGCGTAAAAGAGGAGGAGCGGCTGAAATTGATCTTTGATGCACTTGGTGCTCACATCTTTCCACCTGGAGCCGATCTGCCCAACCAGAGGACAAGAAGCAGCCGGTCAATGCAGATTAAGGCAAATCAGGTGGAGACATTCTGCATTCGCGATTCTTGGGGAGACGCCAGTTTTAAAACATTAAAAGGGTTTAAAAGGTTAAAAACGAAGCAGCGTTCATGCAAATCAAATTGGAAAAGCAAAGAGATTGGGAGCATCGCATGATCATTTGATTTCGTTTTTTCTGAGCCCATCTGTTTTCATTTCGCAAAGAAGTATCACAACACTTCTGTTACACAACTGAGATCCGGTTCACTTTCCACTAAAACATGATTTTAGCGGCAATACAGAAGGTGAGAGCCTAAATCAATCACAGACAGATGATTAGCCGACAGCGTTAAAAAAATTATAATCCGCTGGCAACTGTAGAACAACGTCTCCAGGCCTGATTTGTGAATAAATACAACACATTAGGGCAAAATTGCAGAATCGCATTAGCTACGCTGTGTAAGGTGCGTGTCTCGCCACAAAGGCGGGCTGCAGGCTAACATATGCTAGTGTGTTTCTTAATTAGGCAAATCACAATGGGGGCAGTGGAGAAAGGAGTTGGAGGAGAAACGGAAAGATGAGGTGAAGAGCAAAACCAAGGAAAAACTAAAGAAGGAATGATGCAGAGGTAATCCAAAAAAAGAGAAATCATGTCTGAAGGAATTAAAGTCAGAGAGAAGAAGATAACTTCTTCGCTGTGTGCTGCGGACTCCATGATGCCGCAATGACCCTTTGACCTTTGACTCAAGAATGAGTCACTATAAAGTCAAGATAGATCTGCTTGTGTAGATTAATTTGAGCCAGTTTGGACATATTAAGACACATGGCCAGAGAGAAATGTTCAAAAAAACAATGTCTGGTTGTTTTTTTTAAGTGAATGAAATATGAACAATTACAGTAAATTATGACAACCTGTAAAGAAGTTATGTGCACAAAACTTTGTTTTTGGTAAAAGGAGTAATTTGGCGTTGCATTTAGGAGGGGGGGGCAGTTCCTCTTCACAGTCCCTGATGAAAATGTGATGTCACATGGGAAAGTGAAAGCAAAAATACTTAAAATCAAACGATTGAAGAAAAGACTCCCAGCCTGTATACTGGGCGCACAAACACCCACAGACACACACACACACACACAAACTCGCTGCCAAAAACAAACAGAGACACATATAAAGCCTCTCTCAATAGAAACGCGACCGGGGGAATAACGCCGTTAGCTGAATCTCTAGACTCGTCAACCCAGAGTCTCGTGAGAGGTAATTAATGTGGGCCAATAAACAGACAACAGACGGAACAGCTCTTAATTTTGAGGAAGTGGTAAAAACTATTTTATCAACTCATAGAAATAAAAGTTTTGAAAACAGATCTCCACATTTTAAAGTGAGGTTCGGGCGTATCGTAATAATCAGACAGTCCAACTGAAAATTTATGGAAAAAAGTGTAAATATCGTGAAATAACGATTCATGCAGTCAATTTGATAAAAACCCCTAGCTTCAAAATGTAAAGGGTTTTTCTTTGTTACCCAGACACATCAAAATCTGACAGAATGCCCCATGGATGGAAACCGCCAAATACAAGTCTCCATATTTAAAAGAAAATCTGGGGGGACTTTTTTTTAAAGGTGTGTCAATAAACTATGAACCCAGTTCTTTTTTTTTTTTTTTAACATTCTCACCTCCTTCACGGTGGCGTCATCATAGAAAACCCATTTGGAGGACCTGGTGTGGAAAGCGAAGGCACAGTAGTGGCTGCTGGTGTAGCAGATCATGCCCACGAGCTGCAGCTCCGCCTTTCTGGCGTCCTCGTCGGTCACCTTGTAGAAGAGCTGTGTCCACAAACACACACATAAAAACTCAGATAACTTGGAATTCTGAAAGAACTAAAAATAACTAAAGACTGTCCAACATATATGTTCATATACATAAATATGAGAAATAGGACCGCATTGAAAAAAGCCATATATTTGCAAGAATAACGTTAGAATTTTTTGAGAATGAAGACATATTTTTACGAGAATGAGGTCGTAAAAGTTACCAAAATAAAGTCATTATTTTGAAAAACAGTCATAATTTTACAAGAATACAGTCAAAATGTCTACAAAAATAAATTTGTAATATTTATGGAATAAATTTTAATGTTAATGGAATAAAATCGTAATTTCACGAAAATAAAGTCGGAAACTTATCAGAAAAATGTCATAATTTAAGTGGAATTTTTTTTTAGGGCATAGGCAATAGATGGAAAAAAAACTCTGTCTAAAACCCAAAAAAAAAGTCAGATGAAAAGCCGCCTCACACAGGGAGGCTTCTGTTGCTCTTTTTTGAGAGGGAGTGGAGATAAATTCCTTTGAAGGTAACGCCCTGGAAAACCACTAGGAATTAAGAGTTTGGATACTTTATTACAGAAGTTATGTAACGTGTGTGTGAGCACTGCCCTGATTTGAACCACTGGTGGGGGGGGGGTTTTCTCCTCTATTTTCTTGGCTTGCTTACATTCCGGCACAGTGGACTGATGTGAAGAGGCTACAGAGGGATTCTTTACACACGGCGGCGTACATGCGTGCAGAGAGGCGACTATATGGGGGAAAGAGAGCGATTCTTTCCCACGTTTCTGTCAGAGATTGTGAACATAAACACATCAACAAAGCAGCGTTGGACACATGTTGTGTGTCTGTGACGTCTACCCAGACCACATGCTGCCTCCTCGGAGAGGCACGCACACACTAGCTCAGGAGAACACAGACAGCGGGGGCGGGGCTTGACGACAAGCTGACCGAGGCCAGCGGGAGCTTTTTGATCAGCGGCGTGGGTCAACTGGGCATCGGGAGTCCACTGCTTATGCAACAGCCCCGACTTAGAGAGGAATAAATCCCCACTTTAGTTCCTGCATATCTTCGATTGCATCAAAAAAGAACTTACCCTATATCAGGAGAAAATGAAAGTGCAGCTGTGCGAAGGACCAAATTCAAACCACGTCTTGAGAGAGTTATTTTTATACCAGAATATAACGTTTGGGCAAAAGTTCAATGAAAATATTCAGCATTGCGTTTGAAAAGATGATATTTTAACTGCCTTAATCTTTAATCGGACCTGTTCATTTTTATGTTGGAGGCTAAAGTGTAATTATAAATAAAACGCTGACTCACCGCTGAAAGACTGAGATGAGAGCCCAGCGATTTGATGACATCATCCCGGAACATTGACTGGTCGGAGTCCCACACGAAGCCTATGGTCACTATCTCCGGGGAGTTCATGAGAACCTGCCTGATCCTGTTCCTGTGGCCACATTTGGCCTGGAGAAGAAAACGTGTTCAACGAATGAATAAATACATCTGAAAATAAATACATCGAAATTGTTCATGAAAAGCTACATTCTAAAAAAAACAAGAAAAAAAATACAATTTGTTCACTGGTAACACAAAAATTTAATTAGACTGAGTCTAAAATGTAAGTTGAAATACTTAATTTAATATATATTTTAAATTTAAAAAAAATGTATTTTTTGCCTTGAAATGCTGCAGGAATGAAATAATGTCCGATGATGATCTTTTATAAATTCCATAATCTTTAACTTTAATTAAATGTTTGACACTAACTTATTAATTTAAGTTGTAAATATCTGAGCCTTGAAAAAAAACAAAAAAAAAACAAACCTTGAACCCTTGAAATACATCAAAAGTTCATCAAAAATTCTCTATTTACAATGTAGTTGAAGCGATTTCTTCAAGGTCACCAATAATTTTCTTTTTTTCTTAATTTTTTCTTTTAAGAGCATGATTGCAAATTGATTTAGATTAAAAATTCCACCTTTGGAAATTGTTCAAATCACGATTTTACCTTCAAAAAAACTTTTTTTTTGCTATATTTAATACATGATTCTAATATTAGTTCATTCCTGCTGCCTTCCTATATTATACACTGCAAAAAGAGAAAAGTAGTCCATTCTAAAAAAAAATTACATCCACTGGTGACGCAATATAATTAATTATTTTCAACTTAAATTTTACACATAACAATACTTCATTTCACGTGTCACCAGTGAACAAACCGTTTTTTTACAGTGTACATCCATGGCTTACTGGACATTTGCGAACGTCTCCTGTCGTACTCGCTGCTTGCAACACTTCCCCGAATGACTTGCGTTTGCGATGAGTTTGCTGTATCTGTTGACTGCGGGAGAAAAGACACATCGTCAGGAGGAAAGGGCGAGCAAACAACAGGAAAGAGGAGAATGTGGAGGGTGAAATGTCAGCTGAAAAGTGAGCCTTGTGAAAAGTATGCAGAGATTGAAAACACGACAACAGGATGAGGGGGTTTCATATCGTCTGTGCCTCACCAGAGCATCGTGGTGGAGACGTAGTGAACCAGCTCGATGAACGGCAGCGGGTCGGAGGACGCACCGCAGTTCTGGCACACGACCTTCAAAGAGAGAGAAAGAGAGAGAGAGTGAAAGGGTGACAAAAATAACAAAAACTAAAAAAAAGCTTTTTTAGGAAAGATACTGTTTTTCAGATATGACTTCCTCACTGTCGGTTCCGTTGAGTCCAAATCTGGGGGAATATGAATCGCTTGAGGAGATCTATCTCATAAAGATCATATTTTACTCTGGTAGTTCATATTTTAGTCACTAGGGGGGATATTTTTTTTACGATAAACACTTTTCCAGATGTAGCTTCAGATTCTTTGAACAATTTAGCCCAAATTTGAAGCATGTAAATCAACTCGAGGAGATAAATCTTTTATAGATCACATGTGGAGCTTCTTTTTTTTATGAAAAACTATTTTTGAACATTAATTCTCATTTGATTTCAGTGAGGAGAATTTCTGTACAACGCAGGGGATTGGGGACTTTTCATGGATATTCCCTTTCTTTCGGGTACAACGGGCCTAGTTGTTAATTCAATCCAAAGATAGAACCAGCATGGGAGAGGAAGTGACGGGGCATCACAGCTAAAGGGAAAGGCAGCGTTTCTGTGGTGATCAGCCATAACATTAAAACCACCTGGTTAATATTGTGCAGGTTGATCCTTAACCACCAAAACAGCTTTGTGATGCAATGTGTGTTCTGACACCCTTCTATCAGAACCAGCATCTACTTTTTCAGCCATGTGTGCAACAGTAGCTCATCAACACGGGCTAGACTTTATCTCCATTTGAATCAATGACCTTCGGCAGCCATGTTGAAAAAGGCCGGATGTTTTGGAGACGCTAACGTCCTGCCATGGCAATTTGAGCTTTGGCAAAGACTCTCGGATCCTTGCGTTAGCTAATTCTTCCCGCTCTCATCACCTGTGGCACAGGTGCCATTATGAGTAGATAATCAATAATGTTATGGCTGATGAGTCTGTGTGTACACTGAAGGTGATTCATCTTGTGCTGCTGCTGCTGCGATGGCCAGAAACACCCTCCCTTATTCTGCTGGGCCACCAGGAATCAAAACATGATGGATTGGATTTCTACTGGGTCAGACAGTGATTCATGTACTAGTGTGTGTGTGTGTGTGTGTGTATGTGTGAGTGTGAGTGTGAGAGAGAGAGAGTTTTCAGTGTGTTAGAGCTGTCCACACGTTATTGTAAGAGGCTTTGGAAAGCAAACACTTTATGAACTGAAACATCACCAGCATAAAAGACTTCTCAGTTTTCATATGTTGGTCCAGGAGGAAACAAGAATGTCTACAAACCAAAATGTAACAATACTCAGTAAGCCTTCTGTCAATCTACTGACCTGCTCGTAAAGGGACATTGCAAACTTCTGATGTGTGATGCAAGAGGTTGAAGTGCAGGCATCCGTCTCCTCGGACACGATGTGCAGGTGAATCTTCTCCAGTATGTCCTCCTGTGACACAAGGAGCAATTTGTCAGGTGTGATGAGGAGCTGATCCTAATAACCCCATCTTTACCAGCCACCTTTAAGTATTTTATTGTACTTTATTACCACCTTTATGTATTTTATTGTACTTTATTACCACCTTTATGTATTTTACTGTACTTTATTACCACCTTTCTGTATTTTATTGTACTTTATTACCACCTTTATGTATTTTACTGTACTTTATTACCACCTTTCTGTATTTTATTGTACTTTATTACCACCTTTCTGTATTTTGTTGTACTTTATTACCACCTTTATGTATTTTGTTGTACTTTATTACCACCGTTATGTATTTTATTGTACTTTATTACCACCTTTATGTATTTTGTTGTACTTTATTAACACCTTTAGGTATTTTATTGTACTTTATTACCACCTTTATGTATTTTATTGTACTTTATTACCACCTTTATGTATTTTATTGTACTTTAACACCTTTATGTATTTTATTGTACTTTATTACCACTTTTATGTATTTTACTGTACTTTATTACCACCTTTATGTATTTTATTGAACTTTATTACCACCTTTATGTATTTTACTGTACTTTATTACCACCTTTATGTATTTTGTTGTACTTTATTACCACCTTTATGTATTTTATTGTACTTTATTACCACATTTATGTATTTTATTTGTTATGACAACCGAAGTGTTCAGTTGTCATGGTTCCATCCTGACAGCGGAAGCAGCACCTTTAAAAGAGCGGCTCATTTTAGCTGCCACCTGTTTCAGTGGAGAGTTTGTGACGTTATGAAATATTAAAGCAGCAAAGGCTACCGACACAACCTTTACTTTGGGGGTTTTTTCTGACTTCCTCGACTCCTCGCATAAATTTCACACTGCCTGGTTTCTGCCAGTGCGCTACATGTTGAAGGCTCAAGGGGCAAAGATCTGTGAGATTAAGAATTAAAGGTTCTCTATTAAAGATAGCAGCTTTGGCACAGCAGCGACTTTCAGGATTGGATGTTAAAAAAAACAACAACTTATTTCAGATTTAGTTTTTTTGTAAAGGGGAGCTATCAACTTGATGATGTGGTAGGTTTATGAGTAATTTAAATGCTCACACACAGATACATCACATCTGTTCAATCTGCTTGTATAAATACAAGTAAACCAAAAACATGACCTGGTGGGCGGAGGTTAAAAGTTTTAAGGGTTATAAAAAAAATGCTCTAAGACTGTAAAAACAGAACAAAAAAAATCCCAAACACTAATATGTTAAAATATGGATGCATAGAAATGAGTCTTAATAATATAAGCAAACAAAGTCCATTAATCTTTGTGATGCCGATGACACACAGATCTATGTCCCATCAAATCCAGTTTTAATGTAAACCGTCTTTCTTCCTGTCTGTCTGCAATAAAGTGCTGGATGTCAAACAACCTTCTCAAACCAAAGGAAAATAAGTCAGAAATAAGTTTAAGTTTACGACTATTTCCCATCATTGTTTATGTCTTCTAATTCCGTGATGTTTATTATTATTGTTATTATTATTAATAATCCCAGAAATGAAGCGACCTGATAGGGTGTTATGATACAGAAACGCCACAATGTTTGTATAATCCCTCATGATGATATTCGGCAGCAAGGTGGGAGGGGCTGATGGGGCGGCGGAAGCTCTTTAAGTGACCTCGCCGAACAGTTTGTTGGAGAGCTTTCCTACTAGTTCTGTGGCAGGGTCACCCACACACACACACGCACACACACACATAAACACAACCCTCTCTCTCTCTATACACCAGTCTCCCTCCCTGAGGACAGCCGGTTGCCACAGGAACTTACAAAACACTCGGCGGCGTCATTCATGATGCCCAGCTGGAAGCGCTGCTCGTCCTTAAAGGTCTCTGCCAAGGCTTGACGCAGATCGTAAGAGTCCAGGGCGCGTTCCCGACTGTGCTGGAACTGGGAGAAAATACCCTGTGGAGGAGAGGAAGAGCCTGTTCATGGCCGCCGTTACCCTCACTGCTCAAATAGTGTGGACTGAGAGCTTTAATGAATATATTTTTGATTGTATTGTACCTTTAATGCACAAAATATGCATGACTCTCCATGACAGAAGTGTCCAGGAAGTTGCCTCAAGCTGCGTCTGAAAATGTCCAGCTGCCATAACACCTACAAAAGGGCAAGAGGAAGAGACCGCCTCTTTTTAAACAAAACAAATCCTACCATCCACGTCCTATCACGTTATGTCCTCGGTTCTTTTGTTAGATATGGCATTTAGGCATTAAGACGGTAAAACAAGGTCATGAGGAGCGGGTCGGATAAACAACGTCCTCGTAGGAACAAAGCCGAGGCTGATGATCATCTTCAACCAGCTCATCGGTTATCTCACCCTCTTAGTCACCCTCGCAGTGGTTGGCCTCGCTGCGGGGCAGTAAAGACATAACGCACCAGTCCAGCATCCCAAAAAGTTAAAACGCAACCTTCAAATTCAACAAAGTGCAGGGCGAACTCTGACTAACTGAGGCGCTGACTCAGCTTTGGATTTTCAAAATAAAGGGTCACGTTTAGAACATGGTGCACGGCTGCCGGAGGGAGACGGCGGCGAGTTTCACACTAAGAGGAATGTCCTTAAAGTAAAGAATACTTCGTAAAATAATGTAAATATTCAGTCATGCCGATTACTTTTTTCCATGTGATCACATTATCAGAGGGACAAACATCCCGTCTACGGTGTAAAATATGCAAAACTGTAGAATCGAATTCTCTGAGGGTTTGTAAAGATTTTCATTTTATTTTGAAACAACTTGATTTAAGGCCAAATTCCTGCAAAATGAATGGAATTGCTATTATTCGATACAGAAGTTTCAAAAATGGGGTTCCTTTGATTGGGTTCAGGACCATACGAGAAGTTGATGATAACCTTCGCCATGGGGATAATGTTTGTTTATCTGTTTGTCAGCAGGATTACGGGAAAACGAATAATCAGATTTGCATGAAATTATACCCAGAGGTAAGTTATGAAATATCCCAGAGATGATTAAGTTTTTTGGTGAAGTTACGTCATGAAATCACAACCTGATGTCATAATAATGTCTGGTGATGTTTACCAACCCATGGATGAGTGAGAAACTGGAAAGCCGTGATGTCATCGTCTTTTTCAGCAAGATAACGGGAAAACTAATGGAGTTTTCTGTAGGTGTTGTCAGAACGTTCACATCCTGCCTTATGCATTTAGTTTTCCATACAGTATTTTACCAGGTTATTTCTTCAAAATCAAAGAAATCTGAACAATGTTGACATTTATGATGTAGAACATTACAGGAAAAAAATTTTAAAAAATAATGCGAGAGGGTTGAAAGGAAAAATTATGAGAGGCTAATGTTAGAAACTGGATAGATTTTGTTTCATATGAATAACCTACCGATTTAGGAAAACCCACACCTTACATTTAACCTATTTTTAACTAGTACATACTTCATTGATGATCACATAATGGATTGTATAATAACTTCCAAGAAGTGCTTGTTTACAGCTCGCCACACCTACCTGCACAGCACTGTTGAGGAAGCAGCTGTTCTGGCCCGGTTCGTTCAGCAGTCCTTTGGTGGGGGCCAGGGACAGCATGCTCCCCGGTTGGTAGGATTTCCCCAGATTGCCCCCGGGCTTCCTGAAGAACTTGGCCCATGCCATTGGATAGTGGGGTCTGCCTTTTGGACAGGTGTGATAGTCAGACGACAACTGGGGGTGGCGGTGGAGTGATGGGATCAAATCCTTCGCCACTACACATGAGCTTCTAGTCCAGTTCTGCAGCTCATAAAGAATGACATTTTACTCTGGTTGCTACTCAAGGGGTTCAAGCGCCCCCCCCCTCCACAACCTAAATAATAAAAAAAAAAGAAGAATCAACAAAAAAAAATTTAAATCCGCCTCTGTCGTGGAAAACCTTCGATGACGAGGAGCCCGGTGCTTAAAGTGAGGTGTGCTTTTGTTTTGGATCTGTCCTCAGAAGAGCATCCCTCAGTCATGTTGTGGTCTTGACGGCGCCCAGCACAGCATGACATCAGCTCTAGAAGGGCCTGTGGGAAAGCTGTAGGCAAATTCTGCGACAGGTTCCTTATGCTTTTGAAGTCACTGTGTCTTTTAGAGGACGATCCGCAGTGAGGTTTTATCCAGCCTGGGACGCAAACACGGCTAGACTCTGTAAGAGAAAGAGAGAACGAGATTAGATAAGGATTACTACTTCATTAAGAATCGGCTTTTCTTTACTTAATTGCTCCTTTCATACGACATTTTTGTCGTATTTTATAAGAAAGTGATCCTACAGAGTCTATAAATGCATATTAAGCAAACATTTTTCAAGGATGTGCTCATTTTAGATTAAATGTCAATCTGGACCGAGGGGAAAGACTTCATTATGAATCTGCTTTTCTTTATTTAACTGGTCGTTTCCCTGGACATTTGTGCAAATTTTTATAAGAAATTCATTTTACAGTTATAACAGTGTAATAAGCATACAGTTTATAAATATGTGCTCATTGTAGGTTAGATTATAACACTGGACTGAGAGTAACGACATGGCCAAGAATCTGCTTTTCTTTATTTAACGGGCCTTTTCACTGGACATTTCTGCAGTATTTCATAAGACTGTGATTCTACAGTTATAACAGTGTAATAAGCATACAGTCTATAAATATGTGCTCATTCTAGATTAGATTATAACACTGGACTGAGAGTAACGACATGGCCAAGAATCTTCTTTTCTTTATTTAACAGACCTTTTCATTGGAATTTTTTTCAGTATTTCATAAGACTGTGATTCTACAGTTATAACACTGTAATAAGCGTACAGCCCCATTTCAGGTTAAATATCAAACGGATCGAGGGTAACGACTTCATTATGAATCCTCTTGGTTTTATTTAACTGGCCTTTTCAATGAATGGACTTCTTTGTGGTATTTTATAAGAAAGTGATCCTACAGGTATAACACTGTAATAAGCATACAGGCTTCAATAAGTGCTAATTCTATTAAAGATGACAAACTGAACCAAGGTTAACGACTTCATTAAGAATCTGCTTTCGTTTTTTAATTGTTTGTTTCACTTGACATTTTTTCAATATTTTAAAAGAAAGTGATTCTAGAGTTATAACAGTCTATTACTGTATAACAGTCTATTACTGTATAATGAGCATACAGTCTCTAATTATGCGTTTATTCTAGATCAGATATCACACCATACTCTTAAGATATGTCAACAAAGTTTATATATTAACTTTCACTAACAGACTTTGCACCAGAGGCGTGTCAACCCAGTTAGTCCCAGTTGCATTCCAACATTCAAGCCGAGTCAGATTTGATTTCCTGAACAGCAGCAAACAGATATTTGAGAGGGAAGAAAGACGATGATTGAGTCAAAACTATTGATTAGCAATTCATGGCTTGAGACTCTAGATTGTGAAGCTACAGCTTCAAGTTTCTATTGCTTCTCAAAACTAACAAACAAAAAAGCACAGAGAGGCAATGATGACCCAGAATTCCTTGTGTCATACATTTTGATTCATCCTCCGAGTCTTTGACACCTAAAAAGAATAACCTCAAAGGATAAAGCAAACACTGTGTTATTCAGGGTGAATACAAAAACAGTGCCCTACTTTGCACTAACAATGAGACTTCCCTTTTGTGACAGTCTCCAGAACCAAAAAAAGCTTCAGCCAAACCCAGTCCGACCACATTTCCATCCTGCTATTTCAGGAATCTTCAGTGGATGACACTGGAACTTTACAGCAGGTTCACGGTGCATTTCTTAAGGTTAGGATTTACAGGTGGCTTTTACGGTCATCTTCACATTATTCACCGAAGCCATTCTGTGCCCAGACGTCTGCCTCTGTACTTTGCTACTGGACTCCATAGCAACAGCATTCCAAGGCAATCACTTAAGCTCAGTGTTGCTTAAGAGCTGCTGTTTTCGGATTAGTTTCAGGGCGAGAAGCCCGAGTGGAAAACCGCTGCACCTACACAATCCACCTTTCCCGCTGACAACACTTGTCCCGGCATGTCGATGAAACTCTGGGTATGATTCATCAAGAGCAAACGCCGGGCCACGCTGGGGTTCGATGGTATGGAAATGAGTAGAATGAATAATTATCAAACTCTCAGAACAACATTATTGTCCTTTATTGCTATTATTGCATTGACAACTCACTCCAGTCCATCACAACTCAACAATTCTATAAGAGGAGCATTATTGACTTAAGTATAATCAGAATCAGAAAAGGCTTTGTTGCTCAAGCAAGGAATCGGACCTGGTATCTCCGTGCAAAGCATGCAGTCCCAAGAATCTAAGCGTAAATATATAAATGAAATAAATGAATTAGAAATATTATTTTTTTAAATCTAAGTGAAATAAAAATGATTTTTAAAAAAAGGAATAATTATGACCAGGTTACAGGTTGCAATAAAAAATAAAAAAAATGAAGAAAACAAAAGACGCTCCACCTCATCCACGTCTGCGTTATTTACCTTCAATCTTACAGCACGGAGAAGGAAGTCGAAGTATGTTCTGTTCCGTCACATCGCTGACAACAGCAGGAGTAAATACGCCTCAGCCTCTCTGCCCCGAGAAATTATATTACATTACGAAGGTCCACTTGAAGAACTGCCAACCTCACTCAGGCTAAATTTATCTTTTAGTCGGAGCTAAATTGGCACTTAACAGATACAATTCAGTGAAACTATTTTTAAAAGACTGAGCTCTTTGGCTTAGAGACCCTGACTGTTTTTGTTTTTTTCTATATATGTAAGCCAATAAAAATCTAAAATATTACTATCCTTTTTATTTCTCTTTAATCAACCAATCACGATGACCAAATCTCCCTTATCGTGATTTAATGAACTTTTTAAAAACATTATAAGGTTACTGTTCAGTTGTACGGTGCATTTTAGTAGACATTAAAAACATAGTTCCTGTTTTTATAGTCCCATATGTGTGTAGTTGTATTTGCCTTGTGTGTGGATAGTTTTGGGTGGACGGGGTAAGTGAGGGGGTGAATGTTTCTTTAAATTGTTTTGTTGTTTATCCGGTTTTTATAGCTCTTGCCTGCGCCATGTTTATGGTCCATTTCGGTCTGGCTAGGGGGGATTGTTTTTAGCATCTAAGGCACTTTATGTTACTTTCTAAAGTATATAAAGTGCTATATAAGTAAAGTTTGATTTGAGTTGAACTAAAAAAAAAAGTTTTAAAAATAAAACATTGGTTGACAGCCAAAAAGAAAAATCTTTTTTCCATTTCTATGCCGGAGAAGAAGAAATATCATGTGGGCAGATATACGTGTGCTCAATACTAGAAACAAAAAAAAGGCCTGAATGGGCTAAAGGCAGAGAGCATCATTTTTCAACTCAGGAAAAAAACGCTATATTACCATTTGCACCCATATTTCTCTCGTTGTCGTTTCATTTTATTTCATAATTTGATAATGGCCTTTTGTGGAGACCTTTATTATTTTTGAAATAAATAAAAAAGGCATGGGATTAGGCATGACACCTTCCTTCTGAGAGAACCGTGTCATGGGGATCATTGTTTGTACGGTGAAACTGCCTGAGTTACAATCCAGAGAGGTTGCAGTGACTTGTGACTTATCCAACCTGAGGAATGGCAAGACCGATTTTCATTATCAACACAAGTGACTTAGCCAACATAAACACTCTTGCTGTATTTCATACGCTCCTGGTTGAGGAGGTGGTGATTTTATAAAACCGCAGCCTCGTTTCTCGAACACTGAAATCTGACCTCCAGCGCACCCGTGCAGTGAAAACATTGACCTCCTGCTTTACAAAACTAGGCAGAGACTGACTCACGGTATCGTCCAGAACCCAGATTTACATCACGGCTTAACGAGAACCAAGATGGCCGTTTACGCCCTTCAGTTTCTCAGTCTTAGATATGAGGTCAGAGAGCTCCTCTTTGTTTGACTTTACGAAAGGTTTTCATAAACCCTCTGGCTTTAGATCAACAGGTAGTCATGGCAATCTTTTGATCATGTGACTGTCTGTTCTTTATCCCACACCTGTCCCTGCCTCGTAAGCAGGCGGCTTACTCAGGTTCTCTTTTGAGTTATCTGGCTGTTATACGCCTAACACGGTGACCATGAAGATCAGATGAAGTTGCAGGGTCCAATTACATGCGGCGCTTACCAATCAAGAGCAGCTAATTCGATATGCAATAAAAGGAAATCATTGATAATCATAATTGTGTTTGGGTCATTATGCAGCGACGAGCTGCAACGCTGTCATACAATGGATTTTCAAAAAAGGTGAAAATATTATATATACTTTAATTTGCAGTTGCCATTTAATCTTTTTAAGTCTGTTTTATGTTCATTTTATTACGCTATGTGTAATTAAACTACAGCTTGAGGTGTTTACATTCAAATAGTGGAGATTAATTAATGTATTTATTCAAAGCAGCAAACTAAGTTCACAATTTAGTTTTCTTCTGGAAAGACGAAGAAGAGGAAGATGAAGAAGGCATCTTAATATCTTGTCATGGCCAGCAGTGATGCATTGAAAAGCAACAGGTTATTATTCAGACCAGGAATCAATGAAGGAAGTGCTGATGCTTCAAATTGGTCTAAACTTAAACGTCTTAAAACTAGCCTAACCAGAAAGCTGCTCGCACTGAAAACATTTATATTCACGTTACATCAAATAATAATAATTCTCCTCATGGCTAATGAGAAGGTGAGTCTTTTATTTAATGTTTGGTTTTTTTAATCTATTCCAGCTCTTTTTTTAGTTACATAAGTTACATAAGTTACATAATTCTGTTTAGTATGTCCTCAAATGCAAAACAGCCGCCCAAAAAAACCTACATATTAAATAGGACTTTGTCAATAGCCATGGTTAACGCCTCCACCTCCGTGGCCCCTTTGACATACTGCGTCCCCCAGGGCTACATACTTGGCCCCTTTCATTTCGGCATAGGCACGCTGCTACTGGGTCATGTTATAAAAAGGTTCAGTCAAGTTGCAAACATTTTTCAATATGAATAAGCGACTTAAAATGTGCAAAACCAGACATTTTAGCATGTTTTAGCATGAACCAGCTAAATAGCCGGTTCAAAAGTTCCTGCTGTTTAGCTTTACTGATGTTTTCTTTGAATTTCCGATGATTTTTGTCATTAAATATTATAACTTCCCGCTGAGGGTGAATTTTGACGGTCATAGTAAATTATAATGCATTTTAGTAATGTGCGCCTTTTTCAGGACACTCAAGGTCAAATATCAGGAAACAAGTAAAACCGTATGCAATAAAAAGCTTAAAAAAACAACAACAATGGTCACAAAGAATAGACGGGTCTAAAACGGTGTGTTTAGAAAATGGATGGAGAGTCAATTTTATTTGTTATTTGCAGTTTACCCTGGAAAACAATTGTACTTAAAATAAGAATACTGAAATAAAGTTTGGAATATTTGACGTATTTATAAAAAAAATAACAGACTAACTGAAAATAAATGTTCCTTACATTAAGTACATCAGTGAACCTCTAAGTCTGAACACAACCATCATCCTTGGACCTAAATGCTAGCTAATTTCCAAATGTAGTTTGGCTATAACTCAGTTTTTAATCTTATTGAGATCAATATGATCGGATAGTAATATAATAATGTGTTCTTTTGTGCGCTTCATCATTATAGGCCCCCATCAAATCATTGCCATAACTCAAAATGTTTTTTGTTTTTTAAAAAATGCATAAATGACCATCATCACACACCAAACAACAGAAGAGCGTCACTTTCATCAGCAGGACAGGAAGTCAACGCTGCTCTTTAAACAAAAGGTTTGTAGAGGAAAGCTCAGGATCGACTGTTCTCTGTTTTTTTTTTCCTTGTCGTGAAGAAAATGCTACGGCAAGCATCTTGGAGCAATCAGCAAAAAGAGTATGTCGTGCATCAGCACCTTTGACGAGCCGGAGTAAGTCAGTCGGTAAGATGAGGGCAAGCTGGGCGTGAAGGCAGAAGGTGTCAGGTACTATCATTTATCCATTAGTGATGTGTTGATGGATAGCCTCTTTAAACATGACTCCATTCATGAATCGGGATTTTTTTTTTTTTTTTTTCGCCTCATTTCATGATGCAAAGATCCACGGATGAATCAATCTGTGGATAATTTAGTCACGCTAATTCTATGTGCGTAAGATGTGAAAACAGAAATGCATCATGGGAGTAGCACATGGAGAGAGGGGGAGCATATGGTGGATCTATAGAGGCCTTTGTTGGAGCCATAAATGTCCTATGTCCATGTTTAATTGGATAATTCTATGAGTATAATGGCTTTAAAAATGTGGAATAATCGTAAAATGAAGGGAAAAAAATACAAATAAAACAGTTTCCATACCATCTTTAAATGTATCCATACGAGACATGTAGTCTATCCTTGATAAACAACAACAACTTTCTATGAATTAAATTATAGTGAAGTCCACTATTTACCTCCTGATGGTATTATTATGTGTTTATGCATCTTACATAAAAGGATTAAACTTAGGGGTAATCTTTTTTACTTCTATCAGACAAGTTATTTCAGAGCAACGTTGTTTTTATGACGGATGCAGATTAAAAATATATAAACACACCTGAGCCCACAAAGACTACTTTTATACGTGTGTGGAGAAACCACATCATTATATGACATTTTAAAATGAACCTAGAGCGTTGTCATAGCACCAACGTAACTAATGTTTTAAGACGCAATCTTTTATGTAAAACAATTCTATAAGCAACTATTTTCTATAGAAAATAATAAATATCAACTACAGATCAATACTAAAAGAGTGGAATCAAGCCAAAGTTTGAGAATTTTGAAAAATGTGTGTTGTGCTTGTGGTTATAACTATTTATAACTATTACGAAATATTCTACTCAACTTGGAAAGAAAGACTTTTTTATATCTAGTTAGCTTTTGGTTTAAAATATATGTGTAAGTATTTAAAATTACAAGCAAAGTGTGACCCATGTGTTAAATACTCTGTATTTAAATCCTGGAAAAATTGGGTATATTATGGAATCGTGATCTCCATGGCGTACGCAGGTCCTTCGCATTAACGCGATAAATCAAAAACTATTTCATGGATCATTTTCAAAATTTATGACCCCTTAGACCATAGTGTGAGGAAGAACTGCATTGATGTTGGGAAAGCTTGGTTGCATATTTCCAACGATAGGAGGAACTTTATCTCCAATTGTTTTCAGGCCACAATTTCTAGACTGTTGGTCCGACTTAGTCCAAATGTTGTGCGTATGAATCGTCTCCAGGAGATCCATCTTGAAAATATCATATTTTACTGACAAGGGGGAGCTTCTTTTTTTTTTTTTAGCTTTTTGTAACTTCAGATTTAATTTGAGGAGCTCAATCAGTGGGATTGCTTGTACAAAGCAGGGGATTAGGGGGCTTTTCACAGATATACCTTTGCTGTTGAGGAAGATCTCGTTTTTAAGCAGAGGTCTTACTGCTGACAGTCTCCCACTCAGACTTTAACTACCTTTCTTATAATTGGGTGTCTGATGAGGTTTCCTTTCCATTGTTGTTGTCATGTTATCATTTCTTAGTATTTAGGCCATTTACTGTTTTCCAAAAATGATTCTGTCAGTCTGTTAACTTCAATTAGGAGTTGGGGCTGAGCAAAAACAAAAAAACAGAAAAGGCAAATCACAAGACGCCAATGCATTTGCAAGAAGAGGCAATAAAACTTCTCCCTCTCCCACTGTGAAACTCGTAGACTGTAAAAATCCCTGTTGACTCCAGGCTACGGCTCAAGACTTTGCAAAACAATGCAGCGGTTGTTTCCTGTGTGGGCTTCCTGCTCAAAGGCTTGCCGGCGGTCACAGCGTTCAGCCTTGTGAAACTGAACAGGTCACCCACACCTCCATGAGTCACCTATTACTCCCAGCGCATCCCGGAGAGGAAAAGGGAGAACAAAAACACATGTTCCAGGACAACATTCTGAATTTATTCTGACATTCTCCTCTGCACTCTAATAATTGCTTTCTAGATGTCTGAATATGTGACAGCAACAAACCAAGAAAGACTAATTGATGACACACGGCGCTGCTCCCCGGTATAACCTCAACTTTAAATATCTGCAGAGTGGAAAACTTCTAGTTAAGGTGTAAAACACGCTGCAAATTCAGAAAACACATGCAAATAGACAAAACAGAAAACATCAATTTGACAACACATGCACAGCATTTGGAAAACACGCTGCAAAAGCCAGGATACAATAGAAGTGTTTATAAAGAACACTTAAAAGTGTTGAACCCCCGTACGCACATTTTTGATGCTTGATGTAAAGAATAAAACGGATATAATAAAAGAAACATTTCATTTTGTTGTTTGCATCCGCCGTGTCTCTCACATTCGTTTAACTTCCGGGGTCGTGTGGTTATGAGACTTTGAATTAAACCTTAATTAACAGCATGAAAACACCAATTTATAATGACCCTAACACACACACAGTACCCAAAGCTACAACAAGACATGGTTTTCTGAAGATTTTGAGAAAAACGCAAAGTGGTTTACTGTTATTTTCTTAACGTTCATCAGGGATCAGGAGTCTAACAGCAGCCGACTTCATACGAAAACATCCGATAAAGGTGTTTCCATTATTAATAAATGCATCAGATTCTACTACAATCAAGGTTCAACACATGCTTTTATAGCTGATGCTCTGATAACCGACAATACACGTTGCCACGGCGACAGCGGAGTCAATTTCCGCCATGACGGGTAAGGCGTTTCTTCAAAAAATAATAGGTACCCTATTTCCTGCAGCTTAGGGTACAGTTTGCATTAGAGTCATCATGAAATGTTTGTGTATTATGTATCTGTTCGATGATTTTAAATTAAGCAATAAAAAAGGGGCGACCGAGGGTGCATCACTTTTAAGTGTTCTCTGGAAACACTTTTTGCTGTGTCGTTGCTTCTGCAGCAGGTTTTTTTAACGTGATATTTGCAGTACGTTTTCCAAATGCTGTGCAGGTGTCGTTGTTTTTCTTAATTTGCATCAGTTCCTTGGGTTGCAGCACGTTTGCCTCCGTAAGAACTACTGAGTGAGATGACTTACAGCACTTCTCCCCTGCATAACTTCAACTTGAAATATTTGCAGAGTGGAAAAAAACAAAAAAATCTTGTTAAAGTGTCTGTAGGCTTCCACAAACACCAGAGGAAGAAAAGATAATCAAAACAGCACAGAAGAAAATGTCCTTATTCCGACCCATCATACTTGAAATGCCAGCAAACAAAGAGGAGAAGCAAGGCCACCTCCTGAAACTGGTTCTTCAGCATGCCTCTGTATTTACGCCGCCATCCAAAAGTCCTGAAGGAAATGTTCTGCGACTATCAATAAAAAAGGATGAGTGTGCATCATGGAGCTTACAGGGCTGATGACCTCACTGATTCATCATGACTCTGCTTTTGGGACTGGAGTCTGCAGCTGCTCAGGGGGGTCTTATAACAAGAATGAGTTAGAATGAGCAGAGCCAGCGCAGAGGATGAAGGTCTGCTGAGGAGCTCCCGTAAACTGTTAAAGGTATTAACCAAAGTGTATTTACAGAAGAAGAAGGGGGTTAAAAAAAAAAAATTGCGCAACCTCTAACCTGTCAGCCCCCCCCCCTCTGAGACACAACTGGAAGTCCAAGACTGTTCAGTCTGGAAGTGACGCAACACTCTTAAGAGAGGAAAGCTAGAATTTATACTTATAATTTAACACTTACGGACAAAGATATATATATATATTTGAACACAATATGGCCAAATAAAAACAATTAAATACCAGGAGAGCATAATTTTCATTTGATTAGCTACATGTGTGGAACAATTAACTGGATATTAGCTAAGTTAGCTGCCAAAACAACACGACTTTTATTTAATTTAAGAAAAATATAAACGATAATGCGCTAATCTTACATTAAATAGTGTTTTTAAATGACTAAATGGCTCTTTTGCTGTTTGGATACGAGGCCTATAAATGGAATTTAGTGACTAAATAGGTGCTAGGTGACCTGAAGCTAACTGTGGGCCTGACGCGACCTACCCTCAATCTCACCTGAGCCCCAGGTAAGGCTTCACTTCCGCCCCAAAGTACGGCTTCAAAACATCAGCTAGGAAAGTTTTAAGAACAACTAATGGCAAACTCAGGGAAAGAAGCACTCACCTGTGGACGAATCGAACTGAAAAAGTGCGGTAATGTCCTCGAGTGAGAGCAGGAGTTAGAATATGTTAGTTAAGAGTTCGGGCGAGGAAACCAGTCCTCACATGCAAGGCAGACATGCGATGGAAACTGAGGCCACAAAAGTCTCTCCACGCCGCTAAAACTTCACTCTTTGACAGCTGCAGGGTTTCATTTCCCTCTGAGGTCCCGTTCCGGTCTCTTAACACTTGCGATTTATTCCGGTTTTCTGAGAGGCGCGCGCCTCCAGCCACTGCCTTGGCGAAGTCCGGTCGCTCGGTGGATTTCGCCACCTGAAATACTGGATTAGAGATGTTTTCAGAGCTGAGATGTCAAACCCCACCTCTTCCACTGTGTATTTACTGCAGTCTGCCATGCTACTGTACACCGCGCGGCGCACGCTCGCGCACAGGGGCGTGCACGCGCTCCCCAACTCTGCTCGCATGCCGGTTCGTGTTGGCGCAGCGGTTTGCAGCAAACGCTCTTTCTGCAACTCCTGTCCTCCGTGTGAACGTGCATCACATGAACACTTAATAATGCACTCATTTTATCTGGTGATTAGGATTACTATTAAAAATACACAGTAAAAGTTCTCCATAGTAACTACACACGTAGTACTTTATATGTATTCTCACCAAAAATATAAGTATCATGAACATATTATTGATAAAAATGTTTTTAGCAGACATCAAATTTGGATGATAATGCATCGTTTTGATAGGCACAGTAAAAATACTTTGTAGAAATGTTTGCCTTTGTGTAATCTAAGCAAAAATATAAATAAATTTATAATAATTTTATATATTCCTTTTTCAAATGAGTTAGAAAGGGATATTGTTCATGTAAACAAGGTAGGGTTACTCCACAACTACATAAACGTAAAAGTTATTCATGTGAATTTTCCATGTGGTAGAAGTAGCCTACTAAAACCAAAAATCTAACTTTCATGAATTGCATAAAAACATATATATATATATATTAAATTCTGCACAGACGTTTGGCAAAAATGAGACATTTTGATCTGTCGAAGAAATTTCAAAGCATTGTTACTCCCAGATTACTCAGACAGTGCACTAAACATTTGTTCTAATCCCTTAATACCTTATTTTGGAAAACGGATTTAGTCCCACGTTCAATGCAATTACCATAAACCACAAAATACAGGGGCAATTTTTTTTTAGTGCTCTCGTATTCTGAGGTTTAAGGTAAATATTAACAACCAGAAACTCTTTCTCTGTGTTGAAGTGCATCACAAACACACTTAATTGTGCATTTACTATTATAAAATAAAAATATGCATGCATGCATGCATTTAAAAAATGAAGTTTACAGTGGGGTATAAATAAGTAGGAATATTTAATTGGTGGCTTTGTACTTTTAACCCAAAAGCAACCATGGTAACAACTTTAAATACTATAATAAGTTACTTATTAAGCATGATTTAAGTTCAAATGTCCAGCTTGTTGGTGTTGGTAAATATAGATTTTAATCCAATTCTTATGCTTCAACCCTTTAATGTTCTCAGAAGAAAAAAAATATATAATAATGGTGAAATTGTTTCCCTACATGAACTATTTTATTGGGGCATTTATTAATTCAATACTTTAAGATACTCTTAATTTGCCTTAAAATGATAAATCAGTGGGTCAAGCCTGTTTTTAAATGATAAAATACTTTAAATTATCTCTTGATTTTATAACGATAGGTGGATTGTAATGACAGATTTGCATTTAATGTAAAACTGGTCAATTTTAATTAAATTAACTCGAAGTTCCTTCCTTTACCGTGAAGTGACAACTCAACCGTTTGGTAAAGTATGTTTATAGGATATTAATTGACCTTAATTGGACTTTTTGTTGAAGGAAATCACAGAATTTTATTCAGCGAGTCTTTATATGTTATAATACTCGCCTAAAAATAAACCTACTTTTTTAAATGAAAAAATACAAATAATGATATACATAATATAATATATATAATATAATATAATTCTAATAATATATTAAAAGAATAAATTGATATGCAAAATCAAAAAAGCCTGTCATGTTCATTTATTTTCAAGTGAGGACAAAACAAAAATTACCATAAAAACAGGATGTGACATCACAGATCTCTGACAAGGGGCAAAAGCAATTAGAGGAAATGCATTCCATGTGGTCTATTTTAAATCCCTGATATTTACAGTGGCAGCATCTGCAGGAGGAAAGAGACGTTAGGTCCTTGTTGCCCTAACAACATCTGCCTGATCCTGTTACATAAAGGAAGATAGAAGAGATTTACAATTAAAGCAAAAAGACTTTCTCAGTATAACGTACCGCCATGTTTAAAGGCCGGCTCAGCATATTCCTCTGTGGGGAGAAAATGTATCAATTAAAAATACGGTAAGCAGTTTGGATCACTTCCAAAAGAGTGCTTATTGTAAGGGATAGGTCATTAGGAGTTCATAAAATATGTTTGTGATGTTCTCCTTTCATCTCTGCCACAGTTAATAACAGTTAACTGGTCCTAAGATTCTGAATTATTCAGCTCATAAATAGATTCTTTCTTTTTTTTTGTACATGAGTAAGATATTTTTCCACGCTTATTTTTGATGAAATACTGCAGGAGGAAATCCGCTTTGGTCGAACTTTGTGTCACTTTCTTGGAAACCTATGGAGATCCTTAATTAGACCGATAACTGGTCATAAAATCAAACCTGACAATAATTAAAACCCAGAAACTTTGCCTCCGCATCCATAGACCCTACATGTGAACATGATAACTCAAAAATTCTCTGATGGATTTTTTTATCAATTTTATACCTGCATACTCTTAAGTGCGAGGAAGAACTGGAATGATTTTGGGAAAGGCCAGTTATGTATTTCTGACACCAGGGGGAGCTTTATCTCCAAAAGTTTTTGATCAAATTTCCCAACCGTTTGTCTGATTTTGTCGAAATTTGATGCACATGAATTTTCTCAAGTAGATTTATCTTTTATCATATTTTACTCCAACAGCTCATATTTGATCCACTAGGTGGAGCATTTTTACTGTTTTTCGGACATAACTTCGTAGCTATTTATCCAATTTTGTCCAAATTTGGTGCATTTCCTTTGGCCAGCATTGCTTTATAATCATAAGCAATAGCGTTTATTATATTTCCTAAAAAATATCCATTTTGGAGATAAAAGGTTTGCGCACGATTGCAACAGTATTTTACTTTTAATAGGTTTTCACTTTTTCTTACTTAAAAAAAAAACACGTCTTTTTTGGACATTACTTCCCATTTGATTTTAAGAGTTCAAACAGAGGGATTGGTTGTACAATGCAGGGGACTGGGGTCTTGTCGGGGAGAAACCCTTGCTGTCAAGGACCATCGCTTAGGCTTACTTTAAACCATTCAGTCGAATATGTCTTAAAACAAAATTGTGTTTGAAGAGGAAAAGAATGCGTTAAAAAGAATCAGCGCAATCGTTCATTACGTCTGAGGAAACTGGAGGCGGTGATCGAGTTCTCAGAGACGGGTCACAATAAATCAGCGTGGTCCATTATTTCCCCAGGAAGTACTCGAAAGGGTCCATTGACGAGACAATGATATTTTTCCTCTCCACACATTTCCTCTACGGACATATAATGCTTCCTGTTAAAGTATAAAAAAAGTTCAAGGGGGCGGTAATAATCAGTTTGAGTGATGTGAGCTTTAATATGAACGTATCTAACTTACCCTGCAGCAGCGTTATTATTCACTATTCTATAAAGGGTGGGACAAAAAAAAAACAGCTAAAGTTATAGAGTTCAAGAGAGTTTTTTTTCTTTTATACAATTTTTAAGTTTCTTTTGTTTTTACTCTGGTGCTTTCGGTTCACATGACTCTCACTGACTCATTTTATAAATGTTTGATATATTCATTCTGAACTCTATAACTTCTGCTGGGTTAGGAAGTGTTTAGAAGGTATTTCTATTAGACAACCTGTATAACCTGCTGATGTGTCTTTAAATACACTGTAAAAAAAAAAAAAAATCTAAAAAAAAGTATTTGAAAATAACGGTAAAAAACTGTCAAATGGCAAGAAGAGGGGATGGTAGAATTTAAAACAGTATATAACTTCATTTTTTTTGAAAAATGCTAGTTTTTGATAAAATAACAAAAGAAAAACACTATAATGTTACATGCATGTTATTACCGTTAAACTATGGCTGGTATGTACATTAAAATTTACAGTAAAAAACCTTTAACCATTTATCAAGAACATCCATTAATTTCTACAGAAATGAGACATAAGAAATACGGTGCAAGTTTGTGAAATACTGTTAATTTTTATTTGTAATTTATTGTAATTTCATTCAATATCTTTATAAAGATATATTAACAGTATCTATGTTTACTTTCAAGCAATTTTACTTAATCTCTTGTATATCATCACCGTATTTTTTTACGTTGTAATTCTGGCAATCGAAGCTCCCTCTACTTATCCGTAAATTGTATGGAATTTTTTTTACAGTGTACTTCTAAATCGACCCTATACAAGTTTGATTCTATCATGAAGGACATTTGAATCAAAATGACGTTTTCCAGCTGAGACACATAAAAAGTCCCGCTGAGAGCTGCTGCTGCTGCTGCTGCTCGGCTTTCTCTCGCAGAGAAACTCCAGCGAACAGCGAGGACGTTTCTGAAGACACTTAGTAAACACAGCTCAAATAACCAACCTGCGCCCTTTAAATATTCTATGAGCACATCGGCGCCAGAACACGTCATCTTTGAGGAATCAAGTTTACTCCACTCTTATAAATGAAACATGGTTGTTGTTTTTTCTGTTTAGCAGGACCTTATTAGGTTGAATGAACTAAATAATTGGATATCTGATGATCAAAACAAGCTAGTCCTACGCTGACGTCTATGACAGAAAAAGTGTGTCCACGAAAAAGCCCCCAGTCCCCTGCGTTGTATAAGCGAACCCCCTTTTTCAACTCCTTAAATTAAATATGACATTATTAATATTCTGAAACCCTCAATATTGACTCAAACTATTTATGCAAAGTCAGCAAAAAGCTCCAAGATCAGATTCCACAGTGACTTAATAATGAAGATAAATACGATTAATTATATGATAAATTCATATGAGCTAAATTTCGACACAATTGGATTTACCGTTGAGAAGTTATAGACGAGAAATGTCTTTTCCACAAAAGCTCCCCCTTACGATTCAAATAAGACAAAATTGATACAAAGGTCGAGAAATTATGTTCCGAAGATTTTTGGAGGTAATGTTCCCCCTAGTGGCAGAATTATGTAACTGATAATATTTCCCCCAAATCCATCCAGTTCTTCCTCCCACTCAGGTCTAGGTGGGTAAAAAAATGTTTTAAATGATTCATGACATAGTTTTAATGCGTAATCGAGTTAAAACAGATAAAATGTGGCAGACATTCAGGGATTATTACAAATATTAAAATATTTAACTCTTACCCTGAATTACATGACAATTACATTGTTAGTAAAGTCAACATAACTATGTTTACAAAAAATTTTACATAGTACGTGCAAAATAATCTTTTTTTTGCATTAAGGGACTTTTTTTCTGTTTAAAGAACTAAATACTTTCATCTCTGACCATAAAAATGTTTTATTTCTTAGAGTGTTTTTACGTTTTTTTATATTCCTAATTCTCTCTTATCACAGGCTGCCACCGCCTTTCCTGTCCGACAGATACGGACATCGACGATCATGATGGGTTCACTGGACAGCAGAGTTCATTTACAACCCATCTGTACATTATACGATTAAAAGTGTGCTGTTTTTAGCCCTGATGTCTGGCCTGGCCAATCCATACGTACAGTATAGCCTATAGCCACGAGCCACAAAGAGAAAGTGGGGCAACAATTCCGAAACCAGCAAGGCCATCCTTTTCAAACCGCGCTGGGATGTTTCAGACTGTATCCGACATTAAACAAAGTTTAAAAACAGAGTAAACAGAACATAGTATAGGTGAATATAAGGTTGAGTGAATAAAGATAAAGATTCCTGTGCTGCTGCTCTCATCGACATTAGTAATCAGAACTGCAACATTTCTTTCAAAATCCTATGAATACATTTAAAAACACGTATTATATCCCTGAAAAGTTGGGGATATTATGGAAACTTTATCGCGTGAGCCGCAGACACTTTGTGTTAAAACCATAACTCAAAAACATACTCATGGACCATTTGCAATTTTTAGATTTTCATAGACCTTACTGCGAGGAAGAACTGGATTGGTTTTGTGCAAGATCGCTTGTATATTTCTGCCACCAGAGGGAACTTTATCTTCAAAGTTTTTTAGGGAAAACACAGTGTTTTGGACACAACTTGATAAATGTTTGTCCAATTTTGCCCTAATTTGGTGCATATGAATCGAATTAAATCAAGGAGATTTATCTTACATATATCATATCTTACCATAATAGTTCATATTTGACCCACTAGGTTGGAGTTTTTCTACAAGTACCTCGGTTTTTTTCAACCTAGCATCACGTTTCATTTGCGGATTTGTGAACGTTTGCGTGAATAAGGAAACTAAGACGTGTTTGGTTTCACAAACTCTCTCAACTGTGTGCTTAAAACAACAAATAAGGAATTGTTGTTAAGAATATATTCATGGGTAAGGTTGTCAATCAAGTTTCCCGCAACCTTTGTCTCCTGTCTGCAAAACCTGAATAAAGTGCGAAGTATAGACAGAGCCAAGCTTGTAATTTTTCCTGTGAACATCATTGTTCTGCCGCTATCGAATTACTACTAATGAGAAACCAGGCAGTTGTGAATGCACGGGAATTTAAGAGATTAGAAGTTCTCAAACGCCACAATGGGAGCCACAGGAGGTGACGACGCCGCGGAAAGTCCAGCTATATTTAACCGGAGCTTAATATCCAGTAATAATGAAACTGTTACTCAGGTTTCTCAAGAACAACAAAGATCCTGGCCAGGACTTTTTCTACAACCACGTCCGAAATCTCCTAAAATAGTGAAATAAAAAAAAAAAAAGAGGTCCTCATTTCAAAGAATCTTAGATAAGATACAATAAATTATTGTTTTGTTGATGTTGTGTATCCCTCACAGGTTTGGTATGTGATTGATTGCTATCATGATGACCTGACATTACCGCAGAAACAGAGTCAAGGTTCTTGGGGAGAAGGTGAGAGAGTTTGTCCATGTAAATTATGAGATTACTGTTCTGTTTTCATTCATTCCAATCCCCGCCCCCAACCCTTGAGAACAGTCCTCATTTTTTCACTGTGGAAAAACTGGGTGACATGTGCAATTATTTCCTGTTAAATGCTTGTTAGTCTTGGATCGCAGCCAAAGGCGGGACTGTGATTTATTTACCGTATCCGAGGTAGAGCGCATGCTTTCACATAAAGTGGTGGAAAGTGGTGGCTCACCGATAATTCTTTGCTTCTAAATCTTTGAAAATTGGATATTTCACTCATTTCTCCACATTAATGACATTTCTAAACCTTTCATCAGCTAAAACGTTTTTTTTTTTTTGCTCCTTGAAGGTTCCAGTGTGACAGTTTGTTTACTCACTGGCTGTGCTAGCAGTTGGAAGTGACTAATTATCCACTAACTATTAACCAAAGGGAGGAGGTAAACACATATTGACCACTCAGGAATATGGATGAGTCCCCTGATGTTAAAGTCAGAAGCAGGATTACTGTGAGAGAGTAGAGCTTTAATTGGTGTCCAGGGGCTTTTGTGAGTAAACAGGAATGCAATCTTGATCGCTCCTTTTTCCAAACAGGCTAATTGCGACTAGCCGTGTGCGTCCTTCCATAACATGGTTACCGCAGTGCTGATTGTTTATGCAGGTCACCTCTATGCACTTGATTTTTCTCAAAAAACCTTTTATTCAAGCACAACAATTTTTGAAAAATGACATTCTCAACATACGTTTTCCCTCAAAAGTCTGTGCCTATCTTTATATATAACTATATCTTGTTAAAGACATGGTTCCATGGACTCCATCAAACACCAGCAGATACTGGATGAAGACCTAAAAGTCTCTGTCAGGAACCTTAAAGTGGGTCGTGGTTGGACCTTCCAGCAGGACAATGATCTGAAGTTCACCTCAACAACAACCCAAGAATGGTTCAGAGATCACAGAATAAAGGTTCTGCAGTTTTAAAGGGTACCAATAATTCTGGAGGATACTGTACATAAGCCCGAGCCGTTGTTCATGGATGTTTGGGCTCGTACTCAGGCACACCCGCCTGACACTGGATGGACCGAACCTTTTCAGAGAGTGAAACATAGTTCAACCCGTTGCGTCGCTTCAGGAGTTGAATACGTGACCCGGTCCCGCTTCACCTCACCCCAACAGCCACCTGACACCGACCTACTGACCTCTAGGAGGCTTTATTCTCACTCGTATTTTTAGATATCCCATTGGGCTTTGCACTTTGCACTGTGAGAACGACCACCTGCTGCTCGCATCCATCAGGCCGGGAAAGTCCGGCGTGTCATCAGACGAGGAAGAGCTTTAGAGGTTGAACGATTTTATTTCTTCAGAATGACATCACAGGGAAAGTCTGAGATTTCAACCATGTCAGGTTGAGATTTTGACGGAACTTTTTGGGTTTCCTCTATAGGTTCAGCTCATTCCACATAGTGGTTCTCCTACCTGACCCCTGCATCCTTAAATAAAGCCCTCAGGGTTTAACGGGTGGCCGGGGGGCTCAACGTTCTAGCACTTATCTTTGTCAGCGGCATACTGCACCGTCAGTGCGGTGGGCCGGCGAGTGCAGATGGAGACCCGGGGGGCTCCAGCTCTTGAGCTTTAAAACATGACAGCGCATGCAACAACAGCAGCTAACGCATCGCTAACTGCTGATGAAGACCCTGAAGGCCAGCTGCTCAGTCTGGCTGCTTCGCAAAGTGCTGAACAGAAGTGGAAATATGAATCTCACTCTTTGCACTTGAGGACAAAAAAGACTTTCCACCTACCAGTCGCATTATGTAACAAGTGGCCACTCCAGTTAGATCGTATCAGCTGCTTGAGTGCCGTTCCTCTCCCTCCCACTTCCTTTTGTTTGAGCTCACCTAGGCTCCGACCTTACTGTCACATCGCTTTACCTGTTGCTGTTTCCCCGAGTGAACTGGGACTATGCGGTCGACCCCAACAGTAGGGTATATCCCCAAAAAGTCCCAGATCCCCTGGGTTGTAAAAGCAACCCCCTTGAATTGAACTCCTCTAGTGTTTTCTATAAAAAAAGCTCCCTTTAGAGTGTTAAATATGAACTATTAGGGTAGAATATGACAGATATCAGTGAGTTGATTTATATGCACTACATGTGGACTAAATTGGACCAACAATCAGGAAGTTATGTCTGAATAGCTCCTCCTTAAAATGCTCCCCCTAGTGACAAAAATATGAAAAATCTGAATAAAATACTATAAATAAGGAAGTAAGATTTTCTGGAGTCACTTTATAAACACCAAAGTAAGTACAGTATGCATGAAATCTTCAAGATCTCGTTGGGTCGATTTAAATGCACTAAATTTGGACTTAATCGGACCAGGGGTCAGGAAGTTATGTGTTCAAATCAGTGTTTTTCTGTGAAAACAAACCAACGGTTTACAATTGAAGCCCCAAAACTTTGGGAGATGAAGCTCCAGCTAGTAACCGAAATATGCAACTGACCTTTCCTAAAGTCACTCCACTTCTTCCTCGCACTAACGTCTAAGGGGTATTGGCAGCCATGATGACGATTCCAAGATATCCCCGACTTTTCAGGATTATCGTTTGAAAGAAACGCAGTCACAGCCCGATGAAGCTTCACGTAGCGACGGATGAACATCAGGTCGCCCTATTGTCCAGAGCAAACTGTAGACCTCAGATCTGATAATCCAGGGCCCTAGTGTACCAACTCATGCCAAAGCAAACACGCCTGAGGGGAAACTGGTTCCATTTACCCACCAATAATTGAATCATCGGACTCCCCGACCCTCAGCCCAGACCCAAGGTTCTGCCAATAATATTTTTGTGGCTGGCTTTTGATAATGGCTTCAATCAAGGTTCAACCAGAGTTCATGTCTGCTTTTGATACATACTGCTCGATATTCCCTCTGGTCAGCTGCAGGCACTGCCACGCACACACACACACACACGCACACACACACACACACACACACACATGTTCTCCCAAAGAGCCTGGCTGGAGGAATTCAGTGGGAGTGGCACCAGGAGCTGCACATTCCACCGACCCTCTGACAGGCGAGGAATGCTGATGCCAGTCACATGAAGGAGAAACATTTCCTAATTCACTTCGGAGGCTTCAACACCTTCGGCACAATGGAACCCCTTCCTCTCGTCAAATAAAGATCCGTTGAAACAGGAAAAGCGTTACCCCCGCTCAGACACGTCACTCTTACGGTTCTGACTCGAGTGCCTCTAGAACAATCAGAGAGTTGTTTCGGAGAAGGAGCACAGGGTATAACCGGACCTGCAACTTATGTCATATGTCTTTCGTCATTCACAGTTTCGATGATTGTTAGGTGCACCATCTATGACACCCTCCCGACTGACACCAGCACCGCGTCATTATCAGGGTTTGGTCCGCTCCTTTAAAGTCCTGCTCAGCTGTTTGAGTTGAGTAAATTTTGAGTCTGCTTCACAGCAAAGACGGTATCTGATCCGAGTCCACTTCTGCAGGCCGCTTCTGTGCAGAGTTTGCGTGTTCCCCCGCGTCTGCGTGGGTTCTATCCGGGTTCTCCGGGTTCCTCCTCCAGCACAGGAAACATTCAGTAGAGGTGAAATGGCGACTCTAAATGACCCGTAGGAGTGAACGTGGGCGTGGATGGTTGTTCTTCTCTATGTGTCGGCCCTGTGATGAATTGGCGACTCGACCAGGGTGAACCCCGCCTGTCGGCTGGGATGGGCTCCGGCCCCCAGCGACCTCAAACAGGATAAGCGGTTGCAGATAATGAATTAATGAACATTTTGAGTCACCATTTCTTACTGTGTCACTTGACTGAACCTGTTTATAATATGAAACAAAGACGTTATGCATATGCTAAAGAGAAGGGGGCCGAGGATAGAGCCCTGGGGGACACCTATTTTATTTCTTTTGAAATGTTAAAGCATTTGAGGACATACTTAACACAATTATGCATCTTTATACAACCAGAAATAATATGATAAGTGTCACATTGTTTTCTAAATCTATGCTTTACTAGAATCTTGTTTTCTTTACTGTTCAAAAACATGTTTACCAACCAATCAATCAATCTTTTATGTCATTTTATGGTACATTTGTGTCCAATATGTAAAATTACTACATTTAAGAAATAATGAAAATATAATCTTATGTCTAATAACAAATCTAAGGTACTTGAACTTTATTTGAGTATTTCCATTTCATGCTAGAGAGGTTCTACAGTTTTGACTGAATTACAATTATTTGACGGATTTAGTTACATATTACTGCTGGTTAAGAGTCTATTAATTAATCTTTCAAATCAGATATATGTTTATCTAATTTCATTTAATTTTAACTGAAGGATTCATTAAAAAAATAAAAAATAAAAAATTGCTTTACTTTTTGCTGAATTTTTCTGAATGAGATTTTTTTTTCATGATTTTCTTCTTATACAGATACTACAAGTTTAGTTTAATCCAGTTTTATTTGGGTCTTGATTTGAGAAAACTGATGCTCTTAAAGACGTACTTTAAATAAGAACGTTAGCATGTAGGGATAATAGCGTCTTTCAGTACTACAGATGGCGTCGTTGTTATTTTGCTGACTTTGCACAGGAACCTCGGGACTTTGCTGTTGTTCAGACAGAAAACCATTTTGGATCTGCTGAACGCTGCAGCATTTCTCCAGGATCAGTAGAAGAAAAAACAAAACATGATGAGCTTCACGGACATAAGATAAATTGATGCATCTGAGATCCATCCACGTCACATGACGTGTTCAGAGACATTCAGGCAGTTGCTGAAAATACAGATATTCAAACTCAGTTTTTCTGAATAAATGACATAAGTAGACAAACGCTGTCGCCCCCAACAGCAATAAAATATCCCCGAAAAAGCCCCCAGTCCCCCTGATTTGTACAAGCAATGTCCCTGATTGAACTTTTTGTTTTTTGTAAGAAAGCTTCCTCTACTGAGTAGAATATTAACTTCTTAAGTGTTGGAGAGAACCAGGATGTAACAACATTTCTGGATTTTTTTTGTATATAATAACACAATTTTAATAACTTTCTCGGAGCAGAAAGTTCCGTCTAAATGACGTGACAGCGTGAGACTCCTAAAGGTTAAGTTGTTTTAACTTTGTGCTATATGTACTCAAGTGACCTCTGACCTCACAGGAAACGGGCGATGAGAACCTTCTCCACTGCCTCAGGTTATCTTCAGTTGATCACATGTCGCTGGTAAGAATCAGTAGTAGTCGAAGTCAATGCCATTAATATAAAAGACTGTTTATAAAAACGTTATTAACATAGAATTTCGTGTTTCTAAGGGTTATAGATTTATTACTGATGTGTGAAATTTAACGGCAACTATTTCTCGCAGTTTCTTTGTGTCAAGGCTGAAACTAGAAAACCATTTCTTGGGTAATTTTCATTACATACCAGTATCGACCTTTGTGTGAGGAAGAACTGGATTGATTTGGGGAAAAATAGGTTGTAAATGTCCACCACTAGGGGGAGCCTTATATCCAAGAGGTTTTCTGGCCGTAATTTCTCCACTGCTGGTTCGATTTAGTCTAAATTAGGTGCAAAAGAATGGAATCAAGGAGATCCAACTTGTATTTCTTCATTTTTTAGCACTTTGAGATTTGATCCAAATGTAAAGTGCATTAAAAATGACATGTATTATTATTATTATTTTTTTTTTTTCTTAAATTTCTGTGATGTGTATATATTCTGTATATATACAGTATATCTCTGTGCGACTTTCAGTCAGCCAACGTCTGTTTGCTTCGGCGTTTTATCTCGTAGATAAATTCTTATGAGCGGCGGTAATGAACAGACAGACAGACAGGAAGTGGACACGGCTCATCAAGCGGCTCTCCCATCAATCCTACGCCTTCGACTGGGCCCCGCCAAAAGATGAGACACATCAGTCATGTGGCACATGACAGCGAGGGAGATTTTTTTTGATTTGTCAGGTCTTGTAACCTTGAGGAATCTCTGGCCTCTCACGCCATGGGAATCAGCGTACGGCAAAAACACGCAGGGGGAACATCGCTCGCAGCTAATCGGAGATATATGTACGCCCCTTTTCCAAAGGGACACATTCAGAGATTTAACTGAATATATGACGATTCATTCCTCACCAGGAAATAAAAAAGCTATTCAAAATAAAAACTGAGCTTCTTTTTTTTTACCAGAGGGACGTCTTTCAGAAGACTTTCGTATTTGAGGTTTCTCTACAACATAGTGAGAGTTTGAATAAAAAGGATTTGAAAGGTCAAATAAAAAAGCAGCCAATAGTTTTTTTTTTTCATTGTTCAAATCTCTGCATAACTTCATGATGTCCCTGAAAAGTCCGGGATATTTTGGAACCAAAATTTGTGTGTGTGTGTGTGTGTGTGTGTGTGTGTGTTTCTCTGTGTGATACAACTGTGTCTGTTTCTGTGTTTGTATATTTGTGTTTCTGTGCTTGTGTGTTGATGTATTTCTCAATGTGTGTGTATGTGTGTGTTCCTGTGTACGTGTGTTTCTGTTTTTCTGTGTGTGTACATGTGTATGTGTTTCTGTGTGTGTTTGCGTACGTGTGTATGTGTGTGTGTTTCTCTGTGTTTGTTTGAGTGTGTTACAGTGCCTGTGTGTGTGTTTCTGTGTTTCTGCATGTGCATGTTTGTGTGTGTGTGTATGTGTGTGTTTCTGTGTTTGTGCGTGTGCATGTATTTGTGTGCGTGTGTGTTTCTGTGTGTGTGCATGTGTTTGTTCATGTCTGCATGTATACGTCTCTCCCTGTCATCTATGTGTGCTGATGGGAGGGGCCTATCCAAAGCACTATCCTTCAATAGCAGCCCTACACTCGGGGGGGCGGGGGGGGGGCTTGCAAAGTCAGGGCTTGCATAACACGGAACGCCATGTCACGTCCTAACCTCTCACAATGAACAATCCCTCTTCCTGAGTTTATGCTCTGCCCCGAGGAGGAAGCAGGAAAGACCAAACAGACCCGTAGGGAAGTTTACAGATTTTGGGGGGAATCTATTACGAAACATTGTGTTCTGGAGGTTGAACGGTCTGTTGATATTTTTGTGGGAGAGAACTGGAAAACAGCCAATAAAGCACTGAATGACCAAGGGAAAAAAGCAAACACACATTCAGATGTGGCAACAATTACAACCACATAATTAGATAAAAAAGAAAAATGGTTTAGAAAATGACACAAAAACATTCAAACGATGCAATTTTCGAAAGTTCTTTGCACCACGAATCCCTTTTTTCTTTTTTTTAAAGTAACCATCCACATCTTCAACTTACTATTTATAACCAAAATGTTAAGTGTATGTCACTAAAACATGGTTAAAACACTTTGTTTCCACAAAAGGAACATGGAATGTGGATAATACTGCTACTTTCAAGGGTTCGTACCATTTGATGCCTTTCGGCTACAGCGAAGCTCCAAATAAAACAATAAACCCACAACGACGCTCCTGTTCAGACGCCGCCATGTTTAGAAACGTATAACCCCCAAAAATCCCCCAATCCCCCTGCGTTGTACAGTAAATTCCACTGAATTCCTCACATTAAATGTGATTTTATGTCTGAAAAAGATTGCTAATAAGTTATTAGTTAACATTTATAAACAGCTTATAACACAGCTCTCAATTCATCAAGGTGGGTCACTATTTGGCAACATCAAGTTAGCAGTACAGGTAAGTGTGCTCACTATTTGGCAAGCATCAGGCCTCCCATTCCCCTTTTTTTCTAATGATTTTTAGCAGCTTATTATTGATTACTTTACAAATTGAGTTAGTAAACTACATAAAAGCCATTTATAAATACTTGATAAGGGGAGACTTTTTATAAATTGGTACCGTAAAAAAAAAATATATATATATTTTAAACATCTTTTATTTATTTTTTTATTTTGTAAATATTTGTATATTATTACAAAATTATTAATTATTATTCATTTACATTATACAATCCCAAATGGCGCAAAAAAACCTCTCAAAAATGCAATTTTAAAAAGTGTTTTTTAAAAAAAAAAAGGTTTTGAACATGAAGCCTACGCTCCAAAAAAACCCTCCAGTGTCTGTCACTATGAACTCGTTAAAACCTTTTGCTCCCATTACAGGACGATGAATAGTGGATAATTCTGGTAATTCAAGAGTTCTTATCAAGTAATTTATTTCTGCTACAGCAACACTGACATCATTCAAGCAATGAAGGGTCATGTCTGGTCTGAAGTTCCCAAAAAAAAAACAAAGCCCCCACCCCACCCTGGTGTGGTACTACTCCTTCCTAAATCAGTGTCGACTGGGCAGAGATGAAACGGGAGGGAGGATGGGAGCGTAAACTGATGCTATCAGTGGCACAAGAGCTAAACAGGAAACACTTCCCCTGGATGAACCTCGACAGTCCAACAGAAAAACATGGCTGAAGCTGATTACAGACAAAGAGGTTTAAAGAAGGAGAAGGAATGAGAGAAACAATGTTGAAGGGTAGACATGAAACCGAGGAGTGGGATGAAGATAGAAAGGCTGAATAAGAGAGGCGGAGAGAGAGAGAGAGAGAGCGAGAGAGAGAGAGAGAGAGAGAGAGAGAGGGAAAATAAACCCATGTAATCGTATTCTGCCTGAAGACAGCAGATTCCAGTCGAGACGACAGATTCATTCCTGCACGATCAAAACCTGCTTGAGTACAAACATTCAAAAAATCCTTGCCCAAACACCGCGGCGCTCCTCTCTGTCCACCAGGAGATGTGTCATTTCCCATGAGCCTTAGCTTCAGTCAATATATGTGCATGGCCCATTTTAAGTTTCCTCACAGACACTTTCCGGTTTTCATCCAGCATCTTCTGGGGTTTGATGGCGTCTGCCTTACCATTTATTTTAAGTAGATAACCAAGTTCTTTGGAAGTGTAAACAGCCCCACAGCATCAGAGATCCACCACCAGACTTCACAGTGGGTGTGAGGGGCTTTTCTTTATGGCTTCCTTACTTGCGACACCACACCCACCTTATCTGTTTGTTGCCACACTGCTCTACTTTGGTCTCATCTGACCTCTGACCTTGTTCCAGGGAAAGTCCCAACGGTGTTTGTCAAACTGTAGAAGCGTTAGCTTGTGTGTGGACGACATCAGACGCTTTTTTTCTTGTTACCCCCCCAAACAGCTAGTGTTGGTGTCGGCGCCATCTGATGGTGGTTAGTGAGACTTTCTGACCCCACGATTCAACTGACCTCTGACCTCTCTAGAGAGTCTTTAGCCAGTCCAAACATCCTCCTCACAGTGTGTGGGGTCAGTGTGCAGACACGTCCTCTTCCCGGCTTATTTCTAACATCTCCAGTCTCTTTAAACTTCTTCATTATTGATCGAACTGTTGAAACTGACATTTTGAACTGCTGAGAGATGTTCTTGTCTCCGTTGTCAGATTTGTGCAGCTCTACAACTTTTCTTTGCTCCTCATTGCTGTGTTCTCTGGTCTTCATCATGGTGAAGAACCTCAGAGAGAATCAGGCCTGTGTCACCTCATATTTATACCCCAGTCAAACAGGAAGTCACTGTTCGCCAATTCAGAGTTCCTACTCAAAACAGGTGAACCTAAAAATATGAAATAGCACAAGAAATATTCTCCAGTAGCCTTTTAATCGCAGGATTTCTTATTTGGCACTATTCTTGTCTTCGGTAGACCAGATGACACTCGAGGCGGTCGGATGACACCGACGACATTCTTGCTGTTTGGCCTCGTTCTGAGAGAAAGATGGACTTGGTCTGAGCCTCAAAGTAGAACTTAGTGCATATATGCATCTTACCACCAGGTCCAACCAAAGTTTCCGGATCTTCTAAACCTCATAACGTCATCAGAAAATAAACCATCGAGAAACCTGAAGAAGTTCATGATTGAAAGCTCCAGAAAAAGATTAGGAGACGATTTGTTGTCAATAATTTCCACATTAGACTCTTTTGACGTATGACAAACAGAAATGAATGATTTTGATTTCCTGCCAATTAGAGTGAAAAATGTGACGATTAGTGACGTTTGTAATGCTCAAAGCTCAAAAAGCGTTTTAAAAACCTCCATATTTCATGTTTTTCAACCTCATTTTTTCAACCTCAACAGAGAAATTTCCTGCGTGTCCTTTTTTTTCTCTGAACATTATTGATGCTCCTCTGGCTGGATAGAGACGTCCCGTGGCTCAACAATCCAGCTTTCATCCCTCTGACGGATATTTATGATGATTTACTCCAGGACTTCCTCAGGAAATGTTGACAACTTGAAACCAAATCCCTCCGTTGCTCGGAGCAAGAAACGAACAAGAGATATGAGAGACCCTGTCCCCTTCAAAGACGATGGGAAAATGACCCCCACCACCCCCCAGAGCCCATAAATGATTTTCTTTCTGGACTTCCAGAGGTCATTAAAAGTACAGAAGGTCACGGCAGAATGAAAACGACAGAGGACGGAACTACTGCTGCTAATTAATCAGATATCGCAAAGAGAAACTCATTTCATCGTATTCAATTCTGCTGAGGGGCTTTTCGCTCAATGTGTGAACAGATCCAGTTAAGATAAGCACTGGTGGCGGTGGGGGGGGGGTGAAAAAAAAATGCTGACTTGGCACGCTGCCCGTCTATACACCAAGGGACATTAATAAAAGCTACTTATGACGAGCTGGAGGAGCTACAGCCGCTGCAGATCGAGTCGAATAAACACTTCAAGAGCATATAGTGTTCCGTGTATATACGCTTTGGTCAAGATGTGAGGTATTGTGCGACTGATTTCTCAAGTGATGGAGGGGAAAGATTCAAAAGTGGACGTCTGAGCATGAGGAGAACATAAAGTAGCAAAGATTATGTCGATTGTTGTAACTATTTTTAATGTTTAATGGCCGGAAACCGGACAAAAAATAAGCCTAAGCATGAGCAAAAAGATACACTGTAAAAATGGGTTAGTTTGATGAAGTCCAAAAGTTACTGCAACTTCTGGTAACACCCGATTACATTAAGTATTTATAACTTATATTTGTAAGTCAGATTTACAGCTGAGTTAAGTTTAGTTTAGGTTGCTAGCTGAAGTAATTTCTTTAAGGACATAAAACGATTTTCTTTTTTACAGTGCATGATTAGATGGTAAAAGCATAAAAAAAGTTAAATTCCATTTTTTTTTTTTATTATTCAAATCTAACGGTTCTACCTTCAAGTAAAATCATTTAAAAAAATTAAATGTGTAGTTGTTTATTATTGGTGTAAGGGAAATTATATAATTCCTACAGCATTTAAAAATAATTATTACACTCTGTAAGAACAAAATTGTTGGGTTTAAAAAAAAATAAAAAAAAGAGGTGACACAGTCAAATTAAGTCATTAATCCTTAAATTAATAAATTGGACTAAAAAGAAAAAAAAACTTGATTTAATTTATGTTACTATGTAAATTGTTTCTCTCACAATTTTCTTTTAACAGTGCATGATTAGACACCAAAAGCATAAAAAAAAGTTTTACAACATTAAGTTCTTCCAACTTAAATTTTAAACTCAATGCAACGTAATTTAATTGTGTTTTGCCAGTGAAACAATTATTTTTTATTCTTTTTACAGTGTAGCTTAATTCAATAGATAAATGAGTCAAAATGATAAATTAATGTCAGAGTTCAGCATAAAAATGACGGATGGTGATTAGAACAACATGAAGAAAACAAACATCCACCAATTCACAGATATGGAAGGAAATTTCCTTGGAGAATTTTATCCAATTTTTTTTATTACACCTAAAATCTGTGGAGATATCGTGCAGACGTGTGAAGGATATGTGGTTTGACACGATCAAGAACTGTGTGCTCTCCCCGCTCAATCGCCTATAATCCTTCCTATTAACTGCATATTAAAGAGAAAAAATGAACAGAAAAAAAAAAATCTCAAGAATTTTTAAAGGAAGTCACAGGAAGACATTTTCTTACGATTAAAAAGGAGAGTACAATAAAATAGTGTATTATATAATATAACAGTTGTTGGCTTTTGTTCCAAAAACTCTACTCTTGGGAGAAATCCCACTCCCAGAATGACACCCGTCTGAATAATTATGATAGAAGTCAAAGTTCCTGATAACAAGAGAAAAGAGTACTTTGTACTTCAGTACTTTGGTTGTTGTGTGTCGACAAATTCACAATCGGAAAATAGTCACGCCAGCTTTCTTTCCCAAGTTCCACCTCTGCATCTGCAAAAAAAACAAAAAAATAAACAAAAGAGGCAAAGAAATTACAAAAAAAAGAAGAAAAAAAAAGCCTGAGTCAGCAATAGAAAAAAACCCAAAACTGATCCGGTTAGTTGGCAAAACACCCAGTTACTGTAACCTCATTGATCACAGAATTATGTTCAGACAAAAGAAGATCCTGTGCTTTTGAAAAATCTCCCCGCACAGATTGCTGACGTGGTTTTTTCTGCCATTGTGATGAATGAGGAATCATCTTCACTCGTGATGCATTCGTGTCCAGTTGTGGTTCTGTGGTCACCACGGGTCTTTATCTGATTATGTGAGTTGCATCATATGCCAGAATATCTTCGCCCTGTCATACATACAGTTGTCCTTGGCCCAAAATAGCATTTTTAAAGGACAATAATAATAGAATAAGTTAATTTGGCTCATGAAAATATCTATCTGCTTATCTATGGGATATAAAATTCCCCACATTTGTCAGATTCTTACACGGAGAACTCTTAAATGTAATAAATTAGAATTTGGTAATATCCACATGTGTGCAACAGAAAGGCTTTAGGGGTCTACCGTAGGTAACCGTGCTGAAACAATGCTCAAACGCCTGAGAAATATTACTTAGAAAGCTTTATTCTTGATTTTTTCTTTTAATTTATTAATTTATTAAAAAAATTTCAACATTTCCAATGCTTTAATGGGATGCGTGGATTATATTTAACGTGTTCTCAACATATTTTCAGCAAACTTATATAAAACAAGAGAATGAAAATGCAGTTCAGTAAAAAATAACAAAAAAATGAAGTTGATTTATTTTCCATTTAGGAAAATAAATGACCATTTATTTGGTATTTCTGCCTTTATTCAAAAGTGTTAGACCTTTATTTAAATATGTTTATATGCGTATATTTCGGGGGGTTTTCTATTTTTTGTTACGTATGTACATAAATGTGTATTTTTTATTCACTAATTAATAAAGTTTCTTTCTGTTTATCATCATTATATTTCCCATTCTTTTCCTTTAACCCATGAGAAAACACACTTTGACTCATGGAGGAAGTCCCTTAAGTGCTAATTTACAGCTTGTTGTTGTTGCTATGGTTTATCCATTTAACCAATGCTTTAAAATAATGTCCTTTATTACATCATACAGGTCCGACAAAATATTTTTGAGGTAGTAAAATATTATTGTAATCTTGTAATAATTCAGCTTTTGTTGTAAAAACCTGTCAGCAAATAGTTATTTTGGAAGTAGAAGGAAGTGCAAACAGAAAATCTGTGCTGCTAAGCAAAAATGAGGTAAACATTACCATAATTAATACCATCATTTCAAAAATGTGTTTGAATTATGTGAAAAACTTCATATCCCACATAAATATCTATTTTAACGCTTCAATGTCCTGCTGAACTGTTTGATGGAGTGAAGTTTTGAGTCTCTATTTCCTACTGAAAAATGTGACTGAACTTGTTTATAATATGACCCTGTGGCGGCGTGTATGTAGAAAAGAGCAAGGGGCCGAGGACGGACCCCTGGGGGACACCATATATCAAAAGAGGCTATGCTGAGGAGGCATTAACCGTGGCTATTGAAATAGTCACATTCGATAAGACATTTGGGGGGGTGGAATTTATAGCAACTGAAGATTTACTGAGTATAATTATGTAATTTGATTAAAGCAAAAACCGTCTAATAAGGGTCAATCAGTTTTTCACGATTATACGAAAGATAGCCAGGGTGAGCTAATCTCATTAAAATTAACTGTTTTCCATGAAAGTCTGATTTCTGATGACATTATAGTACATTTACAGTGTCTTAATTTATTTAAATTACTCACGTTATTACTCATGAATGTTGTTTTTTTTCTCAGGTGAGGACATTAAAGGAGAATCTGGTCCTGGATGTTTTGGGTTTTTCATCGGTAATTCTGAGGACTACATGTGTTTATGTTGTGGTGTTGAATCCACGTGATCGCACGGGAGCTGTAAAGAAAATGTAGAGGGGTCAAAGGTGAAGGAAGTGAGGAAACGGAGAGAAGGTGAGATGGAAACGAGAAAGGAAAGGAAGGATGCAGCAAGAGAAAGAGAAACTCAGATGAAGTATTCGGCAATCGTCCTCTGCAGATTTCCTCTCCCTGAGTCGTCATGGCGGAAGACTTTGACATGGCGGCCCCCGGGGAGTCACGGTGTGAGAGCAGGGACTCACAGGAGATGCCTCGTGTCAGCGCGACTTGTTCAAACCTGCAGCGAAATGCAAGAGGTGCACTCTGGCGATCAATCGGTCCAAAAATGCAAAGACCCGCCCAAGCAGAATCTGTCGGGGCTGTGGAAAGGGCAAAGTTAGCACATCCCTTTAAATAACCTTGGGCCTTTAAACGCCGAGCACATGCTATTCAGACATGGCAGACGGCTGTGTCAGGGGTCCGGGAATCAATACCCGAGTGGGCTGAAAGCAGAGCAGAGGGAGAACACGGCGCTGCCACAGCAAAAAAACAGCCGGGAGTCAGTGAACGCAACACAAACGGTTATTTCAAAAAAAATAAAATGTTATTTATTTGTGTGGTTGCTGTTTTGTGCAGAGTTGAAGAAAGGAACATTTGAGAGAAAACGCCATTCATTCAAAAAAAATCCCCTGTTTGCAGCTCAGAGGGTTAATAAATTAAATTCATAAATTAAAATAAAAGTAAATCCCTGTTCAAAGTTTAAAACTTTGTTATTTGCTGCCACCTTTTGTTACATTTTTTTTAAAAACTATTCTCATTTCTGTCCAGTACAATAAAGTTAAAGGAGAACAATGAATTATGTATGAGATCGAAAAAAAGACTTAGACCGAAGATTTTCTTCTAAAACTTATTTAAAACATTTTTAGGCTGATTTAAAATCATATTTTTTGACGTTATTTTTTTTAACTATGTCTTAATGTTCTTTTGCACTTTGTCAAAAATGTTCTTGATTATTTGTGTAAAGCGCTTCGAATTGCCACGTTGCTGAAATGTGCTTTATAAATAAAGTTGCATTGCTTGTTATAAGTAGACAACCCGTCTGTGGAGAGTCCTGGTGATGCTTACCTGTCCTGAAGGACCCCGAGGGGGTTTGGGGGGGGGTCTCCTGTTGCGCCTGTCTGCTCGGGGTTGGGAGTCAGAGAGAGGAGAGGTGAGCGGGTCAGACTGGTTAGTGCGACCCGAGTGGGTGCTCACACCTCCCACCACCGGTGCTTGTTGTGGGTGACAGACGCTAAACCCAGTGATTGAATGAGTGGGTGGGTTGGTGGGTGGGTGGGAGTGAGTGGGTGTCAGTCTGTCTTCTGTCATTGGTCTTTAGTTCAGACTAAATTTAGCCCCCCATCTCATCTGAGAGCTTTTTCCTTCATCCTTCATCCTTTCTCTGTCATTAAAGCATCTCAGGAGGGTCTTCATCAGTCAGGAGCGTTGATGCATCTTCATTTGCATATTCAGTTATCGCTAAAGATGCAAAAATAAAGAAGTGCAGTTAATGGTTGCATTACAATCCAAATAGAATGAAAAAAGTAGGGATAAATGGTTAATACCATGATTATGAATAAATACCCTGTATTCTGGAATAGCGTTGGAGTAATATGTTTATAGGGCTGTAATTAATCATTTATATTCGGAATAACGTTTAAATTCTCAAGGACTATTTCTTTAAGAAGTAAATGAGTCTTTGTAAGGTAAAAAAAAAAGAAAGTACTATATAAATGGATAAAACAAAACAAAAAAGTGTAAAAAAGTACTAAAAATTAAAAAAATAGGGGGTTGAAGAGTTGGAGGCAAAAGTGAAAATTGACTTTTCAACCAGTTGTGACAACATGGTATTATATAGTTATTACCTCTTTATTAATACACTATTACCCCACTATTACCATCTTATTACCGTGCTGTAATGTATAATAAAAATGTATATAAGCATGTATAGAAATGTTTCCAAAGCAAGTTAAGATAACAGAATAGGCTACATCTAAGTTTTATCTTTTATACGTGTTAAATATGATGTGTTGAATTTCAAATAATTAATAAAAAAAAAATGTTAATCTGGACAATCTGATTTTTTCTCTCTTTTTTTTATTTTTTATTTTTTTATCAAATGAGGAAAAAAGTCCCATTAAGCCAGCTATAACATTTATTTAACATTACAGATATATTATAAAAGCTAGTGTTATATCAATTATTTCATAAATATGAGAAATTTAATGTATTATTTCAATGAACACTAGTTTTCATTAAAGGGGAAATGGTTCTGGGTTGAAAAGAAAATGATTAGAATAGCTTAAATTTAATTACTGGCTGTAAAAGTTGGTTTTTGGGTTTTCCATGAATAAAAGATAAACAGCTGTAATAGTCAACTAAAAATAATGAAGCTAACTAGCATTAAAATACTTTTTATATTATGGTCTATTTATTTGTAATTCTCTTTTTTATTCATCTTAAAATAGTTGGATTGCATTTCTTTGTGCTAAATGGGACTGCATACAATTTTGTTGTACTTTTTTTTATAATGACAATAAAGATTCAGATTTTGAAATATATATATAGTCTAGACGGGGTCTCTTCGAGTTGATTCATAGGCACCAAATTCGACTAAATGGACTAAATTGGACAAAAAAATTTGGAAGTTATGTCAGAAAAACTGTTTTTTGTAAAAAAAAAAAAAAAAAGAAAATGCTCCCCCTAGTGAGTAAAATATGACTAACGTATAAACAGCAATAGCAAAGAGGGATAAATAGTGAAACAGTTAAAAGTGACGAAAAAATTTAAACTACACCGATACACCTTTAATATTAGCCATTTGATGACGAAGCTGGTGATGAAGAGGCTTTAAAGCGATTGGTCCCACTGACTCGACTCTACAAAGGGCAATAATCCGATGCAATCCTGCAACTTTGAACTCCAACATGAATGAAAAAGTACCAGAACGCTTGGAAACCCCCGACAAAGCACAAACAAAAAACAAGAACAAATTGGCGTCAGCAGCAATTTTTTATCGTCTACACCCCATAATTGTAATTCAAAGGCAGCAATAAATATATTCAGTGACATCCAGTGTTGGAGCCTGATTCCCTGAGGCTCTGCAGACCCATCAGACGCTGGTTGTTCCATCAACATCTCCTCATGTAGGCCGAACAAAGCCTTAGAGGCTTCACTCCGCGAATGACATCACTACGTCGGAATTTAATGGGCCGGATTCGATTTCATTCCTATATATTTCTTTATTGGTTTAAAAGAGAGAAATGCAGGTTGGAAACTATCCCGAGAACCTCAGACAGTAAATTAAATATATTTTTATTAACGCTGGGTTTGTTTCACTTTACGGCGGCCCCTACTCTGATCCAAACCCCTCCCCCTTTTAATCACATTTTAATTTATCATGTTCATTGTTTTTAAAAAAAAATCAAATAAAATGTAGGCAAATAAAAGAACCCACCGCTATTATATCGCTGTCCACGTCTGCTACCGATCCTTCGTGTTCTCGCAATAACTCCAAATATTATTTCATGGATCATTTCCAGATTGTCTGACCACATAGAACTTAGTGTGAGGAAGAACTGGATTGATTTGGCCAAAGGTCAGTTAAACATTCCCGCCTCTAGGTGGTTTTCAGGCCATATTTTCAACCGTTGGTCCAATCTTGTCAAAATTAGGTGCCTGTGAATCGACTGGATTGTATATGTTATAATTTTCTCTAATAGTTTATATTCTACTCACTAGGGGGAGTTTTTTTGATGAAAAACTCTGTGTTTCTTACATAATTTCCCAACCTTTGGTCAGATGTAGTCCAAAATTTGGTGCCTATGAATGGACTTGAGGAGATCTTTCTTGTAAATGTCAGTTGAGTCTTAATGTATTATATTGCTATATCGCTGTGTTTTGGACTTTTCGTTTTTATTTTTAATCAATATTTGAATGTCAATGGAGAAATCGACAAGAATTTTTCCTAAACCTTGGTTCACTGTCGTGCCTTGCTGGAGGTTTGAGGTCTCTGAGTGCTCCTTCTAGTCGGCACTATTGAGTCACTATGGGATCTGACCTCGGAGCAGACTGATGACCTTATAGAAATAGTTAGGTTGACTCAAAATGGAATGTTTGAGATTATTAATGTGTCACGTTGAATTTGAAGAGTTCAATTAGGGGGGATTGCTCGTACATCACAGGGGGATTGGGTACTTTTAAGGGAAATACCCATGATGCCAGGGACGCCAGCATATAGGCCCATTACGACACTGGGGGTCACTATGGGATCTAGTCCCGCCCACCTCCCGCCGCTGGAAATAAATCAGCTTCACTGGATAGTAGAGCAAAGTGTACAAACACACAGTACAAGTCATGAAATAGTGACATTTCATTCCATTTATTTTGTAAAAAGTCTTTATTTGTTTATTTCCACAGCTGAATTAGTCTGGAGCAGGAAACGATTATTGTATTACAACCGTAATAGTTGTTTGTTTGAAGGCAGTGTGATCACCACAGAGAAGCAGGACGCTCAGTGGGTCGGTCCGGACACACAAAACAACGCCGTGCGATAAATCCCGTTCAGGTTTATGACACCGCTTGATGAGAGTCCCATTAGGACAAAATGTACACTCTGTGGGAAAAAAAAAAAAAAAAGGAGAAACAAGGCGGCTTTCGTCTTCTCAGATGACTTCATGTCTGCAGCGAAATCCCAAACCAAACACAAACCATAAACCAGCACTTACTGGAAGCTCTTCCCTTCTCCCAGCGTCATTGAAACTGTCATCAAATAAAACGTCTTTGTTGTAGTCTTAGGCAGCCTTATCACCTTTTATGGCCTTGGTCCTGCATTTAATGTCTTGATCCATGCGGTGTTTTCATAAACAGTTTTACTGGAATGTGACAATTCCTCCCACAATCTACAAAAATAAAGCAACTTAGACAAAATATAACTTTTAAAAAAACCCAACATATTTCTGCCTCTCGTAGTCTCTCCCTCTCTGAGTAGTTAACGGCCGCGCGCTGATGAATACCTTAAAATTCACCTGGTGAATAAGAGAATGAATCCCACGCGTCGCAGACCACATAACAACAGGCACAGCCGCCACACTGGAAGAGGTTTTAAGACCCACGCGATGCTAATTACGTTTGGTCGGTGAAACGGTGTGACGACGGACTCAAGTTTTATGGATCGATGATTATGAAAGAAACAGGAAGTGCGCAATCACCGCAAAAGTCAGCATGCTAAATACATACATTCACAGCAGAGCATTAAATCCCACTAAAATCCGTCTACAATCTGAAAATAATTCATCTGCAACTCACTACATGATGGGTGGCTCACGGCTTCTTTATCCCTCATAGCATCCTCACGTTTCCTCTCTCGAGACCGCGTAGAGCCCTCCAGAGTTACTGACACCCCCTTTAAGAAGATGAGTAAAATAAAACGCAGAAATGTCCTTATTGTGTATACCCATGATCTTTAGTTCAAATTATTCACAAAAAAATCAACATTTTACCTCGAGTTACCTAATTATAAGAAAAATTACATTGATAACATAAAAAAAGTGGTGAACAATGACTTCCTTTTTTACCGCGGTATAAATATGAGGTGACACAGGCCTAACTCTCTTTGACGTCTCTTTGACTGAGACAAGAACATCGCTCAGCTGTTCAAAATGTGAGTTTAAACAGTTACAAATGAAAGAGGACGTGTCTGCAAACTGACCCCACAAACTGGGAGGAAAATGGTTTGACTGGCAAAGGACTCTCCTACGATAACAGCTAGAGAGGTCAGAGGTCAGCTCAATCTTGGGGTTAGAAAGTCTCCCTAACCACCATCGGATGGCGCCGACACCAACACCAGCTGTTTGGGAGGGCGGCAAGGCAAGGGAAAAGCCACTGCTGTCGTCCACACACAAGGTAAAGCTCCTACAGTTTGACAAACACCACTGGGACTTTCAGTCGAAAAAGGTCAGAGGTCTGATGAGACCAAAGTAGAGCTCTTTGACAACAAACGACAAAGATGGATGTGGCGTAGCAAGAAAGGATGCCAGAGAGAAAGACTATCATATCCACTGTGAAGTCTGGTGATGGACCTCTGATGGTTTGGGGCTGTTTTTCTTCTAAAGGCCCCGGACATCTTGTTAAAGACATGGTTCCATGGACTCCAGCAGATACTGGATGAAAACCTAAAAGCCTCTGCCAAGAACCTTAAAGTGGGCCGTGGTTGGACCTTCCAGAAGGAAAATGATCTGAAGCTCACCTCAACAACGACCCAAGAATGGTTCAGAGAACAAAAAATAAAGGTTCTGCCATGGCCATCCCAGTCACCTGATAAACCCTAAAGTTATAGGTTAGTTATTTGTAAATAATTTGAATTAAAGATCATGGTTATAGAAAATGAAGATCTGTTTTTTGCATCTTCATGTTTTTTTTTAGTAGTGCCATATACTCTGGAGGACACTGCATACCGAAGGTCGACAGTTATGGCTATCTTCAGCTGATATACAATCACTCAGGTCGTACCACTTTATTTCTACTAAACACATCCAATCTGACTCCTTCTATCCATTCTAAAGAACTTACTCATTGCCTCATCCGATGAACCGTGGCTTCATTTCAGTGTATTAAACAAACTGGAAAGTCGTCAGCTAAAGCATCTTTACGTAACCAAACTTTGTTTACGTATTAAGACATGAAAAGCTCGTGTTTCAGACGAAAGATTGAGAGCGAAAAGGAAAAAGCATTAGATATTGGTGGATGAGAAAAACAAAAAACGCTCAAACTGCTCTTGAATGTGCCGGTTGGATGTTGAATGGAGTTGTGTCCTACCGCCTCCAACTCCAAGTGTTGCTGGTGAACACAGACTTGTAAGTTTGTTTTCCCACTGGCGTCTTATACTCAGGGTAGGACACTGAGGTCCCCGGATTTGCCCCAGCGACTGACCTCTGAGGCTGCCACTGTCTGGGCAGAGACCCATACCGAGCCGGACTATCTGCTGGCGAGATAGTGCTTCTTGTCGGGGGCACGAACGACGGCAGTGAGGCCCGGCTCTGACTGCGGGTCTGGCTCTGGATCCACTGTCTGGGCAGAGACCCATACCCAGCCGGACTAGCTGCTGGGGAGACAGTGCTTCTTGTCGGGGGCACGAATGACGGCAGCGGGGCCCGTCTCGGACTGCAGGTCTGGTTCTGGATCCACTGTCTGGGCAGAGACCCAAACCCAGCCGGACTAGATTCCGTGGAGACAGTGCTTCCTGTCGGGGTCACGAACGACGGCAGCGGGGGCCGGCTCTGACTGCGGGTCTGGCTCTGGCTCCAAGTGTAGCTGCCTCTTTTCTCCGGAGCTTGGTAAGAAACTCTGGCCTTCCACTCCGCTGGTGGCTCGGGCAGAGTTTTGCGCTGGGCTGCCAAGCAGACGTTTGAGGCGAGAGTGTGCTGGAGGTCCTGGTAAGCAAAGGCTTCATCCACCAGGCCAAGGGGGTGCCGGGAGGCGGCCTGCCAGGGACTCAGGGGTTTGTGGCCTCTCTCCAGCCAGGACGTCGTGGAGGCCCGAGCCGGTGGTTTTGGGGAAGAGGAGGCGGAGGCAGACCTCTGGCCTGTGTATGGTAGTCTGGCTTGGGGGGAGAGGGAGTAGCTCCTGCCAAATGCCTGTAAAGAAAGATCAGACATGTGGTGTTTAGTTAGGGTTCAGTTCTGTTTGGCTGAGAAAGGCCAATTCAAAACAGCTTGGCAAAAAACGCAAACAAAACTCTTTGGCAACAAATTTATCATCAAAAGGTTTGCAGTGCTCTAACCTTGTAATTTGTGCTAAAAAGAAATAGTATTTGTAGTGTAGAAATATGTAAAACCATAAATAATCTTTAAATCAAACCTATTTCGTTTTCATTGTCCATTCTACAGAAATATCCAGTGAAGATAGCAAAATACCTCATTAATTGGGGGATGGGGGTCTTTCTCTGTTTTTTTTTAAATTCTTTTAGGGTATTCAAAGACTTTAGTACAGCATATTAAGCTTCAATAACTCTACCTACTTACCAACCTATCCCCCTGTGCTGTTAGCAACTTTACTGTCTATCCATCCGTCTACCCGCCCGTTTACCTACCTACCAACCAATTAACCTACCTACCTACCTACCGACCCAATCACCCACCGACCAGCCTACCTCCTCCTACCTAACTACCTACCTATCAACCATCCAATCAACCAACCAACCTTCTCACCTCCATCCCTAAACCCCTCCCTCCCTCCCTCCCTACCTACCTTTCGCCCTTCGTACTAAACACCATCACCATCATTAATCCATCCCTCTATTTACCTCCCTCCCTCCCTACCTATCTGCCTACCTACCTACGCATCTACCTATATCTCTCCCTCCCTCCCTTTCTGCCGCGAACCTGCTTATATACTTACCTACCTAACTACCTACCTACCTTCTTACCTCCCTACAAGCCCTATCTACCTTACCTAACTACCTACCTACCTACTTACTTACCTACCTTTCTACTTATCTACCAACCTATCTATTTACCAACTTACTTCCTACCTACTTTCTTACCTCCCTACAAATCCTATCTACATTCCTACCTACCTACCTACTAACTCTCTACTTATCTACCTACCTATCTATTTATCTACCTAATGACCTAATTACCTTCTTAACTACTTACCAACCTGCCTACCTACTTACCTACCTGTCTACCTACTTACCAACCCTATCTGCTTTAGACTTGAACTGCTCTCTCAGATGTCTTAGAACAACTAGTGAGGAGAGAACACAGAGTTTCCAGAATAAACCACACTCAGCTCCCGGTCATTGAATCTTCTCTGTTAAACAATAACACAAAGTAGTACGACAGTATTAAAAACCTAATCAGGAGAGCCAAAGGAGAGCCAAAGGTCACAGGGGGTACAAAAAAGAAAGCATCTTCGTGTTGCGCTACACTCTGCTCTGTTGGCTGCAGCAGACATACAGGAAAGACTGCTGCCACCATCTGGTGAAAGCGGTGCAAAGCTCAGCAGATGGCACAAAGTGACAAAATGAAAGAACAGAAGAGAGTGCTGTCATGAAAAAGAAAGATGTAGATGGAGGAGTGACGGGGGAGTCAACTATGTGCTGACTCGGCTTTCTGTCAGGCCCGTGGTTGAGTTCACATGGATAAGGGCAGACAAAATAGTTCTTTAGGAGTTGATTAGACAGTCTTAGAGCATATTTGAATTCTACCGAAGGAGATTGGAGTGTTAACCGTATATTTGCTGCACGTTTATTATTCATATTATTATGCATAATAAATGTATATGTATGCATATATCTGATAACTGAGGGTTGAACAGGTGAACCATGACGGTGTGCATGCAGAGGAACCCATTTGCACAAAAACCGTCTAGGTATGTGAAAGAATGATGGTTTTGTTTTATAGTAAAGTCATGGTAGAGAGATATTTAGGACTAGCTCTACATGAGAGTTTGTTTGAAAGCAGAAATTTGATTTAATCTGATTTACAAGTAAAACATCTCCCTATGCCTGATTATATACCAGAAATAACTTTTTTCTCTCCAATCCCATAGACCTCAGTGTTAGGAAGAACTGGATTGATATTAGGAAAGGGCAGATGCATGTTTCCACCACTAGGGGGAGTTTAATCTCCAAAAGTTTGAGGGCTATAATTTCATAACCTTTTGTCTGATTTAGTCCACATTTATTTTAAGAAGAACACTCATCCTTAAGAAGAACACAGTTCATCTTTTACTAACTAAGGATAGCTTTTTTCCCCCGGAACAGGGGAAACAGAAAACACACACTTAAAAACACTTAACTTCTTAACATGTTCTAGAAAATTGCCTTTAATTGAATAAATTACATCTTTGAATTAATTTAGTTTCGACTGACTTAAGCGTAAAACTTTGCGATCAACTATAATCGTATAGACCCCTGATTAGAAAATCTAATTTCTCATTCTCCAGCTTGGGACACTCTTTGATTATAATACATCGACAAACCAAAATGCACAACACAGCATGCATATGCATTCCAGCAGCGCCTCTTGCTTGACCTGAATTATCCAGTGGAGTCACCAGTCTAATAATATCCTCCATAGATGCATCATCATGTGGTCATTCTGCTGGAATGTGCTTATCATGCATTCACCATGGCGGCGTTTCTGACTCATAATAACCTTTATTTATCATTGAACACTGAGCTCTTGCAGATATGATGCATGAATATGATGTACGTTGATGGCATTTGAAAAATAGGATAACTTATTAGTGCTAAATGTGTTTATCTAAACTTCAAAACAGTATATTATCAAATAAGATTGGGAGATTTTTTTTAAATAAAAAAAAACAGAATATAACTTAATTTTTTTACAGTCAGAATATGTAGAAATACAAACTTTTTATAAAATTAACAAAAATTCTACCAATAATATTCTGTTATAAGTCATCATGTTAAAAGTTTTATTCTGTCTAAAATGACAGATTTTGCCAGTAGGAAATATTATTAAATATTAAATATCATTATTATAAATATTATTAAATATTATAAAAATTGAAATGAAAATTTCTAAGGCGTTGAATGAAGAAGTGGAAAAATTAATCAAGAAAAAAGGCTTGAAAAAAAAAGAGAGAGAAAAGGAAAGTGCATGCTTGAAGAAGGAAAATCAAAGAAAGCCAAACATGGATAAAAGACATTTTAATGGTACTGCAGTGAATCATACAGAAAGTGCGCTATGAAGAAAAAACACACAAAGTCAAGGGAAAAAAAGAAAAAGAACACGAAGAAAACATAAACAGCCTCGTACCAAAAATATATTTGAGAACATTACCAGGCGTGTTATCCTTTCAATAAATTTTCTTTGGTTCATCATTCATAAACTATTTGTACAAAACAAAAGCAGGAGAAAGGACGCATGGGAGGGGTGGTGGTGGTGGTGGTGGTGGTGGTGGTGGTGGTGGGGGGGTCGGATCTCGCAGAGTGTGTATTACTGTGTATTTTCCTGCTAGCAGAAATAAAACAGAGGGCAGGCCTGAAATAAAGTGGTTTCCACTGGCTAATGTAGAAATTGAAGCCTACTATCTTTGGAACTCAGCACTCCCTCCCATGAGGCACTTTAAATATAGTATCCAACATGATGCAACAGCTGGTCACAAAAGCTTAAAATAAAATTAACCCACTTAGGTAGATACTGTGGAAAAGACACTGGGGGGTAAGCCACTGAGGAATATATCGTTCATCTATCAAACATCAGAAGTTCAACCAAGAGTTGCTGTTAGTAGACACTTTTTGCATATTTGCTGTATTAAATAGCCTTCGTCGGAAACTACATTACCGCTGTACTAACATTACTAATTGAGTCTTCTACTTGACGTAATTGTCCTCAAAAGACCCCTCATCCACTTCCCGTCATAGTTTGTTATTGTTTTTATACTATTGAACTAATGGATTTAGTTTTGTTCAACTTTATTTTTATGCTTATAATTATTTTCTCTAAATTATTTATCAGAAAAACACTGGGCACATTTTCACATCTTCTCAAAAATCAACTTCCTGTCGTCACCGTCACTTCCGATTTTTCTCCCAGTACGTATTTTATTTTCATCTCTGACTGAGCGTGACGCTCCCCTACATTCTAAACTTCCACCCTTTTCAGACTTTTATAGTTTGACTTGATAATGATCTATCTTTAAGCATTTGTTGTATAAAATGTCAAATTTTAAAGATAATTTTTTCCGATGTTTTATGCTCAAAACTTTAAAAACCATCAGACCCTGTCCTTTGACAATGATGATTATCCAGCAGACACCAACTTTGAAATGAATTAAGCTTTATCAAATGCTGCGGGCTTCCACACCTGAGCTGAGCTCTTGTTAGCTGTAAATTTAGGTTTAGGGGCGGCGCTGCTGCCACCTGAACCACCTGATGCAGATTCAGGCCTTGCAGCAAAGGGGAAGCTAGGAGCAACATAGCTACTGGGAGGCTGAGGCTGGTACTGAAGTACTGAGGGGGTTGCCAGGTAGGGAGGGCTATTGGCTGGTTGGTAGGGGGGCTGGGCTGCCTGATGGTAAGGAAGGTTTGGAGACTGGAGAGCTTGGGGATGATAAGCAGGGGGGACTGGTTGTTGATACTGATGGTTATATGCTTGCTGGTATATACCACCTGGGGGTTGTTGATAAGGGTTTGGTTGGGGATAAACGTTGGCTGGGTTTTGCTGATAGTGGCCATCTTGCACCATGGGCTGCATGGGCATCCCATAGGCTTGTTGAGGGTATGGGGCATTAAATGATTCTGTTGGCTGAGTGGGGGCCATTTGCCCATATCTAACTGCCTGGTTTTCGATAGGAGGGTTAGGTGGTGAACATTCGGGTTTAGGTGCAGGGGACTTCTCCGTCTCTGCAGCTGGACCATAGATGAAGAGTGAGGAGCTGAGTTGATAGGGTTGATGCTTCATAACATCTACGACACTGAGGGGTTTAGGGGCAGGTTTTTGCTTATCTTTGCCTTTTTTTGTGGCTTTGGTTGAAGGGCTACTTGAAGGGGGCTGCTTTATTGCTGCTGGGGGATAAAAAGGGGATTGAATAGGATTATAAGACCGTGAAGGTGGAGCACGTACATTGGGTGTATACTTCCACTCGTTTGGTAGAGAAGCAGCTGGCGATGTCGACCGGCTTGCCTTGTTTGCTTCGACCGTGTCCGAATCCACAATGAACTTCTCCATACGAGACTGCCTCTTGGCAAACATGTCAGCTCCTTTCCCTCTAACAGTTGGCATGTCGAGAGATGAACCTTGTGATGATGGGTTTAACACAGTGGCCATTGGGTTGATGGGTGATGAAGCTCTTTGAGTAATTGCAAAAGAGTGCATTCGCTGTGGTGCAGGTGGAGCGCTTCGATTCTGTGGGGCGTTTTGAGGTGGATGCCAAGGTTTTGGAGAGGGATGTGTGTTAACCATAGGGGTGGAAACATTCACAGGTTTTTGCTGTGACTGTGGTCCCCAGACAGATGCCTGAGGCTGTGTTGGAGCTGGAGGCATTATATTCATCGGTGGCTGTGATGAAGTGTCTGGAGTGGACTGTTGCCAGTTTGGTTGTGGTATGGGATGAGGAGGAACTTGTTGAGCCCAAGGGGGTTGATGCTGGGCCACATTTTGCTCTTGTGCCCAAGAACCCATGGGTTGCTGACAATTTTCTGAAGGATGCTGGGCCCATGATGGCTGGACGGGATCCTGGGCAGGAACTGGTGCCCATGGATTCAAAGTTACTTGTGGCTGCGGTGGAGGTTGGGCTTGGCTTGGTTGTATCCATGGTGGCTGAACTTGGACTTGAGTTTGAGATGGGGGCCATGCATTAATTGGTAGTTGCTGTTGAGGCTGAGCTGAGATCCACGGCGGCTGAGGTTGTTCCAGTGCTTGGGGTTGTGGCCAAACTTGTTGTGGAGCCTGACGCTCTGGTTGCTGAGCCCATGGTAGTTGCTGCTGGGAGTCTGATGGAATCTGTTGAACCCAGGAGGGTTGTGCTCCGGATTTTTGCTGGGGTTGTTGCATCCAAGGTGGTTGAGGCTGAGAGTGTGTTTGCGGCTGTGCCCATGGCGCCTGGGGCTGCTGTTGCATTAGTTTGTCTTGGGGTTGACCCCAAGTCGGTTGCATTTGCTGCAGGTTTTGCTGCTCATGATGGTGTGCCATGGGTGGCTGAGGCTGTGTTTGCTCTTGAGGTTGTGTCCAGGATGGCTGAGCATTTGTCTGGGCTTGTGCTTGATCTTGTTGCTGTTTCCAGGATGGCTGGTTCTGATGGGTCCAGGTATTTGTGGGGATTTCAGACTGAGCTTGGGTCTGAGTAGGTTGGCATGTTGCCCAAGAAGGCTGTGGTGGGGGTGGACTTGGAGTTGGCTCCTGTGGCTGCTTTTGCCACAAATTGGTAGATGGCTGCGGCTGTACATGTGTTTGTGCTGCAGCCCAGCTAGTCACAGGAGCAGTTTCAGGCTGAATCGTAGAATTCATATGACCTAATTCTTCCTGAGTTGTCACTTGAGGAGCCTGTTGTTGAGGTTCAGGCTCTGAGGGAGCCCATGTGTGCTGCTCCATTGTGGTGGTGCTGGCAGGAACCTCTTGAGGGGCAGGGGGGGGAGTGGGCTCAGGGGCAGGTGCAGGGGTTGGCTGTAGTTCTGGAGCGGGGTGATCATCTGTGGCGGGGGCTACAGCAGGTGTGGATACACTATTTTCAGCTTGTTGAGGTATGTCCTGGTTGCTCACTTCTAGCTGTGGGGACAATTGGACAGAACTGGAGTTGATCATGGGCTTTGGAGCCACTGGTGGAGGGACCTTGTTTTTCATTGGAGACTGTAGGAAATTACAAGCCTCAGCCCCAAGGCTGAGGTAGTCTTCCTCAGGTCCTGACTCAAAACCCAACTTCTTATTATTCCTGTTGAGAAGGTTTAACAGTGCTGGGTTAGGTGATATTTTTGGTGCTTCCTTAAAAGTGAACATAGGCTTGCCAGTGTTTCTTTTCCTTGCATCAGACAAAACGCCAGTTTTAATGGCAGGAGTAGAAATGCGCTCATCGCGGGACGCTATCTGCTCTCCTTGGCCCACAGAATCTTGATTGACACAACTCACTGCTGGCGAATATAAGGCAGGAGCCAGGTTGTCCACCAGGAAAGGTTTTGCTGTACGATTACTGCATGAACTTTGCATTTCACTGGTTTGATGATGGACTGTGCCGTTGACGTTTGTAGAATAGAGCTGCATTTGCTGTTGATCGTGATATTCTTGCTGCTGCCGCTGCTGCTGTTGCTGATACATTTGCTGTTGCTGATAATGCTGTTGTTCGTACTGCTGTTGGTACTGGGTTTGGTGTTGTTGTTGCTCTTGCTGGTAGTGCTGTTGTTGCTCATGGTACTGTTGCTCCTGATATTGCTGGTACTGCTGTTGCTGTTGGCTTTGCTGGTGCATATTTACATCCATATAAGCATGGCCATCTGTTGTACACTGTAAGTAGGACTGTTCCGCTACCTTCTCCTCAACCTCCTGAACTCCTTCCACGGGAATTCCTTGGCGCCTAAGCTCCTCGTGTTCGGCCGCAATCTCATCCATTCGCAGACGGCGTTGGGCAAACATTACGGCACCCTTGCCCTTGGTTTCAGGCAAACATTCCATTTCTGCTTGGTTGTTCAGGTTCCTTTCAATCTCAAGAAGACCCTTGTCCCAGTTGATAGTTAAAACCCCTTTGCTACTATTCTCGAGGATATGCTTCTCTATTTCCGAATCTCTAGGAGCCACGAGGGTAAATTCGACTGTGTGGGTCTCCTCCTTGTCGTCTTCGCTTTCACCGTCCTCTTCGTCGCTGTACTCGGGTTCGTCTTCTCCTGTGCCGTAACTCACAAGCGTGTATTTCTTGGCCCTCAGCCGATGCTTTTTGAACATCAACACCCCTTTGTTGTTGGGGTTGGGTGGAGCAGCCGTAAGAAGCAGAGCAATACGTTTACATTTGGACTTGGCCTCCTTCACCTGCTTCTCAGACAGACTCTCGCTGCGCCTGAGCCCTGAAAGGAAACGAGAGATTTTTGTGATTAAAAATCCAAAGAATCCAGAATTATAAGTTTTAATGAGGAAATCCTCCAATTAAAAGTACCTCAAGCATATTTTCAGTCATATTTTATATTTGTAGGTTCTGGCAATGGATCCAAGTTGTTATGTTGTTAGATCAATAATTAAGATGTTTAAATAGAGCCTGGATGAGGACGTGTCTACACACCGACCCCACAAACTGTGAAGAGGATGGTTGACTGGTAAAGACTCTCCAAGGATTCAAGCTAGAGAGGTCAGAGGTCGGTTGAATGATTGGGTCTCCCTCACCAGGGCGCCGACACCGACACCAGCTGTTTGGGAGGGTAGCAAGAAAAAAGCTTCTGGTGTCGTCCAAACACAAGATAAAGCTCCTACAGTTTGAAAAACACCACTGGGACTTTCAATGGGACAAGTTCGGAGGTCACAGGAGACCAAAGTCGAGCTTTTTGGCAACAAATGTCAAAGACGGGTGTGGCTTAGCAAGAAAGGAAGCCATAGAGAAAAGCCCATCACACCCACTGTGAAGTCTTTTGCTGGTTCTCTGATGCTGTGGGACTGTTTTTCTTCCACAGGTTCTGGACATCTTGTTAAAAAAAGATGGTTCCATTGTTGAAAATGTGAAAAGTCTCTGTCAAGAACCTTAAAGTGGGCCGTGGTTGGACCTTCCAGCAGGACAATGATCTGAAGTTCACCTCAACATCAACCCAAGAATGGTTCAGAGGTCACAGAATAAAGGTTCTGTCATGTCCATCCCAGTCACCTGACCTAGACCCAACAGAACATCTGAGGATGTGCTGCAGAGGAGAGTCCACAAGCGTGGACCCCAGAACCTGAAGGAGGTGGAGAGTTTCTGTATGGAGGAATGTTCTCAGATCTTCTCCATGTGTTCTCAGACCTCATCACAGACTACAGAAGGAGACTTAGAATGTTATGTTTTTAAAATTTTCTTACTTGAGAAAGAGGATAAATTTTGGGGAATAATTTGAATTAAAGCTGACGGTCGTGCTCATTTTTTAAATCCCAATTTGGTCTAACAGTCATTTGAGGAGTAAAAACAGACAGCACAAATAACGTGACAAAATGAATTAAGTGGAATAAGAAAGTTAGTATATAAGGAACAAAGCATGTAATTTCATCATGAGACACATTGCACCATGAAATACGTCTTAAAAATAGATCTAATGTTCTCCGTCAAAGCAGAACCAGGACGAACAGAAAAGACACCACACAATAAAAGTGCTTCAAAGTAAGCCTCTAAATGTCTCCTTCAAACGGAAATATTACATTTCATTTATTCTCAGTCCACATTTAATATCCGTATAACATTGTTATGTGACTGTATTACTACAAATTTAAACACAGAACATAAACCCACAGAGCAATCAGGAAACTCTCTGATCCGTCTCTAACATCTTAAGTCGTTCACGGACAATTAAAGGGGAAATAAAAAACCATTAAAGATAGCCGGCATGCAATAAATCCACCAGGACCAGGGCGTTTTTACCAGTCCTCTTCTGTCACTTCACAAGGTCTCCTCTTAAATCCCTCTCCTCTTCTTCTTCTTCTTCTTCTTTTTCTTTTTCTTCCTCTAATGTTTGCTGACAACAGACATCACGCCAAAAACCCGCTCTGAAATCTCCCGGGAGTGAAAGACGGCAATAACACAACACAAAAGGGGCTTACTTTTTCATATATTCCTGCAAGACTAACCTGAAGGTGGAGAAGGCGGCGAGAGTGAGCGACAGAGTCTCTTTTTTAGCTCAGTTAAAAGCACCCGGTTAGAAAGGATCAGGTAACAAGGCGAGGGGAGCACATGCTGGTGTCTGTCAAAAGGCTACTTCTGCAGGCATCACCGTCGGGCTGGTGGTATATTTATGTCTTCAGCACATCACTGAGTCGCACCTCAGTGTCCAGATTCATCGTCACGCCTCTTCACACGGACGGTTCAAGATGATTTCTGAAGTTTCTTCTACTTCATGATCAATTCGGGGTCGCCTTAGTTCCCCTACGGGGTCGCAGGTCAGGCTAGGGTTACGGTTAGGCCTTTGTAAACCAACTTCGTATATTTCTTTGCAACACAACATCACCAGTCAGGTATTCCTTCTCTTTGACATTCTGTCTTAGTACACTAGGGTGGCCACTTCTATAAGTGGGCGGAGCGTTTCATCAAGTTTTCTCGCCGAATACTACATTTTACAAGATTATATTTGAACACATCTTGATGACATCGCAGTTCAGCTTCACCCGAAACTGGTTGTTACTGAATAGACACTGAAGGCATCATACAATCTATCTCAGGTTCTGACAGGCTAAGTCAGCGAGCTCTGCTGCCGATGTCAGCAGTAAACATTTAACCCTTAGGCTCTTAACATGTCAGATACCCACATTTTAAACTCAAGGAGGAGATAATCAAAATACAACACCTGGAAAAACCAAAAAATGGCACATTTGATTTAAAAATGGCCAACTACCTGTTAGGTTTACATCCTAGCACCGATAGACTTTTTAGTAGATCCTGATATGATAAACACATGGAGTGAATTTCATACTTCTAGGTGAAAAATACCCCCAATGGGGAGGGTCTTCTGAGAACTTCTAGGGGATCCTATGGATCCATTTTGTAGCAAACCTGTAATGTACAAGACTTTTGGTCATAATTGTAAGGTCTGCAAAGTTTCATGAGTTTTCATGAGGCACAATAAAGACCCCAAATAGGTAGTTTTTTCTATGCTAGAAGGAAAGTAATAAGAACTTTCAATACAATAGGGTCCTCCCACGCTTTCATGCTCTGATACTAAATATTAAAATTCAACTTGACAATGAGAATGTTTGTAGGACCTCAGGGACATCCTGGTATTCCAATCCAATCCTATTTTGAATTTAGGTATTTGCTTTATCTGGCTTTTTGTTACAGGGCGTGTAAACAGCAGAGGTTACGTGTAAGTACTGTGTTATTACATACATTCACTGTACAAAAACAAAAAAACATTTAGAGTCAGGGTTAGGGATGATGCCTGTGTGGTCCTAGGATCCAAAGATCCAAAGATCCAAAGACCACAAGCTCGTTCTAGATCTTCGATCTCAAATTAAACTCAATTTGAATGCGCAGCTATGAAAAAATGAAACGCAGTGGTGACGTATTAGCCTGCAGATTTACCTTAAAGTAAATATCCTCACCAGACGGACCCACCTGAACAATTCTTCATGTAAAAAAAAAAAAAAAAAGGGACTTACTGGCGTGTCTTGCGTGATGCTTGTTGGGTTTTCCTTGATCCACTTCAGAATCCGAGTCCTGCTCTTCTGCCGGTGTCGTCTCTTCTGGGGGGATTACGAACGAGACAGTAAAAGACCCAGCATCTTCCTGGGAGCACCCTCCTTCTTCTCCGGGGTCATCCGGAATCAGGAGGCTCCTCCCTGCTCCTGATGCCGCCGCCGGCTGCTGCTGCAGAATGACTTCCACCTGCCCCAGCATTGAAGGGGAGCTGAGCACCACCCCGTGTTGCCCCAGCGGCTGTCTGACTGGGCAGGGCGCCGAGAGTGACGTGGTGGTGGTGGTGGAGGTGGAGGTGGCGGGGTCCTGAATCATCTCAGTGGTCTCCCTGGTTGACAGTTCCCCCTGTATCCCAAGGGCGCTACCGAGAGACGTGCAGGTCACATCATCTAAGGTTTGCTCTGAGAGGGACACCTGCAGCTCCACCAATTCCCCAGGGGAGAAGCAAAGCTGCGCTTCTTCATGTTCCTTAAAACCAGGTTCTCCGTCTCTGTCATCACCAGACGAGGGAACGTGAAGCGTGGTGGAAAGCAGCTGGGGTCCCTTAAGAAACTCTGCGTCGCCGTCTGACTCCACCTCCTCGTAGGACTCAGATATGTGGAGTTGCCTGGAGGCCTGGGTGCCGTTCTTTGGGGTGATGATGTGGAGGGTGGTGCTCTCGAACGCTGCATCAGAAGAGTCCATCTGACCACAGAATGCTTCCTCTGATTCATATTCTTCTTGTGCGAGGGTTCTTTCAGAGGGGAGAGGAGAAAAGGAAGGAAGCAAGTGGTGAGATGTTATAATGAGTTAGTTTGAATCAGTAATAAGGTACAATCACTGTTTGCATAATATCCCAGCGGAGGACCAAGACCCCTTATTTTAAGAATTAGGAAATTCTATTTAAAGAAATTTTGTCTTATTATAATATTCTTAGAAATTATTAATCTTGGAAGGTAAATATTCTTAGAATCAGCTCAATCATGGGACTAAAAGACTCATTTTAAATAAAACAATCTTAAATAAATTACTTTTGATTGCTATAATTAGCTTGTCTTTGGTGGGCGGCTGTTGGTAAAGCGTTCGTCACCTGATCGCAGCTTCACAAGCTCCGCCCACTGCTCCCCAGGATTCGATCATTTTTATGCTTGTTTAAAATATTCTAGGCAAGAAAAATATTCTTCACCGATTCTTATCAAAACAATTTAATTTTAATTACGAGAATATATGGCATCTTTCTAGTATCCACGAAAAGCCCCCAATCCCCTGTGTTGTACCAGCTACCCCCCCCCGGATTGAACTCGTCTACAAAAAACTCTCCCTAATGAGTAAAATATGAACTATTACAGTGAAATAATATGTTTAAATAATAAAAGTCCTTGTGTAGATTCATATGAGCCAATTTGGACATAATCAAACAGACTTTTTTGCCCAAAAGTGAGTGAAATATGAACAATTCCAGTAAAATATGACAAATTGGAGTTAGCTCTCCTGGAAATGGTTCATAAGAGGTAAATTTATACTAAATCCAACCAACAGCTTTAGGATATTATGTGCGATATACAGTGTTTTTCTGGCAAAACGCTCTCCAAAGTGAGTTAAATATGAACTTTTAGAGTAAAATGTGATATGTAGAAGATAAATCTCCTTGAGTCGATTCATATGGACTAAAAATGGACTAAAGGGGATGAACGGTTAGGAAAGTATGGCCCAAAACGTTTGGTGATAAAGCTCCCTCTATTGTCAGAAATATGCAACTGAACGTTCCAAAAACCGATCTAGTTCTTCCTCTCACTAAGGTCCATGTGGGCATAGAATTTGAAATTGATCGTAGAAATAGTTTTGTGAGTTATCGCGTTAACACGAAGGATCCGCGGAAAGTCTTAATTAATTAATGAGTATTACATCATCATCATCATCATCATGGAGTCATTGGAATCTGGCGGTAATGAAGCTTTCCTCCCAATGCTCCCAGATTAAATCCTCATGCATGTTATCAACATGAAGTCAAATGAAGGACCACTGAGGAGGAACGTAATCACGCCCCGCCGTCGCTCAGCTCAATTTCCACTTGCAAGGTCAGCGAGGAACAGCGCGGCGAAAATGTCATTATCTTTGACCGAAATGATTTCATTTGAGTCAATTGGAGCTGTGCGACTGGTCCTTTTGAGTGACACGCTGTAATAGCTATCACTTCTACTTTGATAGGGACAAGTTGAGGTCATCTCCTATCCGAGTCCACCGAGACGAGTCTCCGCGGCGATGCAATCAGTCTGTCAGTAATCCGGTACCGTGCTTGTAGTCCTGTTACAGCCACAGGCTTCAAACAAGAATAGAACATGAATGAACTTTAATATACCTGCAGACCCGAATGCATGTCAGGGGCTATTGCAGAATAAATATGGGAAGATTATCCGAAGGTCAGTTTAGTGACTCAGACATGAAGGCACATTTATACACGGAGAGTCAGTCATTTATTTTACAGGTCATAAAACAAACATGCTATCTAAATGCTAATAGAGCGGGTCAATAAGCATTTTGCATCGCTGCCGTGACCGCCGAGGAGCTAAGCTGTGCTGCAGAGCTCACTCTGCCATTCACTTAATGGCCCTTATGCGGCGCTGTACCTTTTGAGAAGAAGCTGCAGACAGCTGACCGTCGTGTCGATGGACGCGCGGGCTCGTAAAAGGCTGAGATCGGCACACGGCTCTCCGTTGAGTGACACCACCTCATCGCCTTCCTGCACGCCGGCCAGGAAGGCGCGGCCGCCCTCGTCTACCTGCAGGCGACAAAATCACCGTAAGAGGGCGAAAAAAAAACTAGAATAAAACACAATGGCTTGCAATCAATCAAAAGTAGGCAGGTTATGTGCCAGAAAAGCCCTCGATCTCCTGCGTTGTACAAGCAATCCGCCTGATTGAACTCCTCAAATTTAATGTGACTCATTGATAATCTCAAACTGTCCATATTGGCTCAACCTAACTATTTCTATGAAGTCAGCAGTCTGTTCTAGGATTAGATGTGTCAATCCATAGGAGCTAAATGTAGTCACAGTTGGACTTATGGTTGGGAAGTTCCCGACGAGAAAGTGTGTTTTCCACAAAAGTCTCCACCAAATGAGTAAAATACGGAGTATTATATAGTGAAATCATACCAGATAGAGTTCCTTCTGTGGATTCATAATGGACAATTTGGACGGAATTGGATTTTTTAATCCAAAAAACTGTGTTTTTTGGATTAAAAAAAGCCCCCTTAGTGAGTGAAACATGAACAATTACAGTGAAATATGACACTTACAAAGTTAAATCTCCTTGAGGAGGTTCATATGAGGTAAATTTGGACTAAACTGACAATAAGGAAGTCATGACACCCTCCTAGTGATTAAAATTTAGAGTAAGAAATGACAAATGTAACATAAATCTCCAGTTCGATTCAAGTGCACCAAATTTGGACGGTTGAGATATTATGGCCCATAAAACTTTTGGCTAAAGCTCCCCCCAGTGACGTAAATATGCCAAAATCAACCCAGTTCTTCCTTGCACTAAGTACTCTATGGGTGTCAAATTTGAAAATGATCCCTGAAACACTTTTTGTGTTATCGCGTCGAACATGAACGATCTGAGGCGGCGATGACGATTCCCCGCTGATGGCAATAACGGTGATCATATCCCCGACTTTTCAGTGATACAACGGATCGTCTTTGTGATGCTGAGAGTTGCTTGTGGGGCAATAATGCAGAAAGATCAGTGTCACAAATCTATTTATATCTGAAAGCGAGAGCAAAGAGAGAACAAGGTCCAGCCTGAGTGACCATAGAAAGAAAGGCTGACACAGTCGGACCGGACCGCCCAGAGAACACAGTCGTTGTCGTTTCACACATGAAGGATTTTTAATGCCAAAATGATGATTAATATGAAGTAGGATTCTTCCAAAAGTCCCCCCAAAAAGTTGCGCCGAATTTGCCCAAGCGTTCTCCTTACTCCTCATTATAGAGGAAAGAGAAAATAGAATGGAAATACCATTTAAATGGAATTAATGGGTGAGTTCCGGCTCTCGCCTGGTGTCAGCTGGGATAGGTTCCGGCTGTCGTGACTCCTGACAGTCAATTTAACTGAAACTAAATAGTACAAGTAGAAATAGCTGAGAGATTTTGGGTAATTGCCTCATTATCTCTGAATATTTTAAGATCTTTCGAGGTTATAAGCTCAAAAAAAAGGGAGTAACTTATTTCCTTATTTCTTTCTGAGTTCTGGTGTCTTGTTCGGGTTCGGAGTGTTAAGCAGTGCAGCACTGCTGCAGAGAAAGTTCTGTGCAGATCCCTCTAAAGGACCCGGCTTTGACTGATAGCTCGTCCTTCGGGCCGTTGAAACGGTTCATTAACAAGAAGGTTTAATAAGAAGTAAAATGAAAAATTCGAATAATTTTGCACAGAACGCCGTTTATCCTCATATTCAAGGGCTAAATAATGACTTCAATGTCATGCCCTCTTGAAATATACAGAGATATGATGTTGGTTTAACTATTTATTGTGACTGAAAACCTTTTATAAAATGTAAAAAAAACCTGCAGAGGGATATTTCCCCTAAAATATACAGTTTAATTCTTCCGTTTTGTTTGACAAAAACGGCCTCAAATAGAATAAATTCACCATAACGACGGTGTGTTGTAAATGTTCTGATGCCTCAGAATGAAAACAGGTTATTCCTGGACGTTACATCCTCCCATCAATCAAGCTGGCGCTCCTTCACTGCTGAGGCACCGTCCAGCTTCCAGCTGATTTACGTCATCACACATCACGAAACAAAAACTGTCCGCCGGGCCGCCTGTGCTTAAAGTCGCTGCTGCCGTTACCCAGCAAACCTTCCTCCTCCTGACGAGCTGTAGCTCCATAAATCCTGGAGCTCAGGGTGGTTTTTATAACTGGACCACACAGGAAGTCTAAGCTGCTCTCCCTTAAATTCTACAGTCTTAAAGATAATGAAGCCCATAAAGACTAAAAAACCTCCAGGATGTCCAAAGGAGCATTTTAAGACCTCCTTTTTTAGATTATCAACTATAATCAACCATGTATCACATTCAATATTATTAAAAATAGATATCAGTGCAATATATAATAAATGTCATTAATACCTCATTCATCAGTCGCTTTTATTCTCTTGGTGCAATAATCCAAAAATAAACACATACAACGTATCAGGATTAATATTATTGACTATATAAATTAGAGGAAAATATGTATAATGTTTACCATCCTTTATTTGAGGTATTTTCTCAAACCCTATACATTTAAAATTTTCTCTTGTGCATTTATTTATTTTTTGTTATCCAACTTTTTTTGCAGTTAAATATGATTTAACGACGGCATTGAGGAAAAAGTTGGAAAATCTGTAAAGTCTCTTGTACATTTTAAATTTCCCTATATGTTTTTGGAATTTCTTAAGAAAATTTATATCATTCTGTGTAATTCTTGCATTTATTATATTTTTTAATATATATATGTATAATATATAATATCTTGAACACGTTTGTTAACATTAATATCATTCACAATGCATTTTTTTTGTGCATTTTGCATATTTATCTGTATTTTCCGTGTATATAAATCTTACTTTATAACGTTTTTCTCTATCTACACTATCTTTTGTCGACAAAAAGTGCTGAACAGATACGACTGACAAAATAAAAGCATGAATTACAAGAACAAAATGACAGATTACATAATCAGTTTAAAAATCAAGTAGGATAAAAAGGATAAAAGAAGATAAAATAAGCATTAAAATATTAACTGATCAGATGGAAATGTCAAAGCTCAACCTGAATTAAAAGGCAGAAAAGAAATGTCTGTTTCCACCAGAGATTTAAAAATTTCAAAAGGTTTTCGGTTCTGATCGAAAATGGAAAAAACAAATAGGCAGTTAAATGTGTGGGAATAACAACATGTGTTTGCTCCACCAAACAGGAGAAATATCCAACAATCTGGAATAACAAAAGACCCAATCTGCTCTTCCTGAGCCCTTCAACACGAGGAGACTTGCAGTAAAGCAAAGTCGCCACTGAGTGGCGCTGCACACCCACACATCTCACAATGTGACTATAGTCTGTAGTTTATGTCCAAAAACAAAGCATTAGCCAAAAATTGTGAGTCAATTTCAGAGGACAGATTTTGTGGTTTTGTTATCCTGTTATTATTTCAAGCATTCATTTTTAAAGCCACTGCTTTTGATTTAAATCAAGTAATTACATGGTTATTACACTGCAAGGTAAGATTTACTCTTCTATTTCCTATATCTCATATTTTCTATTAGAATGATTTCTAAATGCCTTTCGAGTTGTTTTAACGCTTTGATGGCAAATTTTTTTTGAATTTGGATTTGAATTGTAGCACATTTGTTGAAGTGTGCCTAATAAACCTACCTTATGACATCATCCGTCTGGCGAACACGTCACACTTTCGGACAAGTTACTTTTGTTTCCAAGACAAATGTGGATGATACATGAATTTAAAAAAATAGGCAAATATCTGAGCCTATATGAACAGTGTACTTATTATAATTGTAATTATCGGCACCGTTTTAAGAGTGAAGTGATGGAACAAATGTCATTTTTGTCTATATCCATGATCCTTAATTTAAATTACTCACAAAGACTTAACCTTTTATTCAAGCTCAAAAAGGCCTTTTACTGTATTCTTAACAATAAAAAAAAAGTTTTTCTCTGAAACATTTCCATCTTTCTGCTCCTATTAAATGTTTTTAGGTTGAGTAGGAATCTGAAGTGGTGTGTAATAAGTTCCTGTTTTACTTGGGTATAAATATGAGGTGACACAGTCCTAATTCTCTTTGACGTTATTCACAATGGATTTGATTAGAGAACATTTCTGAGCAGGTAAAAATGCCACTTTCAACAGTTAGATCCATTATCAGGACATTTGAAAATCCGCCTGGAAGAGGAAGCTTCTGTAAACTGACCCCATGGCAATGTGTGTATGACGGTCCGACTGGCAAACAATCTCCAAGGATTACAGCTAGAGAGGTCAGAGGTCTGTTGAATGTTGGGGTCAAAAAGTTTCCCTAACCCCCATCAGATGGCGCCGACACCAACACCAGCTGTTTGGGAGGGTAGCAAGAAAAAAGCCTCTGCTGTCGTCCACACACAAGATAAAGCTGCTACAGTTTGACAAACACCACCGGGACTTTCACTGGAACAAGGTCAGAGGTCAGATTAGACCAAAGTAGAGCTTTTTGGTAACAAATGTCAATGATGGGTGTGGCTTAGTAAGAAAGAAAGCCATAGAGAAAAGCCCCTCATACCCACTGTGAAGTCTATTGGTGGATCCCTGATGCTGTTTTTTTCTTCCAAAGGTTCTGGACATCTTCATAACAGACATTTTCCATGGACTCCAAAAACCACCAAGCAGATATTGGATGAAAACTTAAAAGTCTGTCAGGAACCTTAAAGTGGGCCGTGGTTGGACCTTTCAGCAGGACAATGATCTGAAGATCACCTCAACATCAACCCCAGAATGGTTCACAAAATAAATGTTCTGCCATGTCCATCCCAGTCACCTGACCTGAACCCCACAGAACATCTGTGGGATGTGCTGCAGATGAGAGTCCACCAGCATGGACCTCAGAACCGGAAGGAGCTGGAGAGTTTCTGTGTGGAGGAATGTTCTCAGATCTTCTCCATGTGTCCTCAAACCTCATCACAGACTACAGAAGGAGACTCAAGGCTGTTACCGTGGCAAAACGGCACAGAGCAGAATACAAAGAGAAAAATATTTGTTTCCTGTTAGAAATGTGTTTTTCTTTAACTTCGTTACTTGAGTTAAAAGTCAGATCTGTGTGAATAAATTGAAATAAAGATCGTGGGTAAAAACATCTATGTGTAAACGATGCACCAACTTACCGCTCATTCCTTGCAGACCCTTAAACAACATAAAAAAAATCAACATCCTGGCTTGGTTTACGTCCAAAAATATAATATGAGTGACTTTAATGGGACTGGTAACTCTGAGATTAAACTCCTCTGGGTTTTTAAGAGCCAGTCGAGGAAAAACCAGGCCCTAGAAGGCGGCCTTTGATTCCGTCCGCCGGGACTCACTCGTCGCTGCAGGGTGGATGGTTTTTGTCTGCACAGCAACAACTCCTGCTCCAAAAAAGGATGGGAAACATTTATTGTTGTCTCCCCTCTGCAACACAGAGATACACAGAGAGCCAGGCGGCGTTTGACGGAGGCAGATGCTTCCTGGCGTGTCGGTCCTTTTTTGTCACGGCTTCTTGGAAATAAAAAAAAAAAGAAGGGAAAAAACAGTCTCCAGGAAATGATAAATAAGTGCTACAATATGTTTGTGTGTGCGTGTCAGAATTTACAACTGTCATCATCCGGGGCGACAATTACACCTTATTATATGGATGCGTTATCCCGGCGTCCTCATTGTCAAATTATCTCCCTAATAGGCTTAAACGATACAGAAAATCACAGGAAACACAAGCCGGCGTAATGTGTACACGTAGCTGCTGGCGGTTCCTGCCCTTCGCAGCTTTAAGCAATTATGTTTTCACAATTCAAGAAAATATTTTCCAGCTGCCTCTCAGGTAGCACTCACACCGTGTGAGAGGAAAAGTTTAAGTTTAATGTCTCTATTAACTCATCTGGTCCCTTTTTGACGAAATTTTTTTTTGTTTTAGCCCCGGAACATGTATAAAGAAATTTCCTCAGAGAGGAAAAAAAAGTTAAGACACTGAGCCAAAGTTAGGGACTAATCTATATTTTACAGGAGGGCAGCTGAATAGAACCACTTCAAACTGCAATAAAGAAGAGATTTTACTTTTGCGCTGGTTTTAATTATCCTGCTATTAAAGGAGATCTGTTGATTTACTCCCGAAACCTGACTGGAATATACAGTGCCTTCCAGAATTATTGGTACCTTTTAAAAAATGAGTGTAATGAGATGCAAAAATGTCTTTATTGTCCATAAAAAGTGATGTCTTTAATTCAATTTATTCATAAAAATCTAAAATGAAATCAAGTAACAACATTTAAAGAAAACTTTACACTCTTGATATAAAACCAATATTTTTCTCTAAAACATATGTGGAATAATTATTAGCCACAATAACAGCCTGAGTCTCCTTTTGTAGTCTGTGATGAGGTCTGAGGACACATGGAGAAGATCTGAGAACATTCCTCCATACAGCAACTCTCCAACTCCTTCAGGTTCTGAGGTCCACGCTGGTGGACTCTCCTCTGCTGCACATCCTACAGATGTTCTGTGGGGTTTAGGTCAGGTGAATGGGATGGTTACCCTTATTTTGGACTGGAACCAAATAAAGGTTCCATGGCAGAACCTTCAGGTTTTCATCCAGTATCTGCTGGTGTTTGATGGAGTCCATGCAACCATGTCTTTTAACAAGATCTCCAGAACCTCTGGTGGAAAAACAGCCCCATAGCATCAAAGATCCACCACCAGACTTCACTTTGTGCATGCGGTGCTTTTCCCTATGGCTTCCTTTCTTGCTACGCCACACCCATCATAGAAGTCGGTTTCCAAAAGCTCTACTTTGGTCTAATCTGACCTCTGACCTTGTTCCAGTGAAAGTCCCAGTGGTGTTTGTCAAACTGTAGCAGCGCTAGCTTGTGTGTGGACGACAACACAGGCTTTTTTCTTGCTACCCTCCCAAACAGTTGGTGTTGGTGTTGGCGCCACCTGATGATGGTTAGGGAGACTTTCTGACCCCAAGATTTAACTGACCTCTGACCTCCCTAGCTGTCATCCCTGGAGATTGTTTTGCTAGACGAACCTTGTGTTTGGGGTCCGTTTGCAGACATGTCCTCTTCCAGGCTGATGTCTAACATCTCCAGTCTCTTTAAACTTCTTCATTATTGATCTAACTGTTCAAACTGACATTTTGAACTGCTGAGAGATGTTCTTGTCTCCATTGTCAGATTTGTGCAGCTCTACAACTTTTCTTTGCTCCTCATTGCTGTGTTCTCTGGTCTTCATCATGGTGAAGAACCTCAGAGAGAATCAGGCCTGTGTCACCTCATATTTATACCCCAGTCAAACAGGAAGTCATCTTTCACCACTTCAGAGTTCCTCTTCAAACAAGGGGAACCTAAAAACTGGAAATCTGCTTCAGTTACCTTTTAATAATACATGTTTTAGAAAAAGAATATTTGTTTTACGTTCAGAATATAATATAAGTTGTATTTCTTGAGTAAGAGGTTAGATTTCTGTGATTAAAATGAAAGAAACATTTTGGGTGTAGATGATATTTGTATCTCATTTTACTCATTTATAAAGAAGGGTTTGAAGTATTTCCATATTTATTTCTTTTTTGAGTAAAGAAAGAAAAATAGGTGGGAAAAAAAAGTTAGAAATTTCATTTTTAAGTCAGAATTGTGGAGGAAAAAAAACAGAGCCCTAATTCTCATTATAATATTAAAAATAATAATTCTCGCTTGATAAATATTACGGGTTGACGTGATTTTTTTAATTGTTTTATTTGAAATGCTTATATCGAATATGTAAAGACAACAAATAAGCAAGATACAGCAAACAAGAAACTGTTTAAAGAATAATAATAATAAACAAATAACAACATTTAAATAGGAATTATAGTTGAAAGACAGAAAAAAGATTATATTTACATACAATTAAAAGGACAAAGTCTTGGTTTACATATTTGAAAAGGAGTGAGAAGAAGGACAAACTTATTTTATCCCATCCCCTTATATTATATGTTCTATTCTACATTATATACATGTAATATACTATCCAGTGTATACTATCATATTCAATATGATTATTCATTCATTCATTCATTATCCATAACCGTTTAACCTGGTCAGGGTCAAATATCTACAAATGTATATTATTATTTACATAAAAAAGAAGAAGATTATCCAAGAAAGAATAAATATTAAGTAAGAAAGTAAATAAACCTTTTAATTTGAGATAAGATTAAAGTGATTCTTAACCTAACTCTTAGATTTTGAATGAAATTACCAATCCTCACCCTCGCAAACTCTTTGAAAGATGATAATCCAAAAAAAAAATTCAATTATTTTTTCACAAATTTACTTAAATTTTTCTCTTTTTGTTATTTACTACCTCGCCTAAGATAATTATATATAATCAACAATACAGGGTCAAATTCATCCACTAATGTTCCCAAGCATTAATAAGGAATTCTTTACAAATTCACAATGAATCCATTAATCTCACACCAACACTCGCAAACTTGCGAGCTTGAGTTTGTCGTATCCCCGAAATGTTGGGGATATTATGGAAACGTCATTCAGGGATCATTTTCATATTTTCATACTCATACACACGTTAGTGCGAGGAAGAACTGGAATGATTTAAGGGAAGGTCACTTGCATATTTATGTCACCAGGGGGCGCTTCATCTGAAAAAAAATGTCAACCGTTGGTCCGATATAGTCCAAATGTGGTGCATATCATTTGAAAGGGAGGAGATCTAAGTTCTATTTATGACGTTTGATTTACTCAAATTTTTTCATATTTTCCTCACTTTTCTTAAACACAGTTTTTGGATCATAACTTTTTAGTTTGATTTAGTCCAAATTTACCTCATGTGAAGCGCCTCAAGGAGATCTATCTTGTATAAATATATATATATATATATATATATTATATCACTATCATAGTTCATGTTTGATTCTTTTTTTTTTGTCGAAAACACAGTTTCTCTTCCGTAACTTCTCAACCATCAGTCCAATAGTCTCTAAATTTAGCTCCTATGAATCCAAACGAAGAAATCCGTCTTGTCAGATTTCATAGAATCAACACAAATCAGTTAATCAGTTGGAAAATATGAAAAAGGTTTAAATATGTCTCACTGTAGAACAACCAGGATCAAACCGGTTAAAATCCATGAGGTGGGTTTACATATCATTTTCCGGAACTGACATTATTTTGAAGGAGAAAACACGTAAAGTTTATTAGAACTATAACACACAAATCAGTTTCACTCGTTTTATTCGTGTTCTAATAACAAATATGTATGACAGTAAGTTTATTATTATTTGTTTGTGTTAAAATCATGTAATAATCCAAACGCATGGACATTTTTTTTTACATGTAATTAAAATACATAACTTTAAATATCAGACTTGAATTTTTTTTTTTGGAGTGTAGTTAACTGTATTTATCTTCATTTTTGAGTCACTATGGGATCTGATCCTAGAACAGACTGCCGTCTTCATAGAAATAGTTATGTTAGGTTAGGGATAACGCAGGGGATTGGGGGCTTTCCTTGGACTATAGGGTGTTTTAACGCTATTACTTGTAGTGTCATATTGGGTTTATTTTTATTTTAGGGTTTTAGGGTTCTGTTTTTTTTAAAAGTATTTGTGAAAATGCAATAAAAATATACATTTCTAATATTTCGTTGATTCACTTCGGTGTGTCACAGACAAACTTTCACATCCTGTCGGATCCCGACGATGTCACCGAAACTCACGGCAGTAAAAAAACAAACACATAAAGCCTGAATTTGTTTGGATAACACCTAAGAGAAAAGGGGATTTGAACCAACACACACTGCAACTATGCATCCTCCCCAAAAAATCTATCCAGGAAGAAGATGTTTTGCAGAAAAAAAAACCTCGCTGCCAAGAAGTGATAGAGGAGGCTGTGAAGAAATGTGTTTACTGTGAGTCAAACGCGTCTGAGTGAATGCAGCCATGGCGTGTTGCTGATTGCTTGGCAGCTCGGCGAGGTTCCTCTGCAGAACTTCCAGGAGTCAGGCGTCAACAAGAGCCCTCTGTGCTCTGAAAGTGGCCGGATAAGCCGGACAAAGGAGACTTTTAATTCAACTTATGATTATATTTTAAAGGAATGCGGACAACATTTGCATTAGGTCTTGTTTTGGGGGAAGAAAAAAAAAAGAAAAATAGAAGAAGTCGGATTTCCATTAAGATAACAGATTTTTTTTTTTTTTTGTTATTTCGTCATTCGTGATCCTGATTTGATGCACGATCAGATTCCAGGTGGTGATTAGTTGATTAGTCATTTGCTTTATGCTGAGTATATTTTTTAAAAAAAAGAACCTTCACAACCCAATTGTCTCAGTCTGAGCTTTTTTTTTGTTTTTTGGGGGGTTACAGCTCGTAAAAAAATTTGTTATATGAAGTTTCTGTGGCTTTAAAAAAATAAAGTGACCTCATCAACTTTGTACTCGGGCCAGGACTCCAAGAAAAATACTCTCCTCCCTTATATGGAAAGAAACCTTTAAGAGTGGAGCGCCCGTGCCCTTCCACTGTAGTGGCTGTCAGAAACACTGAACAATCACTTTCTCTCGCAAAAAACAAAAGTTTCCACTACACTCAACAGAAGCTTTACAACAAAGCACGTTCTCTCGCTTCACGGTATTTCATCATCATCTTGGAATGTTAGCTTTTTTTGACCTTTAGCTAACGGTTTTTTGCTTCTCTGTCCTTTCCTAAAACATACTCTTTGGAGGTATGTTTGGGCCTTATACCTTCCAGATGAGGTTCGACTAAATTCCCCACAAGCTCAAGTTTGAGGGCATATGCATCATATTGCGGTTATTACAGTGTAATAAGCCGACACTGAAATGCGATAAATCACATGTAGCGTATGAGGCAGGGGGGCTAGCCCACATATGGGGAAAAAAGGACAGAAACCTTCATAGTTTTGTTTCGTAAAAAACGTAACCTAAACTTAATCAGCTATTTTGACTCGTCAGCAATATTTCCTCAATAAATGCAGGCATTGTCGAGGTTTTCATAAATAAAATCATCTTGTTAGGAAGGCGACTGAAAGATTATACCTGTAAACTAGTGAGATATTTGAACACAAGTCTTACAAAAAAAGAAATATACCTTTTCAAGTACACTTAAGTACAGTTTGAATATAATTTTAGTTTTATGTTGTAGGAATCTTCATACGAACCATTTAATGTCCTGCTACAACTGTTTGGTTGAAAACATCTTCCGTCGCTTATTCTTGCTGGAAAATGTGACTGAACCTGTTTGTAATACGACCCAGTGGCAGCATGTATATTATAAAAACAGTAAGGGGCCCAGGATGGAGCCCTGGGGGGCACCATAGATCAAAGGAGCCACTGAGGAGGAGGCATTAATTATGGTTATTCAGAAAGTCCTATTGGATAAGTAGGATTTATTTATTTTTTTGACACATTAAAGCTTGTGTGGAGTTACATAAACAGAATTATGTGAATTCATACAACCAAAACAAAAAGTCTAATGAGGGTCAAATAGTTTTGTAAAAACACAAAACCTAAGTTTGATCATTTCTTTTACTCTTTAAAAACATGCTGGGCGACACGTTTTGACATTTTATGGTTAATTTATGAGTGTCAAAGATATTAAATCAAAAAAAGCCACGAATAAATCAAATATGCAAAGAAATCATTTATTCACATTTTTCTTTCTTGCTGAGGACATCAAAGGATTTCTGCGCTAACGGTATATTTTTGAGTTCACTATTATAATATTTCTCGGGACTATATTGGCCCACTTTCAGATTACAGAGAGTATGCATGTAATTATACTTTAAGTATGCGTCTAGCAAACTTTGAGCACGCGACTCGTTTCAATATAAGTTTTATTTTGTACTCAAAACTATACTACAAGTAATAATAATGTATTTATTATAATCACATATAGTCTTAAACACCAGAGGGAGGAGTGGGTCGGCCCATTTCAAGCACCTGGGGAGAATAAAAGGTTCAGGCTCTTGCTCAAGAACCCTGCAACATGTATTTTTTAGTGTACTACTACTGCTTAAACTACCACATCCAATACTTTATGAAGTATATCGCAGTCAAATGATGTATAGTCCATTTATACTTAGACTTTTCTGCAGACTTGTCAGTATACGGCGTATGGTAAGTACATTAAATGTATATTGCGAGTATATTTTTTAGTTTAAAAGAAGTATTATAGTAAAACTTATGTGGACATCTTCAACAAAAAATAAGGGGGAAAAAATATATACATATATATATATATATATAAAAAACAATTTCCTCCAAAGTAAACCCCACACATGGAAAGTAAGTTATTCTGGCTCTAAAAATAAAGATAGTAGATGTTTATGAGCTCATTTAAAGCATCTGTTCAACCATAGGAGACTATTTCATGTCAGCAAATATGGAAATAATGTGCATCTTCATACCAAACAAAAAAGAAAAATCACAATAAAAGTCACATCTTCAGTTGTTTGAGACGAGTTAAGCGTCTGTCATTAAAATGATCTATGTCTCAGGGGTCCTTTCATCTGCCGGAGCTTTCATGTAGCAGGAATGCAGCTTAAGAGAAACATTTACATTTTCACTCCATGGAGGACAGGACGACGAGGGATCCGTGCAGCACCGGGTTCTTCCCAGCATGCATCCCTACACCATATATAGAGTGACAGCCGCTCTGCAGAGCGCAGACACTCTCCTGGCTCTACGTTTACATCAGCAGCAGCCTGCGTTTCTGCACAAAGCTCCACATTTTTCATTGAAGACGAGCTCGAATGAATGCTTTTTTAAAAAAATGAGTCGAAAAACTAGTGACCTCGTGGGAGAAAACGTGCAATAAAAGTTCTTAATATAGCTTGATGTTTTTGTCATTTCATCGTGATCCATATAGATTCGGTGCAACAGACTCTCCAATGAAACCGAACGTGCGCCGTTTAATTTACGGTAAAATACCGGCCAGAGTTTTTTGCCATTAAAAATACGATGGCCGCGTACAAGACATTACGGTAAATTACTGTAAAAAACTGATATAATGTCAACCCCTTCTCAGTTACCTAGTTAATTGCACAAAAAAAGATTAAATCACAATAAATTCAGACTTTTTTAAACTTAGAAATCAACATTATTTCACATTATTTTTTTATTTCTCTAGAAATTGTGTTAAGCTTTGCCAAGTTATTAAAAGTTGGTTATTAACGTTTTCAAAACAGCAAGCTCCGTCATTTAGACCGAATAATACTTTTACAGTATTTACTTTGCTTGTGACTTTATGGTTTTTTTTTTCATTAATTTGATCAAAAGTTTGTATTTGAATTGTAAAATTCTGTTTTCCAATTATTCTGACAGTTTCAAAAAGAAAAAAAAAAGTTAAATACTGTTTATTTATTTAAGATAACTCACCATATCTACCACAAGCTGATATACTGTTTTGAATTTTACGGTATTTTTACTGTTGACTTTTTCTAGGAACAATTTTTTACAGTGTGTGAATTTTCGAAAAAGCAGAATAGTTGGATCTACAAAGTGTCGTAGTTTGCATGCTAAATTATAAACAAGTTGAAATAATGTCTGCAAGATGAAGATGGTGACGTCATGCAGGACTGGCCTGAAATCTTAACTTATCTTAACTTTTTGCAAGATTCAAACAAGTTGAACTTAACCTGATCGAGTTTGTGTGTCTTGTTTTATGTCCACCATTGAAACTGTAAAAGTTACTGTTACTGTTCACATCTCTAATTATTCACTCAACAGGTATTCTGTAAGATCATTTTATTAAAACATCTTAAAGAACTCTTTTCTTTTCAGCCCCGAGCAATTATGGCGGGATTACATCATTTATTTTGGATTAAACAAACTCCCTTTCTTCACTGCAACATTCGTTTGGCCAGTCCTATTAGTAAAGTTGAGTATTTCCCAACAAGTTGAATCAACTTAAATTCATTTGGTTGGTCCAAATCCAAGTAATTAAGTTGAATAAACCTTAATATATTATATTGACCCAAACCGATTATGTTAAGTTGCACCAACATAACGTCTTAAAACTGGAAGAAACCAGTTAAATGAGGTGGAAATATCTTCCATGGGACTTGTTTTTTGTTTTTCTTACTGCAAGTGGGTAAAATTCTGAAGTGATGACTTGCAAATTGAGTCCAGATCAAATCCTGATGCCCTGGACTGCGTGAGCCATAAATATGGAAAGAAATGCCTTTAGAAAAGTCAATTCATACTTTTATAAAGTTTATAACCACGCTATCAGCCTAGATAAGGAAGGTTATAGCATAACACGCAATTCATAACCTCCTCCCTGTCACATCTGAAGGTTGTTTTAGAGCGATGTCCTCTTCATCTTCCTCTTTTTAAGTGGTAAATCATGTCTGTGTTGGTTTGCGATGGTCTCCCTGCACAAGACACAAGACCCCTTCTTTTTTTTTTTATCCCCTCCAGCATGAGTTACTCAGGCGGATGAACGTTTTACTTTCTCGTTGAAGAGTTCTGAGAGTGATAACAGATCACACTGGCCTCAGCTTCACACTCTGTCTTGGCCGTGACCATATAAGGGTCCAGAGGAATCTCGCACCAGAACACAGCCAACGCACAAAAGAACACTGCTCCGAATAAATGAGAGTTTGTCCAACCGGTTTGATATGTTGGATTTCTCAACAGAATCCAATAAAAAGCGGAACTATAGACAAGTTTTATTCAAATTTAAGTGGGAAATCGAAAAAAAAGTGTGTTATCACTTTTCATCACCAACGCAATCCTTATGTTTTATCTCTATTTCACATTTAAAAGCGAAAACGACAGAGAAACGGAGCAAGAATGAAATACCTGGGAGACTATGAAGGGTCTGTAGGTGTCTCCATCTCCCTCTTGCAGGGTGAATCCCCAGGGCGCACCACCGCGCAGCGTCACGCAGAAATAATCCCCGGTGCCCATTCTGCGCACAGCTGCTCAGTCGAACCTCCGCAGCGCAACCATCGAGCTGTCAGCCGAACCAGCAGCACTTTGCCGAGACCACCTCCACAGCACCGCTGTATAATCCCCATCATTCGAGTCCAACCCGCTCAGGAAACGTCACCACGCGCGTGACCCGCCCGCCTTGCAGGAGATGCGCGCAACTGGTGGTTCATCGCTGACCTCTTGGATGAGCATCCTACACTGTAAAAAATAACACACAAAAAATTAAAAATCTGCAGAATTTATGGTAAAATACTGGCAGCTAGAATATCAGAATATCAGAAAGCAGAATATCCCTAGAAAAAAAAAACTCAACAGTGACCATTTGTGAGATATTACTGTAAATGAGGTTACCGTTAAAACCCCCCAGATCTACTGTAAACTCGTTTACGGCACATGGGCCTCACATAAATCGACAATAAATTATAATTAATTCACATTTCTTCTAATCTTGAACCGCAACAGTAATTTTTTTCTAAACATAATGTTTACGTGGAAACTAAGGTAAACTCTCGCTTGTATTGTTGTTGGGTTTGTTTGTTTTTTAATCGCTTTTACAGTAATGACGTACTTGTGATATTAGGATATTTTTCCATCAATTTTACCAATAATTCATTTCTTATGATTTCACAGTAAAATTCTGTGTTTTCCATATACAAATGAAGTTATGTGCTATTTCTTGTTTTAGGGTAAGTCACTCTATCTACTACTGTTTTTGAAGTTTTTAGTTTCTTATTCTTGCATTTCACACTTTTTTTCCTGCAAATTTTTCCTTGATGATTTTTCCAATGTGCAAAGAAAATGTAAATTTAAAGTAAAACACCTAATTTTAACAATTCAATTTTAATTGCTGCACAAAACAAAATGGTAATAGTGTATTATTGTGGGATACTGTTGAATTCAAAGTTTAGCTCAGTGTGTTACACCACTGCAGGAGACTTTCAAGGTCTAAAAGAAAATCTGAATTTCTTCTAATTCCTATGTCGTTTTATGTTATGACCTTGTGACCTTTTTTCACCTCTTGTTATTCTCTTACACATGGTTACTATATTTTTTACAGTGAAACTCTGGCAACCACAGCTGCCAGGATTTTACTGTAAATTGTACAGAATGGCAACCCGTAAAAAATAAAGAAACAGGGACAGATCCAAGAGAAGTTGCTTACTATACAGAATATTTTTTACAGTGTAGACCCAAATAAACTTGAAATAAGCACCAATGGATGCCAGAGTCCTGCAGAGAGACGACTGATAATACAATCTGGGATGCAGGTTACACAAAAACCATTGCCAGCCTTTATTATATTTCCTCGGCAACAGGAAAAAATTAGTGAGTATAATAATGAGGTAATGGTGTGACTCATCCTCTTTAGGAATGCGTAGCTGTAACGCTGGCAAAGCTTTTGTTTTTTATAACACATAAATCATTGTTTGTTTTCTTGAGTGTTTCCCAACTCTTGCAGCGTTGTTGGGGCTTTTTGTTACTTTATAATGGCCGTAGATATAGGTTTATAGAAAATATGACCTTGCAGTTTGGTCTGGGCTTCACGTACCATCTTAAGAAATGTTTGACATGCTAAAGAATTAGATCTTACAGACATCTTCTGACAAATTGTCTTTTTCCACAATTAATTTACTTGTTCCCCTTTACAAAAAGATCTTCATTCCAATAGTATACTTCTTTTAAACTTAAAAAGAAGAGTATAGCTGCAGTATACATTTTATGAACTTACTAGAGACATGTTTAACATCATTATAGCCTACTTAAGTATATTTTACTTATACTGAATATATATATATATATAGTGATAATAGTAGTAAAAGTAGTAGTACACTTCAAGGTATTCTACTAGTAAACCAGGGGGACCGAAATTTAAGTTTCAGTTTCAACAGTGTTTAAGATCTTTATTACAACTTCTGCTAACATTCCGGCTGTTAAGCCTTCATCTGAGCAAGAGGAGGATAAAGTGGAGATCAAGCAGTTTATTACAGTTTCTAAATAGTTGTCTGATGTCACAGTGTGGGGATAAAAGGATAAACGGTAAGAGGATGAATGTAGTAGATGAACAGGAAGTGCTTTGAAATTGGCCTTTGGAGTCATAAGCGCGCAAAGCAATACGCAAGGGGAGGGGGGGTTGGGCGACTGGTAAACAGGAAGTGCTATGCGATAGGTTCCAGTAGGTGTGTTCTGAGATCACCAAGACCCCTGGTCTCCGGGTATGGCCACAATTCCGAATGTATATTTCAATAAAATTAAGTTCAGACAAAACATTTGAGCAGGTGTCATTGTGTTGGGTGTGGAGATCCAGTTTATATCTCTCTTAGTGAGCAGTTTTGGTAGGATAGCCCCTGTGGTCGACTGATCCCCATTTAAGTTTATCATTTTAGGCTTATGACCTCAAGGGCCAATTGCATCGCACTTTCTGTTCATCTATTACTTTCATCCTTTTATCGTTGTAAAAGTTTGCAAAAGAAAAACAACAGCAAACCAACAGTGTCGTATGTAAGGTAAATAAAAATGTCCCTTAGATCAAACATTTTAGGGACTGTTTTGGCCATATAACATTAACATTTGTCAAATCAAATCTTATGAAGGAATATGTTTTCGTGATTATTCAAATGTGCATGTGTAAAAAAATACTAAATAGTTTCGGTTAGGATGTGGTTTTATCACAACTGAAACTGAGCGTAGACTCAGTGCTGACACTGAAAAAACGCGTGTAAATGTGTACAGTATAAGGCACGCGCACTGGTCCACATCCCCTGTGCTGACGTGTATGCGGTCCCGATACTTCACGCATGCGCACGGTGTCTATTCAAGTTAGCATAAGGCACATTGCCAATAACAGGAAGTTAAGTTTACTCTCCACGATAAAAGCATAGTGTGGCGTTTAGAACAGATATCTGGCCATAGCTGATATCATTTTGATTGTTATACAGACTTAAGGGATGTATATATTTATATACGTGACTTTTTCTCAGTGTTCATATCGAGTGAGTTCGATTATTATCTTAGAATAATTTTATTTTGAGGTGCATAACCGGATACACTATGTCTTCTTTTCCGATGTTTTTCACCGCGTAGGCAGCAGAGAACCGGCGCTTGTATCAGTTTGACGTGGCAGTCTGCTTCCACGAACGGTGACACATAGTGAAGAGGACTCTGCCCATTCACAGGTGAATACTACCACTCCAGCATTTACAAATGTCGATAATGTAAATGTGGTATTCTGTGTCAGATAAGTCTTCATTTCAGAATGTTTACCGCGCCGTTCTAGCCCAAAGGAAAACTTTGTAGTATGTACCATGTAGCTAGCAAGATGTTTTCCATCAGTGTGTCATCACCTCTGATGTCATATCACTTCACTTTTTTTTTTCAATAATATGTGAATCTGTTTGTCAAAAGAATGACATATGTAACAAACAAGAAGGGATGTGTGTCTGTGTAGCTGGATGTGGATCCAAGAAGGACAGGGATGCTCCCGAGCTGATTTTGACGTCATTTTAAGTCTTTGACGTGGCAATGCACAGTCTGCAGATGTGACTGAATCACAATGTATCCACGGTTCAACCGTTGTAAAATCGGTTTATTAAACATAGCTGAAGTTCTGATGTGGATGTCACTACACAGCTGACAGCTGTAATCTTTTGTTGACAGAGTTGTGACGAAGTTCAACCTGTAGAAAGTCTTCATGTAAACACGTCACTTGTAAATGACACCAGAATCCAACAAGCATTTATCAACAAGGTGTAGTTGGGTACAGATATAAGTTAAAATACTATGATTACTGGAATGCGTGGTTATAGAGTTAGCCAGATGTTTACAAATGAGTGTTTTCAACTCATAATAGCGGTTGAAGAGAATGTTTTCAAGCACAGGCCGGCCTTATCTCTCTGAAAGCAAAGGTCCATGTGGCAGAGAGCTGGTGATTGTATGAGGTCAAATATCACATTCTGTTGGCAATTTGGATATTTACTAGTATCAGATGTATGAAATAGATATTTTCAAGTCTTGTTTTTTACATATTGCACATTATCTAAAGACAAATACTTTTATTTACACTGATCAGCCATAACATTATAACAGGTTAACTGTCGTTTGGTGGAACGTATCATGCAGAAAGTGAATATTTGACCTGTAGGGAAAATGAGCAAGCAGCAGGATCTGAGTAACTTCGACAAGGGCCAAACTAGGATGGATAGACGACTGGGTTTGAGCATCTCCAAAACTCTCTTTGGGTGTGCCCCGTGATCTAAGGAGGCGGCTGTAGCTCTGGAGGTAGAGTGATCTTCTCCCAGTTGGAAGTTTTGCAGTTGAACAAGACCTTGAACCCCGCATTACTGTCCGGGAATTTCACACATTGCCTCAGTGACGGGTCAAATGCAGATAACTGATTTCACAATGTTGCAATGTGTCTAACAAAGTGCAAACATTCCTTTAAAGAAAGGAAAAATGGCGAACCAGCAACAGGGTCACGGGTGCCGTTAGTTCATGGATGCTAATGTCACATTTCACCCTTCATCTTCACAGTTCATCAAGACTCAGTCATCGTGGCATGAGAAGACAGTAACAGTCATCCCATCAACATGAGTCAACAGAGTTATGTTGCTACACCCCCGTACACCCAGTCCCAACCAGGGATGGGGGGCTACCAAGGTGGATTTGGAGCTGGTCCTGCTCAGCCCCTCTATGGACACTATGCAGGACAAACTCAGTCATTTTCCCCTCCACCAACTGGTAAATGACCTCTCACATTCTTGTATTTTGAATATTTACAATATGTCTGATGTAATATTAAGTTAGGAAGATCAGTGCTTTAATTCTCAAATCATTACAACTGCGTCAACAAGAGCTCTTTCCGTAACAACAACGGAAGCTTTCAGAGATGAGTTTGCTGTTCTGGGCTGACAGAGATCATCAGTCATTACTTGTTATCTGTCATGGCATTCATTGGTGTCACGTCTTTGAAATAAAGTACAAACTGGACAAACTGAAGCAAGAAAGTTAGATAAGATCTACGCTATCTGGATAAACTCAATAAAATGTCTGGATATAGATTAAAACAGTTCAAAATGCGTAAAGAAAAATCATGCTCACATGGTGTTTGTTACTGACTGCAGGTATGAAATCACCAGTTTCCCCTCCTGCCGCCATGCCTGGCCCTCCTGTGTCCAGTCAGTATAATCCAAATGTCCAGCAGAACGGCACCCACCCACAAAGGTGAGCTAGTTTTCTCCACCAGATTATGAATGAGCGGGGATAGAATTTGGCATTTACAAATAATCTATGTATGACTGAGGCCACTATCACATTGTTCTCATCTATTAAGATTTTATTCGGGGCAGATTTGTTCATAGACAAATCCAGACCACACTATAATACCTGTTTGTCTATTCCTCAGATACCCGGCTCCACCCGCTGCTTCTGCTGCTTATGGACAACCTCAACATTCCACATACAACAGTATGGCCTCCCAAGCCCCGCCCCCAACGCAGCAGCTTGTCAATCAGATGAGTGCTATGAACATGGGCAACTATGGTACGTTTACTATTCTCACATTCTAATGTATTATAGGTCATAAATTATAAGTAATATGTTTTATTGATTATAGTATCACAGGGGATTACGCTCTCACCAGATTATTATTATTATTTTTAACTTTGTAGCCTCAGGTCCTCAAACAAGTCCTGTTGCCCAGCAGCCTTTCCAGACATTGCCTCCACCACAAACTGGTCATCCACAGATGCCTCCAGGCCCGCAGTCCCCTCACATGTCTCCACGGCAGTCGGCCCCAGCAAGCATTGCAATGGCAGGCCACCCGATGCCAGGCCAACCAATGGCAGGCCACCCTATGCCTGGCCCACCAATGACAGGCCAGCCGATGCCAGGCCCACCAATGGCAGGCCAGCCGATGTCAGGCCCACCAATGGCAGGCCAGCCGATGTCGGGCCCACCAATGGCAGGCCAGCCGATGTCGGGCCCACCAATGGCAGGCCAGCCAATGTCGGGCCCACCAATGGCAGGCCATCAAATGTTGGGCCCACCAATGGCAGGCCATCAAATGCCAGGCCCACCAATGACTGGCCAGCTGATGGCAGGCCAGCCGATGCCAGGCTCACCGACGACGATGATGGGAGGACTGCCCATGGGAGGCATGGGTCAGCCATTCCATGGACCACCTCCTCCAGGTTCTGCAGGTTTCCAGCAGCCCGGACCAGGAGGTGTTGGTCCACCAGGATACCCGCATCAAGGAGGTAACTGTGACACTGTAAACCCAAAATAAAATAGGGATCACACCAGTGAAAAGATGTTTTCTGATAGGCATCCGAGGTAAGAGTTACTTACTGGTAGTTTTTTTTTTTTTTTCTGGTCACATGGGGAATTTTTAGAATATCTTATCTTTGATGCTGATAGAAAAATGTCTTTTTCCCAAAAGAAAATGCTTATTATGATCATACTGTATATCTTTGATGATTTATTCTCCTGAAATGTGTATTCTGTGGATGTGAAGACTATTTGTACAATACAGAGTCTGTCAGGAGAATCGGTCTTTGTGCTTTTGGTGCGTATGGAAACATTAAGTTCTCATTGCTCGTATTGAAACCTTTAGACCAGAACTTATTCTGCCGCTCACAATTAGTCGCCAAAACTGAGCTCTGCTGACCCAGATTCCCTCCTTTACACATGAAATATCATTTAATAGTCGGGTTATCTTTCTCCTGGATGTACAGGGCAGTTTGGGGGACAAATGGCTGGGCCACAGCCAGGTATGCCGGGGGCCTTCCCTGGATCAGCAGCAGGAATGGGGGGACCGCCACAGAAGAAACTGGACCCTGACTCTATCCCCAGTACTGTGAGTAGACGACTGATCCTCTTGGGAGCAAATCCCATAGGATACCATACCAGACCATAATTCCACATTTTTTGTACCGAAACAGTAGCTATTCCGTCACGACTTTTATTTCTGTAAACTAAGCCTCTGTTTTGTCCTTGACAGCTAAGGTTTATCCCCAAAATGCCCCCAATCACCTGCATTGTACAAGAAATTCTCCTTAAATGTCAGAAAAAAGGGTTTTCGTAAAACACGCTCCCCCTAGAGAGTAAAATCTGAACTATTAAGTAAAATATATACAAGACGTCAGGTGGCAAATGTTTGTACAATGCAGGAGATTGGGGGCTTTCGGGGGATATGGCCTTGCCGTCCGCGGATGACAGCGTAGGCGTAGCTTCAAACACTTGATATTAAAAGAATATCTTTACCTCAACCCCTTTGGAGGGATTTTATTCTAATACATCATTTGTGTGTTTTTAGACCCAAGTGATCGAGGACGACCAAGCAAAACACGACGGGCAGATCTTCAGCACCAGCGTCAGAGGACAGGTCCCACCTCTGGTCACAACTGACTTCACAGTACATGACCAAGGTGACTCCCGAAGACATTTTAACGTCTTCTCGAGGAAAAAAATACTTGTATATTTTTGTTGTTGGTTGTCAGTTTAGCTTCAGCAGCAGTTTGTGTAAGTTATATATTTTATTTACATGGACTCATCATGTTCTGTCATTTCTAAGTCATTTGTGTGAGTGGTTTATGATTAATAGGATTTTATTTGTGTTTTGTAGAATACATTTATTGTCTGGTTTATGGTTTAAGTGGTAGGATGAGTGCAGGTCTCACCTTCTGTTTTCTAATCCCAGGCAATGCTAGTCCCAGGTTCATGCGCTGCACCACCTACTCCCTACCATGCACCGCCGATCTGGCCAAACAGTGCCAAGTACCCCTGGCTACCATCATCAAACCCTTTGCCAGTTTGCCCAAGAATGAGGTAAATCTTGTAATTCTTTATCTCCGTGTCTGTTGCCTCCGACAAAAGTTCAAATAATATCAACAATACGTAACTGCCCTTTAAGATACAGCAGAAGAAGACTGACAGCAGTTTGGCTGAATACTAAATATTGACTAAATATTCAGTCGGTCTTTTTGCTATGACACTTGAAATCAGGTGTCTCTCATTTCTCTTCATCATCTCTGAGATGTTTCTACACTTTGACTGGTAGATTTTTATCAATGACATGATTTGGAAAGAGGTCACACAGCTGACGATCCAACAACAAAAGCCATGAGGAGGAAGGACCCGCCTGCAGAGCTCAAACACAGGATTGTGTTGAGGCACATATCTGGGGAAGCCTAAAAAGATTTCCGCTGCATTGAAGGTTCCCATGAGCTCAGTGGCTTCTGTTATTCTTAAACTGAAGAAGCTTGGGACAACCAGGACTCTTCCTAGAGCTGGCCACCCAGCCAAAGTGAGCCATCAGGGGGAAAAGCTTTGGTGAGAGAGGTGATCAAGAACCTGAGGATCACTCTGGCTGAGCTCCAGAGATCCTGTGTGGAGATGGGAGAAATTTGCAGAAGGTCAACCATCGCTGCAAAACTCCATCGATTGGAACTTTATAGCAGAGCGGTGCCTCTCCTCAGGAAAGCACCCAGAGGACTCCATGGATTTCTTCCTGTTAGAAGCAGTATTCTTTGGAGTCCTGACTTGAACCCAGTGGAACATCTCTTGAGAGAGCTGATGCTCGGGAAGATCTGCAGAGAAGAACATCAGAAGAAATCCCCAAAGCTTGCATGTCTTACCCAAGAAGACCGGATGCTGTAAACGCCGCCGAAGACGCTTCAACTTAGTCTCTAGTAAATTCTCTGAAAACTGCACTTTGAGATTTGATCCAAATGTAAAGTGCATTATAAATTAAATGTATTATTATTATTATTATGTTAGTGTGATATTTTAGTTTTTTACTTTAAATACATTTGCATGAATTTCTAAAATTCTGTTTTTGCTCGGCTATTATGGGCTGTGGATCACAGATTGATGAGCAAGAAAACATATTTGAAAGAAAAGAAGGATATGTCATCTACGGATGACTTTGATGTCCAGTTGTTTTGGGGGCATGTTGGGGGTCGTCTCCCGGTGACTGGTTGTTTTCCCCGCTTTGCATATTCACACATTAATGTGTCACTCATATTACTACCAGTCCAAACATTTTGAATTTCCATTCAGACTCTATAAGGAAAGAAAATCACTTAAGAATTTGGGGGAAAAAACAGCAGAAACATAAAATCCCTACCAAATCATCGATGTCCTAACTAATGAGAAGACTCACTGACACAGTGTCACAAGTTGTGTTTCTTCTGCAGGTGTTTTCAAATCATAGCACCTCCGATGGATTTATGATATTCCTCCATTACATTAATATTTTTAACCGGGAAAAAAAAAAAAGCACTCAGAAGACGCAAACCTCCAACAACGGGTCCAATAAGAGTTTTTACTCGTTACTATTTCCTGCTCCTCTTCAGTATAAAACATCAAAGGAAGAAAGGCATCAAAAAAAATGATCACAGTTTCTTTCTCCCATCCCTACAAGCCTCCTTTCCGGTCCGATCGCCTCATCGAATAATAACACATAATAATAATAATAAATAAAATGCAGCTTAAGAAACTGGAGGAGTATGACAGATCCGCCCATTAGTTCTCCCGTAATCTTGGTAACAAACAAACAAACACACAAACAAACACACAAACAAACACACCGGGGGTAAAAACACACCTCCTTCCTCGGCGGAGGTAAAAAATGAATGCCAAATCCAACCTAAGCTTTATTCCTCATGATCTCCTGCTACATTAACCTTTTAACATAGAGATGGATACATTGTCCTTTTGTTGGAAAAGATTAAAATCCAATAGTAGAAAAAAAAGAACTGTTTATATTTTGATAAACGTCCCTTTGTACCACTCTGTGGACTGTGTATAAATAACATCCTGTTGGGTCATATGTCATCCAAGAATCATTGCCTTACATCCACCTCGTCCTCCCCCTCCCCCCTGCTGCCCTGTCCCAGACACCAGTTGTCCTTTTTAGGCAATCTCAACTCTCTCTCTCTCCTCCGACGTTAGCTTAATTAACTCATGTCAGATCTCGCAGGGACCGCAGGAGAAGAGAGGAAGCTGACGTGCAAAAGAAATGTATCTCACATTCGATGGAACCGAATGCAGCAGCGCGGCTAATCACATCCCCAATAAGTCCACGAACAGTAAATCTGAAACACCTCTCTCGAGTTCAGAGGAGCATGCCGGCGTACACCGATGCTAGAGGCGTCGTTTTGTCAGCTAACAAGGTTAGCTCGCTGCACCGGGTGGAGCAGCCCCAAGGTTGTGTAAACACATTTTTCTTTTCTCCACCTTGAAATCCCCCGGGCTAATAATAAAGCTGCTCGCTGCCTTGTCTGCATATATTTTATGGTAGCTGAATTCTCTGGAAGCAAACCCCTTTAAATTAATGTCATGTTTATTTTCGGCCTGCAGGGAATCTGAACCAAATAGCGTAAAGACGGTCTCTGTTATCTGCAGGCCTGCATAAAGTACGTGGCCTCAGCGCCGCACTGTCATATCCAATAGCTCAATGCTAGCTAAATAGCTCAGTGCTAATTGTTTACGTTCCCCTGCAGACAGATGTTCTGTGTATAAAGAGTGCGGTGTGTACTGTTTGGGTACCATGGAAGTGCAGAATGTGGGAGATTTTTTTGGCCTGAGCTCAGCAAATATTGCATCGCTGAAAAACATGGCGGGGAAAACAGACAGAAAATGAACCTGAAAGAAGACGTAAGATCAGATCTTATTGATTTCCTTCTAGGGAGGAGTTTAGTTTAGGACCATTGATGAACACTTCCTCACAATGTTGTGTGTGTGTGTGTATATGTGTGTGTGTATGTGTGTGTGTGTGTATAGAATCCTCTGTTTGTTGTGAACCATGGCGACACCGGCCCGATCCGCTGCAATCGCTGCAAAGCCTACATGTGTCCCTACATGCAGTTTATTGACGGAGGCCGCCGCTACCAGTGTGGGTTCTGCAACTGCGTCAACGAAGGTACAGCACAATAACAAAAAACAAAACCCAAAAGAACAATGTCATCCTCAATGTGTTAAAAAATAAAAAAATTTTTTTATAAATTCATATTTATTAGAATTTTATTTTATTTTTTTCTTCACATCTCAGTCCCAGTCTTCTATTTCCAACATCTGGACCACGTCGGCCGGAGGGTGGACTTCTACGAGAGGCCTGAGCTCTCCCTGGGTTCATATGAGTTCGCGGCCACCATGGACTACTGCAAGGTACACGACCGCCGCCGAGGATGTACTACCCAGTACACATGATGACGAGTACTAGAGACCAGCCCTTAACTTCAGTGTTAGTATTAGACAGAAATCTGTCTAACACTTTCTTGACTTTAGACTCCCTACATTACTAATAACTCAGGCCCAATACATCAAAGGTCAGGTACAAGTAAAAAGTAGTAAAAGAAATAAAAACAAGTATTAAAAAAAAGTAGTTCTATGAAGGTTAAAAAGTAGTAATATGAGAGTAAAATGGTATTGAAGTAAAAAAAATCTGAAAGTAAAAAAATCTGAACGTAAATGTTATTAATATGGAAGTAAAAATGTTAAAAGTACAAGTATTGATATGAATGTACAGTAAAATTAAAAAAAATATATGAAATAAAAAAAATTTTTTTTGAAAGTATAAAAGTAAAAAGTAGTAAAATGAATGTTTAAAAAAAAGTATAAAAGTGGAAAGTAGAAAAGTAGTTATATAAAAGTAAAAAGTGGTATCATGAAAGTAAACGTGTATAAAAGTTACTAGTGTAAATGTAAAAAAAAAAATTCTTAAGATGAATATATAAACATGTTCATGATTTTCTATTTTATTTTTTTACTGATGGAATCACATTTTGTGCAGAGGATGAGTAAAACACACACATACACACACACACACACACACACACACACATAGCCCAAAGCAGAAAACCGGTGTTCATAACAAAGGAAGTTCAGAACCATCGTCGTGATACTCATCACTACCTCCTAAGATTTTCAGTTTTTTTTTTTTTTTTTTGGCTTTATCAAACTTCCTCTGTAGTATAACTCTGAGTCAAGCGAAACTCCAGCTCAGCTCTGGTGCTAACGCCGAAGACAGAGTAACGTCTGCGTGTGCCATCTGAGGCTGTGGCTGCTGAGGAGAACATCAGAGACTGAGCTGGCAAAGCTGAGTCACTCCACTGGCCTACTTTTGCTCTGTTTATTAAAATGTATAAACACTCTCAGCAGGCCTCTGGTTAGACAAGAGGCAGCAAGGTGAGTGTCGTGTCACGGTTTGTAACTGTGGAAACACAACAATGTTGGCTGTCGGGGATTCATAAATGTCACCCTTTCCTCACAGCTTCCCAAAGTTATAATAAGCACATAGAAATGGAAACATAGCTGGTACTAGAGAAGGTGGAAGGCAGAGGAAAACCCTTCGCTTTGGGTTTTGTTTTCCATTAAATGCAGTGATTAAGATTATAACATGTCAGGTTAATAATTATCTAACATGGAATCGTTATCGCCACGCCCGCCGCCGCAGGTCCTTCGTGTTAACACGATAACTCAAAAACTGTTTCACGGATCATTTTCATTTTCAATTTTTTTGCCCCTGCATACGTTAGTGCGAGGAAGAGCTGGATTGATTTTGGGAAAGGTTGGGTTTATACTTCTGACACTAGGGGGAGCTTTTTGGGCCATAATTTCTCAACCGTTGGTCCAAATAAGTCCAGTAGTTCTGCATATTTATCGACTAATCTATCTTGTACATACCATAATATACTCAAAAAGTGCTTCTTTGTTTTTTTTGTTTTTTAACAAAAAACAGTTTGCTAACAACATTACATTTAATTTGAGGAGTTCAGTCAGGGGGATCGCTTGTACAACGCAGGGGATTGAAGGCTTTCTGTCAAGGATGACGGTGTTGAGTCTACTTTATTTCCTTATGTCTAATTCTACTAGAACTTTAACCGGACAAGATACATTTATTCTTATTTCCTTTAGAAATGATGTTTTTTTTCAAGATTTGAAGACTGAAGATTTCTTTTTAATAAAATAGACTAAAACAGTGCCACCGCTTTTTACCAATCTGACTCGTTAAGGACTATTCACTCAGTCCAGAATTTTGTTCTTACATGTGAAACATAGATCATGTTTAAAGAAAAAGAAATAAACTAATATTAAGTTCTTTGAATAAATAGATTTTTTTTTTTTTTTACATTTTTTGCCCCAGCTGAACCACATGAGGGATTGAGTCTATGCTGGTATAAGACACATAAAAATATACATTTTGCCCTTTGGTGGTGAAGAAATGTTCCTTAAAGGCGGATACAAAAAGCGTCTAGAATGTACCAGTGTTCCAAGATATCGTTCTCGTACCCTACCCGGGTATTACTGGAGCGAAAAAGCATTTGTACCACTCTAGGTCCATTTCTGTACCTTCATTTCTCAGTGTGTGCAGACGTGATGGAAACACTGGACACATAGTAAGAATGTTGCACACAGAGAAAATGAAAAAAACCCATAGAAATATGATTATTGTAAAAGGTTTAAATGGTTACTTTGGGGATGAAAATAAAAGTCACATTTTGAAACAGACAATAATTTATGTGTCTTCTTCCACCACAGAACAACAAGCCTCCCAACCCTCCTGCCTACATCTTCATGATTGACGTGTCCTACAGCAACATCAAGAGTGGGCTGGTCAAACTCATCTGCAATGAGCTGAAGACGCTCCTGGAAAATCTGCCCAGGTACAAACAGTAGATGAGAAACAATCGAACGCAGCACGGCTGAGAATATAAGAGCCGATGCTAAAATGCTGTTATCGCAGTTTCAATCCAGCACATGTCGCCATAAAAGGGCTTCCCTCTTGTTTTCAACACCCAGCCAACTATTTGGTCTCGTCAGCTGCATATTCTTGCTGTGGTGTTTTGGAGCGAGGGAGGGTGAATTTAAAGGCTCTCGTCTCTGGAATGGAACCAAAACAAGTCAGAGGACTTTGTTCTCCAGACAGAACCAGATGTGTTTGCAGGCCTGATCCTGCTGGGGAGTTTTTCAGTTGTCGCGGAGGTGAGCGTGATCTACTACAAACCCCGCACACCCCTAAAATAACTTTGAAATTTCCTTTTCCTCTCTCCACCTCATTAACTCCACTGGCAATATGTCCTTATTTGCCTGCTGTCATGACATCATCACTAAAGCACCAAATGGAACTTCAGATAAGCCACCTCTTCATCTGTGCCCCAGTTGTGTTTTTTTTGCGTCTTGTTTTTGCAGACATTTCTTCAAGCTTTTTCGTTCATGCCATTTTTCCCATTTATGTTCCAGAGAAAAAAGCCAGAAATAATTTGACTCAGAAATTTACATCCTCATAAAGTTATTTGGAGATTGTCGCTGACGCCACATCCACGTCCACAGACCCTTAGTTTTAACGCAATAACTCAGATACTATTTCAATGCATCATTTTCAAATTGTATACCTACAGAGACCTTAGTATGAGGAAGAACTGGATTGATTTTTGGGAAAGGTCAGTTGCATATTTCCAACACCAGAGGGAGCTTTAACCCCAAAAGTTTTCTGGCCAAAAAAAGTTTTTTCCACCGTTGGTCTTATTTAGTCCAAATTTTGTGCACATGAATCAGGTTGAGGAACTCTATCTTGCATATAACGTAATTTACTCCAACAGTTCATATTTTACTCACTAGGGGGAGGCCTTTGTCAAAAAAACTGTTTTTCAGCAATAATTTTCTCAACCGTTCGTCGGTTTAGTCCATATTTGGTGCACATGAATCAACTTGAGGAGCTCTACCTTTTATACATCATATTTTACTCTAATATTAAATATACTATACATATATATATATTTATACATCCCAGCTGTAATTACGCTATGATAAAATAATAAGATAAACTCATCTCCTCTCAGTGTGTTTCTTCCCGGTGCTGTTGGTGTATTTATTATTTCACAGGGTTCAGATCAAGTTTCCTCTTCCTGAATGTGTCTGCATGTTTTAAGAAGGAGGACCAGGAGAACTGGTTGGCAGTCTCAGTGAGGAATGATTTTATGACTGGGATGGTGAAAGGGGTTTGATGTATGATCTTGGTTCAAGTGCGCTCCCAGTTGCTCAGAGTGTTCTGCTTAACCTCAGCGGCTTTCCGGACTTCGTTTTTTTTCTTCTGAAGCTGCTTCAGTGTACACTACAGTCAAAAGCTATTTTATTTCACAAGTGGGGTATTCCAGAACAATTTCCTGCAAAGTTTCCAGGAAATCCCTTTCAGTCTGACTTTCTCCATGTCGTTAAACACGACATGGAGAAAGTCAGGTAGTGCTTGACTATACTTAAGTTACATCCGTGGAATAATTCAAACACGTTTAGGTCGTCTGCAGTGACGTGGTTGAAAATGAATAACGACTCAAGAGGGGAAACGAAGAGAAACATCAGAAGAAGCGTCGGATTATAGAAATGAAGAAATCAGAATCAACCATTAACTATGTGGCTTCGTCCCACAGGCACCAAATACATCCAGCTTTAAGCTGCTTCATGGAAATACAGAATAATAACACTTTATCAAGCACAACACGCACAGGTGCAGAACACCAACAGTGTGGTTTGAATGAAACGCTAAAAAATATAATCTACGATCAACTTGATTGAACAAGTCAGACTTTCTGCTTCTTCTGGATTTTTAAGATAAAGGCGTAATATTCAGATCTCTAGAGGAGTTTGAATTTTCTTTATATGCAAAATGCTTATATGCCACATCCATATGCAATTAGACTGATATAATTTTATGTGGACCGGCAGATTTTAATAATTTAACACTGCATTTTACATTTTTGGCGATTCTTTTACTTTATGTGATTTTTCTTCTTTTTTTTTCCTTCTTAATATTTATGAATCCAGATCCAAATGAAGAATTCTACTTAATTTAATTCTGCTGTGTGTCTGCGTGCGTGATAACCCGAATGACAATAAAGTTTTTTTTTCAATCTTGTGTAAAAAAAAAAAAAAAAAAAAAAAAAAAAAAAACTCGATAAATGTTAAATTCATCTTGAGGGAAGCTTACAATTAAAACATATATGAAATAATAAAGTTTCTCATTACAAAGCCTCCTCAGTTTATCTCCAGTAAGTGTTCTTGTTCTCTGGGAAACATCCTGGTGAATGATAAAGGGAATCCAGTCTATGTTAAAAAGGAGTCTTGAGAAATGAAGGATTAAGATTGCAGATGTTGGTAAAGTTGTTTTGCTCAACAAACTTGTACGCGGATTGTACAAACATGACCTCTTAACTTCCTGTCTCTTTTTGGTTCGGCCTTTATCGTTTGCTCAAACACGTAGCAAACTTCTTGGATGTTATCCCACCGCTTGATGAATGTTTACTCTCTGTATTTTAAAATTCTTTGGAAATGGCCCGTTTAGTGAAACCATGCTTCAGAGTCATCCCAAACATTTTCCATTGTGTTGTTTTCAGTGCTTCACCATTTACTGGAGCAGGGATTTTATGACTGTGACGCTAAAAAGCTCCTTTAAAGCAGTCGATCACCGTGGGAAGATTCTTCTGAGCATCGATTTCATACATTCAGCTCGACGACATCTGACCAGATTTAAACGAAGGATCTATTAATTCACCATTTCTTCTTCTCTTCCCGATCCAGAGAGGACGGCGCCGAGAGCTCTGCCATCAAGGTCGGATTTGTCACCTACAACAAGATCCTCCACTTCTACAACGTGAAAAGTGCCCTGGCCCAACCCCAGATGATGATGGTCTCAGACACCACTGAGATGTTCGTGCCGCTGCAGGAAGGCCTCCTCGTCAACTACCAGGAGTCCAGAGGCGTTATCACCAAGTAAGATTCCACTGCTCCATGCAGTAGACGGAGGATTAAGGATGTTCTCCATCAGAATCAAGTCGAGTTTCATTTAGCCGACAGGAAGAAATGTTCCTTTTTATTATTGTTAGGTCTTCACTCCTGTGCGTTTGTCTGTTTGATTATGAGCAGGATTACAGAAAAACTACGGTGTGGTTCTCCATGAAATTTCACCTAGAGGTAGATTTTGTCATATCCTAGAGGTGATTACATTTCGGTGACGTTACGTGTTTCGCAGCATTTAAAATTAAAAAGTATCAAATAATTAGCCCTGTGGAGTGGTGACGCTGAAGTGTAAGGCGCAGGAGACGAGCGGCTACAGGGTATTTGAGAGATACTCAGAGAGTTTGTTGGAGTTGTTTTTTAGATTCAGAGGCTGGCAATAACCCCGACATTCATGGAGAGATCCGCATGGACTTTCCCTAAACCTTGGTTACTGTTGTGCGTTGGCAGAGGTTTGCACTCTTTGAGTGCTTTTTCTAGTGACATCATCGGACAGGAAACTGTTTAATATCCAACGAGGAGGTTCACATGGCTTGCAACAACAATATTCTTTGACTTTAAAGCGAATGTGTGTCCCTCTCCTCCAGCCTCCTGGATCAGATCCCGGACATGTTTGCCGACACCAACGAGAGCGAAACGGTCTATGCCCCCGTCATCCAGGCTGGAGTGGAGGCATTCAAGGTTAGCCCCAGTGTGACGGATGTCAACATGTAGTGGGATGAGGGAGAGCCTTCTGCAACCTCCTCCAATCATGTGTTGCTGCAATACAAGCCCACTGAGATCATTGGTGGATTTAAATTAAGCCTCGCCTGAGTTACACACTCTGAATAAACCTGGATTATATCCTGACTACCAGGTGTAGTCAGGAGTCTACGGACAGGTACGACCTAAAATAACTAATACTTAGTTTGAATAACATTATACCTGTTACTATGTGACAGTAATCTGTGATTATATACAAACAAATACTAATATTTATATCCTTGCTTGATTTATTTTTAGATTAAAAAAAAGGCATCATTGTTTCGCTGTAGAAACAATGAAAAAAAATAAATCAATGAACCTGTTCGGAAAAGGTCCACAAAATATGGGATTTTGAGCCCAGAACGGATTTTGGCTGCAAAGTAACAAAAGCTGTGTTCACACATTAAGAACTATGTTTTTATTAATATTTAGCATTGTGGTCCAGTGAAAATAGAAACAGAAAAATTGAATCGAAATTCAAGGTTAGAGCCCCAGTTAAGTCATTTCTTATCTGCACAGCTAAACAAACATCGTTTGTGTCAATAACTTTTTTAGATGGCTGTTTCATGAGCAGTATGAGATTAAGAAATGGAAAACTCCACAGCAGCATTAGGTGTGCCTTTTCTTTTTTTTTTTTTAAGGTGAGATTACTTCCTGTTTACTTAGAGGCCCATATATGGGCATTTAGGGTGGAAGTGGTTAAGCAGACTGTTCTAATACACGACTGGAAGCTTCCTCAATGACAACCAGCATTTGATTAGCGACAGCATTTCTCAATCTAGCCTGCCGGTTCTTGAAATTCATTTTTTTGTTGTTGAAAATTTCACTTCTAGACACAAGGCTTGAAATCATACGAATCCAAATAATTCCCAACAAAGGTAGAGAAAAACAAACAGAACCCACTGCCTCAAGATTGTTAGGTTTCAAAAACGTTTTTGACGTATTTGCTGAACTCTTTCCCTCTCCTCATCTCGGTGAAGTTCTCTAATCTTGATATGTTTGTAAAGTCCATTAAGCCCAACAAACTTTCCCAATGATGTGAGGTCAATTTTTGGCAGGGAGACAAAGTAAAAGTTCCCATACGGACTTTAATTGGAAGCAGTTGTGACATTACACAACACCATCGAGCCTGACATGTATTTATTTGCTTATGCCTGCTCATATTTTCATTGCAGGTGTTGCTTCCATTTTTAACTTTAAAGTATATTTTTTCTGCTCAGTGGAGCACTCTGTCGATATAATGTATTATTATTATTGTTATTATTAGTAGATAAAATGTATTATTATTATTAGAATTTGATCCCCTGCAGGATTTCATATCTAGTGAGTCCATGATCTCACTAAGAGTTCTCAAGCGCCCTGCACACCTTTTTGAGCTCTTTTCACCTTCTTTTTCATCACTTCTTCCCCTCCAGGCGGCAGAATGCAGCGGAAAGCTTTTCATCTTCCACTCCTCCATGCCCACCGCCGAGGCGCCGGGCAAACTGAAGAACAGGGACGACAAAAAGCTGTTCAACACTGAAAAAGAGAAAGTGAGCATCTCATCGTTCTTGTTCTGCAACCGGAGCCCTGCTGCTTGCTGTACACACACACACACACACACACACACACACACACACACACACACACACACACACACACAGGGCCAGCTACGGCTTCATTGACTTGCAATGACGCGTAGGGATTAGATTTTTTTACGGTATTGACTCTCTCTCTTTCCACCAGACCTTGTTCCAGCCCCAGAAGGGAGTGTATGAGCAGCTGTCCAAGGACTGCGTGGCGCAGGGCTGCTGCGTGGACCTCTTCCTCTTCCCCAGCCAGTATGTGGACCTGGCGACCATGGCCGATGTACCCTCACACACCGGAGGCTCCATCTACAAGTACAGCAACTTCCAGGTACCACACAGAGCTTTTTTTTTTTTTTTTTTTACAAGCCTCTCGTGTAGAAACATAATGAACAGAGACATTATTTTCTTGTCATAACTCTGAGAAGCCTAATAAAGACTCCTTATATCCACATAATAAGTTTGGCGCCGGACCCACGGTCTATCAGCGCTTGTCCCATAGGAACAGGAAGCATGGGAAAATAATCTCCAAATACTACACCCACACACACCCACACACACACACACACTCAGTCCTAAGCACTTACTTATACTTAGTAAACACTTCTACTATGCAGGCATTAACCCTTTTTAAAGGGTTAATGCCTGCATAGTAGAAGTGTCCACGCCATGAAAAAACTGTGCAAAAATGACTTCTTTGCATATATTTCTTCGGGCCATTGATTAATTCACTAACTTAGACACGTTAGATTTACCGTAAATTGACAAATTGTTTGGTCGAGCATGTTGTTAGAAAACAAGCTGACCCTTATTAGACTTTATTGCTTGTATTAAGTTACATCCTTGTGTTTAGTGAGTCCTCGCATACTTTAACATAACTTATCGAATACCTCTTTCTCCATGATTAATGCCTCCTCCTCGGTGGGCCCCTTCAACCTGTGGTGTCCCCCAGGGCTCAAATTCTTGACCCCTTACTCTTTAGCATATACATGCTGCCACTGGGTCAGATTATAAACAGGTTCAGTCATGTGTCACACCTCTTTCAATAAGAAAAACAGACTTTTCAGAAAATTATCTGTTGGTTTAAGAATATATTACTTTGGTTGAGGTACATTTATAAGCTCCAGTGGGGTTTGACGTTATAATAAGACCAAATCACAGCAACACTGCCTCCTGCTGGTGAAAAGATATACTCATCCAGCTCTGGCTTTTATCAGCTGGAGACAGATGGCGAACACTTCCTGAGAGACCTGAGGAAAGACGTGCAGAAGAGCATCGGATTTGATGCCATCATGCGCGTTCGTACCAGTACAGGTGAGATCCGGTTCAAGATTCAGCCAAGACAATCCGTGAACAGCGAGGAGAGCCTGGTCAGAACATGTGTCTGAACATTTCCCCTCAGGCTTCAGAGCCACGGACTTCTTCGGTGCCGTCCACATGAACAACACCACCGACGTGGAGATGGCGGCGGTGGATTGCGACAAGGCTGTCACCGTGGAGCTGAAGCACGACGACTCGCTCAGCGAGGAGGCCGGGGCGCTCATGCAGGTGCGTTTAGGAATGCGCGTAGAAGAGGTGTTTTTGTAGCTAAACATCCGTGACGTGTTTCTCACGCAGTTTGTGCTGTTCTCCAGTGCGCCCTGCTGTACACCACCACCCACGGGCAGCGGCGTCTCCGCATCCACAACCTCAGCCTGAACTGCAGCTCGCAGCTGTCAGAGCTGTTCAAGGGCTGCGAGACGGACTCCCTCATCAACTTCTTCATCAAATCAGGTAAGAGTCCATCTTTAACCCACTGGAACCAGTGGAGACATAGACCCACTTTTAAAAGTTCCTTCTAAAGCTTCCTTCTAACCCACCAGGTCCTCAAGTGACCCTCTTTAGATCCATCTGGTCATATTACTTCTATATTCATCTTCATACATTGCTAGAGTGGAAAGTTGTGTGTTTTACTGAGTGAGAGAGCTTTTCCTTCTTTTTCATATTTAAATATTCGTCATTAATCATTTCATTTTAGATGTTATGATTTTGTGTTTTGTGTTATGTTGTAACATTTTCTTGCAAGGAGCCCAGGAAGACTAACAGTCATTAAATCGGCAGCTAATTGGGGGTCCATACAAAACAATAAACAGCTAATTTTAAACAAAATAGTATAAAATTGGTCCAGATGATATTATTGAGACAAATATGTAACATCAGGCATTCTTCAAGGAAAATGCCTCGTCTCAATATAAACGACCTGCTTTTAAACTATTTTTTATTTAACGATTTGATGTGTGTATATGATGTTATCATATTTTACTTTAATAGTAAAAACTATTCTCATAATTCCTATTTCCCTCACTAGGAGAAAGAGTTTTTGCAAGAAATGCAGTTTTTTTACTGTAACTTTTGACCATCAGTCCATTTGTGTCTAACTTTAGCTCCTATGAATCGACATCGTCTTTTTTTTTTATTCCTGAGCTCAGAGAAACTAGTTAACTGTATTTACCTTCATCATCTTAGAGCAGACTAATAACTTCAAACAAATAGTTAGATGGAGTCAACATGGACTGTTTGAGATATTTAATGAGTCACATTTAACTTGAGGAGTTCAATCATTGGGATTACTTGTACAACGCAGGGGATTGGGGCCTTTTTCGGCCTGGTTTCCGGAGTGAGTCAGACTGATGAGTCATCGAAAGAACGAGTTCTGGGATATAAGGATAAATCCGTCTTTCTTTTCTCGGCACGCAGAGAGCTTCAAGTTTCGCTGTATTCATGACCTTCACTTGACCTCCTCCCCTGTGTGCTCCTCTCCTCTTTCTTCTCTCCCCATCTGATGTTTTTCCTCCGTTGCGTTTTACTGCCCTACTTATCCCGGGCGGCCAGTCAGGCTTTTAACCGAGCTCTTCTCCTGCCCTCTCAGCTTACCGGGCCATATTAACCCAGCCCATAAAGAATGTGAGGGAGATCCTGGTCAACCAGACGGCTCACATGCTGGCCTGCTACAGGAAGAACTGCGCCAGCCCCTCCGCCGCCAGCCAGGTCAGTGATGTTACGATATGTAATGAGCGGCGCACGTGACGGATTACGGATCTGTGTGACTAAAGAGTTTGTTATTTCATCAACCCGCTGCTGTAGCTGATCCTGCCTGACGCCATGAAGGTGTTTCCAGTCTACATGAACAGCCTCATGAAAACGGCTCCTCTGGTCGGCAGCGCCGAGCTCTCCACCGACGACAGAGCCCATCAGAGGCTGTCGGTCATGTCCTTGGGGGTGGAGGACACGCAGCTGATGCTCTACCCACGCCTCCTCCCACTGGTAGGGAGCGAAATCAGAAAAACTCTGCCGAGATAAATCCACAATTTCCTCACTAGGCGTCGGAAATGATGTCACATCCTGTGTGAACTCTGGCCCCTCAGCGGGGAAACGTCCAAATACTCAGTGTTTTTTTTTTTCTTCCAGCACAACCTGGACGTCGGCAGCGAGGCCCTGCCGGCTCCGCTGCGCTGCTCGGAGGATCGTCTGGTCGACTCCGGCATGTTTCTGCTGGAGAACGGCCAGTCCATGTTCCTGTGGCTGGGTCAAGCCGGCCCGCCGGACCTCATCCAGAGCATCTTCAACATGCCCTCCCTCGCCCACCTGCAGGGGCTCACGGTCAGAATAATAACATGCATTCTATAAGTCAGTTAAAAACTGTTTTTAGTAGAGGTTGGATGAGGCGTTAGGGGACGGAGAAAGAATTTCAACGAGAAACGCTACTAAATGTCTTATAAAATCCATCATCTGAGTACGATCCAAAACAAAAAGAGAGATCAGTACAAAGCAATCAAGTCAACTTTAATCGGATCAAACACATAAACCTCGGTTCAGACATTTATTTTGAAGGCGGAACTCAAATAACTCGGAGGAGCAGGAATGTGTCCAGAAGGTCAGAATCTTAATCCAGTGTAGTTTTTGAGGAATCGTTGTAAATCACAAGAGTTCATCTTCACATAAATAGAGAACGATGACTCGGTGTTCAGTTACGCCTCCCGGTGTTTACCGGCTTATTTCTGTCTGTTTTTCTGACTGTGTTTTTCAGAATACTCTGCCAGAGCTGGACAACCCGCTGTCAAAGAAGGTTCGATCCGTCATCAGCGGTATGCTTGAGAAGAGGCCAAACTCCATGAATGTAGGTTCTTAAGATGGAGAAAAGGAAGAGTGAATGAAAACAGGTGTACCGGTTTTCAACCAGTCTGACGTACGGGGTCACATGTTCTGCTCTACACAAAAACAAGTACCTTCGGAAACTTTAGCCCTCCGTAACCCTCAGATTTGACCCAGAATCATACATTCCTGCATCAAAATAAAGATTCATTCATACAGGACTTAACCGAGAGTTTGGTCACGTTTTGGTTGAAGAAGTTCACTGTGGATGGATAGTTCTCCGCAGACACTGAATCTGATGAACAAAGATGAAGAATTATGATTAAACGCGTCCTACTGTGGTCGACCCGGTTGAATTTGGAGATCTGATCAATGACTGGATCATAAATATTTAACGCCCACACAGGAAACACTTTTCTGAAGTAATAGTACGGACGAGTGTAGGACGACACCAATATTTAGAGTCGTCATAAGTCTGAAATCTGTATGTAAGTAAACAAATATCAGACCTCAAATAGGTTCAGAGAAACATCTGTTACACGATACTGATTCATTTCCTACCCTTCATTTACCTTTAAGCCCTTTTTGTCAATGTTTTGAATATTTTCCATTAGAAGTTAGCATAAAAGTCACCAGTTATATCCTAGTAAGTAGTATCTTAGTAATTTTACAACATAATGCAATGTGTAAACTTACTGTTATACCCTAAGTGAATGAATAAACATCAGGTTGGTTGATTTTGGTAACAAACAAGGGTAGAAAACAGAAGAACTCTGCCTCCCTCTAGTGGGGATGAAACAGAATACACCACAACGCCGTACATTTTTATATTTTTACATTCATTCCTTCAAAAACTTGAAAAATCAATTTGTGCACATAAATGTATAATCTTGGGGAAACATAAAAAAAAAATTTAACTCCCTTATTTCCAATAACATTTTTATTTTTCCATATATAGAGGGGACCTACTTTCCTCAGCCAACAAGGATATATATTTACTTTTGTACGCAAAATGGAAGGAATTGCATGCTATTTGACCCAGAGGTGGGTTTTTGCATATCCTAGAGATGATAATCATGCTAATACTAATAATTATCTCTTAACCATTATGAGATAGGGGAGTATTGGAGTTTTTTTGGCTGTTAGGCTTTGGCAGAGTTTTCCGTTCTCTGAGTTCCTTCCAGGTTCAAATGAAGCAAAAACACACAGAGACAAACAATCACAGCAGGGAGATGTTTACGGTTAGAGCAGTAGAACATTTATGTGAAGTTACATGTCCGGTGGAGAACGTTTTGAAGCACGGAGGCTGAGATGATACACCTCTGCTCACCTTTATTAGGACAGGATCTCATTTGCCTTCTTTTTTCTCACCTCTCAGCTCCAAATCGTGAAGCAGAAGGACAAACCGGAGATGATTTTCCGTCAGTTCCTGGTGGAGGACAAAGGCCTTCACGGCGGGGCGTCGTACATGGACTTCCTTTGCTACGTTCACCGAGAGGTCAGGCAGCTGCTCACTTAACGTCTGACAACTGGCCTCGGCGTGCCCCTCCCGACTAGCCCGGGAGAAACGAGGCATCCAAACGGACCAACGTACAGATCTCACAGCGGTTGGTGTCACTCGGCTTTATTTGAATCCTCAAGGAGAGAACGTGTTTTACACAGACGGGGAGAGAGACGAGAAAGAGAGAGAGAGAGAGAGAGAGAGAGAGAGCCGTTTGAGAAAACCAACCCTGAGAATCCAATGCTGCCTTTCCAACTATTATATATACGCACAGTATGATCCTCAAATAACCCACTCGTTCCCCGAGGGACCCCTCAGGAGAACCAGGCAGATGAAATGGACACGTCCGGCATTTCCTGATGGACTGTGGAGAGCGGAATGACCCCCCCTACCTGAGGAGGGAAGATATATATCTGTGAGGAATCTAAACATGGTTTTTCATTCCTCGCTGTAGATTTAGTGCCGAGACAAAAATGGGGGTTATTTGTGGGCGATACTGTTTTTACACTTTCACCTTTTAAACTTTAAATAAATGTAAGTAGGATTCGTAACAGCTGATTTTAAGATTTTTTTGATTTTTTTTTTTAAAGATCGCAAATTATTTAAACAATATAGGAATCTCAAAATCTTATCATCACACTCTTGCCGTTCTAGTGGGCGTGTCCTCCGTTCAGGTTCTTCAGAACCTAGCAGGAAACATTGCTGGAATAAAAGCCACAGCTGCCAGAAAAGTGAAAATCATTCCCATTATTAACACTTTAATGTCTTCACCACGAAAAAAAAAAAAGTTTTTTTTTTAAATATTTATTTCTTATAAATGTTGTCTAAGACGTTCTAAATTTTCAATAAATGAAAAATCGCTTCTTTTTAAACAGTGAAAAAAAAAAAAATCTTGTGTCTTATAAATAAGATATGAAAAATCTTACAAGTCTTATAAAAATGCCAAGAGAAAGACTTTTGGGAATGAAATTTTTGCATTTCATGAAAAATAAGTGAATAATTAATGGATTTATTACTACGCATAATTACGCATTAGCGTAAGTTTGATAAAACATGTATTTAGAAAACTATTCGATCCTTATCAAACTTTTTTTTTTTCATGCTTTAATACTCCCCAAATAAAATCCTACTAGTTGAAAAGGTCCGTCTCAGTAGCCATGTTCAAGGCCTCCTCCTCGGTGGTCCCTTTGACCTGTGGTGTCCCCCCAGGGCTCCGTCCTTGTCCCCTTACTCTTTAGCACATGTAAATGCCTCCACTGGGTCACATTATGAACACGTTTAATCAGAAATAGAGCTCAAGTAAACAACCGGGCTGGACATTAAAGGATTAAACCATGATTCATGTGTCTCCAGCACAAAAAGAAAACAATCGCATTCTTGGAGCATGTTTGTCAGAGATATGATCTTCAATGACGCAGGAGATGTTTTGTTGTTCCGAGGCTATAGTAAAATGAACCCAGCTGTTGCTCCACGTAGAGCAAAATCTGCACGTGTCAGGAATGTAACTTAAAAGGGAAACTTATGGGTGACTACATTTTAAAGTGTATAGAATAAATATATAAAAAAATGTTTGTTTTTTTCTAAATCTGTCAGATAACAGTAGAGCCAAGAAAAAAGGGATCTCTTGTTTCCGGGTTGGTTCTGGTTGCTCTACGAGGATCAGTGCCAAGAGTCAGATTTTTCATTCCAAATTCAGTCCAATCGACTTAAAAATGTTCTATTATGGTTAAATTACTTCTATTCTTGACTTTGGGAACAGTTACATTATCATTACTGTGTTTTTAACGTCTACTAACAAACTACGACAGACTCGTCTTATTCATGTCGGCCCACAGAAGGTTGTTCTTTTAGTACGTGATGTAAACAACTTGTGTTTTCAAAAATATTACCATCTGCCTTAAGTTGATTTAGAAGTTGTTAAAATATATATAAATGTATATGTATACATACTTGTATATATACTTGTATATGTATATATATATACGTATATATGTATATATACTTGTATACGTATATATATATACATATATAAACATATATATATACGTATGTATATATACTTGTATATATGTATATATATATGTGTATATATACTTGTATTTGTATATACGTGTATATATATATATATATATATACATATAAACATACATATATATACATATGTGTATGTATATATATATATGTATGTATATATATATATACATAAAGGTTTATATATACATGTTAATATATAGATATACACATATATATATGTATATATACATATATCACTGCATATATATATGTATATGTATGTATAAGTATACATAAATGTATGTGCAGATCTGTGGCTGATTCAATCTTTTAGGTTTGTATGAAAACTTTATCTCAGGAATTTGATTCCCAAACTATTTCAAGTCTGAAGTGGTGAAATTTTTACTGTTTTTTTTTTTCTTTCATTGTTTTTTTTTGTAAAGTCTTTCTTTTATTCAAAGCCCTTAACAAAATTTGACTGAATTAAAATTTTTGAAATGACTCACGGCGACCCGTCAGTCCAGTAAATTGTTTTTAAAGATGACCATGTTTGTGATTATTCAACACAGAGTTATTTTTGAATAAAATATATTCAATATTTTTTATCATCTAAATTCCTTGTAGGCTAAGGCTACAGTCTGTTATCTGAGGTTTTAAACATGCCAACGTCAAAACTGCTGACAGTGTTTAGATTTTAAACAAACACGTCTTTGGGCTGTTTCCGTCCTCGTCTGTCCTCTGCCTCTTCCTCTTTCACATCAAACAACTGCATGTCCTCTTTCATCACATCCACAAACCTCCTCTTTGGTCGTCCTCTTCCTCTCCTGCCTGCTGCTCCATCTCCAGCATCCTTCTACCAGCAGATCCACTATCTCTCCTCTTCTTCACGGGTCCAAACCATCTCAATCTGTCCTCTCTGACTTTGTCTCCATGACGTCTAACCTGGACTGTCCTTCTGATGTCTCCTTTCTAATCCTGTCCATCTTCCTCACTCCCAGAGAACATCTGAACATCTTCAGCTCTGCCTCCTGTCTTCTGTTCAAAGCCCCCGTCTCCAAACCATCCAGCAATCTTCCCTTCACTCCTGCTGCTCCTCTTCTGACTCAAATGCACTCTTCTCTACCCCCTCCACCCTGCCTGCACTCACTTCTTCACCTCTTTTCCACACTACCCTATTACTCTGACAGTTGAGAACATAGAAAATTAATTGAGCTATTTCCTTTCTTTCCAATTCAGCCTAGGATTAAAAGAATAGAGGATAGGGTGTCAGACCCTAATCCCACCACTAGAGGGCATCAGGCAACTTCTATCAGGAGGACCAGGTTATGTTTACAGCCAATTACTTCTGACTTTTCTGAAGATTGTTTATAGAAACACGAGGAAAACAAACAGTTAGTCGTTGCATCCTCAAGCATTTCATGTCAAACTTATTAAAACATCCACTGGTGTCAGAATCACTCATATAAAACACTTCAGGAGGATAGAACTTCAAAGTGTGTTCTGCAAATTAAGATTCCCTTCTCTCCAGAAAAAAACGTTAAGTAGTACAAACTTTTAATATAACTTCGATTATCGGGGCTACATTTCACAGTGATGTGTGACATTCAAAAAAAATATGGAAACCTGTGTCTACAGCCTGGTTTGAAGTCATTTAAGACAACATGTAGTTGTTTGAGTTGTACCGTTTATTTTCTCCCTTCTGTCAGAGACTCTGGAGGTTTGGATATTATTTACAGAGGGAATGTAGAAATCCGTCATTCTATTCACAAAGTCTGTTAATACAACCATGAGGATATGTTGTGAATATGCTGCAAAAAAACATTGATTTTTTAGATTTCTTATATCTTCGACATGTCAACATATATAAAACAGAACATTTTGCAAACAGTAAGGCACACAAACACAAATTGAGGAGAGAAAAAAAATGACAGGTTTGATACTTTTCTTTATGGAAATATTACGCATTACTTCGACTAACACGCCGAAGAAAATATGCTAAATCCCTTCAGTGAAGGAATGAATGACTAACCTGGCCTTAAGGATTGTTTGCACACTTTTAAGAAAGTGTGAGTAAAATGAGATGCAAAAAATATCTTTATTGTCTAGACCCATGATCTTCAATGACATTTTTTTTCTAAACAAAATCTAATTATTGCTTCAGGTAACTAAAGCATTTTTTTCTGGCCATATTTGATATTTTTAGCTTCATCTGTTTGAGTAGGAACCCAGAGGTTGTGAACAATGACTTCCTGTTTCACTGGGGTATAAATATGAGGTGACACAGGCCGGATTCTCTCCAAGGTTCTTCAGTGTAAGACCAGAGAACACAGCAATGACGTGCAAAGAAAAGTTGGAAGCTGGAAGAGGACGTGTCTGCAAACTGGCCCAATACACTGAGGAGGATAGTTCGACTGGCAAAAGGTCAGAGGTCAGCTAAATCTGGGGTTCAGAAAGTCTCCCTAACCACCATCAGATGGCGTCGACACCAACACCAGTTGTTTGGGAGGGTCGTAAGAAAAAAGCCTCTGCTGTCATCAGCTCACAAGATAAAGCTCCTACAGTTTGACAAACGCTACTGGGAAGTTCACTGAAACAAGGTCAGAGGTCAGAGGAGAGCAAAGTACAGCTTTTTTGAAACAAACATCTAAGATGGCTGTAGCGTAGCAAGAAAGAAAGCCATAGAGAAAAGCCTCTCATACCCACTGTGAGGTCTGGTGGTGGATCTCTGGTGCTGTGGGGCTGTTTTTCTTCCAAATGTGCTGGACATCTTGTTAAAAGACATGGCTCCATGGACTTCATCAAACACCAGCAGATACTGGCTGAAGACCTAAAAGTCTCAGTATGGAACCTTAAAGTGGGCCGTGGTTGGACCTTCCAGCAGGACAATGTTCTGAAGATCACCTCAACATCAACCCAAGAAGGGTTCAGAGATCACAAAATAAAGGTTCTGCCATGACCATCCCAGTCACCTGACCTGAACCCCACAGAACATCTGTGGGTTGTGCTGCAGAGGAGAATCCACAAGCGTGGACCTCAGAACCTGAAGGAGGTGGAGAGGTTCTGTAGGTTGAATGTTCTCAGATCTTCTCCATGTGTCCTCAAACCTCAGAAGGAGACTCGGGGCTGTTTTTATTGAAAACATTTAGATTTTTTGTGTATAATTGTAATTAACGATGATGGGTAAGGACAATTCAAGAATTGTTTTTCATCTCATTTTTACTTGATGTTTTAAGTAAGTCACCGTTTTGTCAACATCTGATACTTCCTGTATTCAATATAATCATTTTGGTAAAAGGAGGAGAAATCATCTACTTCAATGCCGTCCAGATGCTTCTGTCAATGATCCGGTAGTTTCCAACCGGCAACTGGAAGTCCGCAACGGAGCCTTGAATCCAGCGGGAGGAACCGGTCGGGCTGAGGAGGAACCGGTCGGGCTGAGGAGGTCCGGGCGGCTGGCCTTCACCCACAGGGTGAGGAGGATCACAGCAGGAAACGTTTTACCCAGTGACCCAAAAATGATGCCTATAATCATACCAACAAATCTATAAACCTGAAACTGAGAGCAAACGTCCATTTAATACTGTACAACAGACAATCCTTTGTACAATAACACTTAATAAATACCTCAAGCATTTCAACTAAAGTCCTAAACTGTGCTTCAGAAACAAAAGTACAGACATTCTGATGGATGGAGTACTTTACAGAGACGATACATACATAATAAAGTTAAAGGAAATACACGGGAAGCAGCATTTATCTTATGACAAAGATCATCTAATGTTCTATTTACGGTAAATATAGCTACCAGTGTGCTTCGATTGACAAACCAGCCACATTATGGTCTGGTTTTGACATCACAGCAGTTCTTGTGTCGTCTCTCGTCCTAGTTGGCAAGTAAACAGAAAAAAAGTTTCTCATAGAGATTTTATCTTATGCTTTTATCTATAGTATGTACAGTTCAAGATGGTACTTTTTTTTTTTTTCTCAAAATTCTTCCATCTCAGAACAATAAACCAGACCAAAGACGTTCGCTAAGTCGGGTAGGAACACTCTGGAATAGAAAGCCGCGCCGGAATGCCGTGGCCGACGTCAGGTGTTTGTTTGTTTGTTGCCATGAGAGGTCACAGTGATTACACTAAGTGGGGAATAAATCGGGTGGAGGCTGAATGAGAGATAAAAGAGCTCCTTTCAGGAGAAATGTCTGCCCGTAACGTCGGAGGATGACACGGACGCAGATGTAAAAAGTCTTTCATTTTGGAAAATCCAATCAATTCTGCAGCAAAATTCAATCTTCTTTTTTTTCCACCTCGGCTCTTTATGTAATCATTTATTTCATGAAATGTTCAAAAGGCAACTAACTCCAGAGTGTTTGCACCCCATTTCCCTCTCCTACCCGTGGCCCACAGTAATGAATGATATTCTTATCTACGGTCCAAAGTCTGCATAGCACACTGTACACGGTTTGAGTCCAAGTCAGGTACTGGGCCGAGTCAAAGGTGACGATCTCTTCCGAAGTTTCCACGAAGTTAAAGGACATTTTCAAAGAGGTGCATTGATCGCATGATGTTTTCATCCTGTGCACAAAAACATGTCATAACAATATAATTAGAATCAATGTAATAACATACATTGTAATAACATTGTTATAACAATATAATTAGAATCATTGTAATAAGATACATTGTTATAACAATGAAGTAAGGCTCAACGTAAAAAAACAAAGTTGTTACATGATCATAACAAATGATGTCATTACAATGTCACAAAAATAATAATTACAGACAATTTAATAACTGCGATTAGAAAAAATGTAATATCAATGTCATTAAAACACTCTGGGTTAAAAACATCTCAGTTTCTGTTCATTTGGTAACTTAATGCTGGGTTTAAAAGGGTTGTTATAACATGCATACAACATGTTGGGTTTTGTTTCCTGCCCCCAAAAAGGTAGAAATGACTGTTGTTAAATTAAAATGAGAAAATTCTGAGTTATTAGTATTACATGACAATGGTTAAAAATCTTATATTTTAGTTTATAAACATTTATTCCAGCTTTGAAGAAATAATTCGATTGCTGGAAATGCTGGAAAGTTAGCGAGTGAGCTAGCATAATTTTTTTGAGTGAGTATAAAAGGAAACAATGTAATAACCATGTCATAACCATGTAATAACCATGTAATAACAATCTCATAACCATGTCATAACAATGTAATAACCATGGAAAGTGTGGCAACACTTAGGAAAAGCCCTGTGTCTGGATATCCGGCTTACATTTTGGCAACAGTCGATGAACTCATCTATGGTTACCACTCCGTCTTTATTCTTGTCCATCTTCTGTAAGAGACAGAGAGCAGTAAAAGATGAAAACGATGAAAAAGATGAAGAGGATTTTCAAAAGCCTCAATCCACACAGCTCACATCTAGAGGGTAGAGGAAATGCTGCAACACTTGCCTGAAAGAATATTTCTACGTGCTGGCGGGGCGTCTCCTCTTTGAGGACAGGATATGTGCATTTTCCCATCATGTCGTAAATGGCCTTCATGATGTCTAGCATTTCCTAGGATACAGAGAAAAAGGGCCAGTCCACATAAAATAGGATTTGGACACATATACGGTATATATATCCCCTTATAGTCAGAGTCAATCAGGGGAAAACGCAGGGGTCTGGGGGCATATCTGGGATATGCATATATGAACAGCGTAGGACTAGTTATATCTTATTTATAGTTTATTTTATAGTCGTTAGATTTTACAGACTTTGAGGTACTTGGATGACGGCTCTGAACCACAGCCACAGCAAAACTCTGCTGCTCCATGGTTTCAAAAGATATTAATGAAGTTAATAACTATGTATCCAAGCTGGCGGTTCTGCTGACGGGCCGTCGTGTTCGTGTCGCAACTCTGTACGATGATTCCCCAGGTGATGCATCTCATGTCTACTCAGGCATTGTGCTCTACGTCTCATTCGTCTTTTTCTCACGTTCTTCCTCTTCCTACGACTTCGTCTTCATCCTCAAAGTCACTGCCGCGTGACGGAACTAATTATAATTTAATAGAATTTCATGTTTTTGGTGCTCAAAGATTGGGAAAATGACATTTGGGGAATATTCTTCACTTCAGCCATAAAATGTAATTTTTTGTGTTTAATTTAATCTTGTTTACGATGATTTTTTAAAAAAAAATTTATGCTGGAGGTTAAAATAAAAATAAATACTGAGACAAATAAAAACCGGAACAGAACTTACGACCCAACATGGGCAATAAAACCACTCCGTCCTAATTAAAAGATCCTTTTTAATTACGACTCTTTCCAAACTTTGATCTACTTCTTATTGAAGCTGAGTAATTCTAATATTTCACGGTGTGAACTTTCCCACTGTTTGATTACCTCTTTAGTGATATATCCATCTTTATTGATGTCATACAGGTTGAAGGCCCAGTTGAGTTTTTCCTGGATGGTCCCTCGTAGGAGGATGGAGAGGCCCATAACGAAATCCTGCGGCGAAAACAAGAACGACTGAGAATCGTTGCAAAAACTTACAGAACTTATGACAAACGGAAAGAGAAAGCCACGATAATCACCACGGATATTAAAAGTAGGAAATGGTTCAGGTGATTCCTTAATGAGGATAATATATCAGGTTTTAATTAAACGTAACAAATCCAATATGCGGAATCCAGAGAATCGTCGGCTCATCAATTCCCCCCTAACCCTCTACTCAAACCTAAAAATATAAAATAGGGCCGGAGATATCCTTCAGTGACCTTTTTTAGTCCCATTTTAATGTAATTATTAAATCTGTTATGCAAGAATGTAAAGAAAAGGGTTCGATTTTTGTGAATAATTTGAATTAAAGATCGCGGGTTTAGACAATAAAGACATTTCTTGCCTTTCATTTTTCCTATTTTATTTAAAGTGTACCCGTAATTCCGGAGGCCACCCTGCCTCTCCATTCAAATTATTAGCCGACTCATAATTTGTGTTGGCCTTCGGGGGAACAGAAATATGAACAGAATGAATTTGCGCATTGATTTGGCGTAATGACAGTCCTAATAAGAGGATATATTCCACTCATAAATATTAATCCGGTGTTGATAGCATCCGAGGCAGACTTGCTGGGGCGTAATTAAAATCATTGCAGGTTACATAATCCTCCGGTGTAAGGCTTTAACAGCTTGCAGGGTCAAAGGTTTAATTTGTTTTGTTTTTTTAATTTGATGCATTTTTGCAGGAGATGGGTTGAATTATTCTGAAACACAGACTTTAGGGGGAAAAGAGGCGGCGAAGGGGAAATCACACATGGATCTTTTAGATAATACCAGCGTACTTGGCTTACCTCGAAACTCACAGAGCCGTTGTGATCCGTGTCGAACGCATTGAACAGGAAGTGTGCATAAGTCGAAGCATCTACGGTGAGAACAAACACAAACACGTCAAATCTGGAGAAACAACAAACCCAAACACGTCTGCTGTGACTGCAGATCAATCACCAGCAGCTGCAAATCACAACAAGTTTTATTTGAACACGTTCAGAGGGAAAGTGTTTTTTTCTCTTCCCTTTAATAGTAAGAGGACGTTGTGCTGTGAGCCATTATCTCACACACACACACACACACACACACACACACACACACACACACTGGTCTGCCTTTCTTCTCTCTGAACAGATATATCAAAGCCTCTTAACGTTTTTAGTCTTGTTCCACGAGTAGAATCTGTGCGTAATGATGAGAGCCGACAGGAAGAAACTCCAAAGCCTGCCTCTCATGCACACACTCACACACACACACACACACACACACACACACACACACACACACATACACTCACACAAAAACACACGCACACACAAAAAATCATACTAACACACGATCATACAGACGCGCACACACATACATAGATACACATAAAAAACACACTCAACCATTCAAACATACAAACACAAACACACACACATACAAAATCCCACACACACAATCACACACATACACAAAATCACACGATCACGCAAACACACACACACAAATAGACAAACACACAATCATACAGACACACACACACAAACAGACACAGACACACACGCACATACACACACACATACACACAGACACACACGCACATACACACACACATACACACAGACACACACACACGCACACGTCTTGAATAGAAGCTTAACTTCTATCCTCTGGATGTTTTTTTGTTTTTAATTACAGTTGTGGAAGAGTAGAAGACAATAGGGAGATAAGACGCCAGACTAGCTGCAAAAACAAAGCTTCGCAATCTCGGGTTGGAACGTGACACAAACCTCCTTGTGGGAAGAACTGCGAGTAGATCTCTTTGAAGGTTTCCTCATTGACGACTCCGCTGGGGCATTCCTGGAAGACAAAAAGTAATCGCACCGGTCATTCAGCCTCCGAAAATCTACCTGCTTTATTAGTCCTAGCATTACGACATGCCAATCATGGTCTTCTTCTCCTTCATCCTCACCAATCCTCCTACCTCCCCCTCATTCACACACATGTATTCTGTCTTCACTCATTTCTCTCCAGCGCATACCTCCACCTCTCCTGGTTCTCCTCCACCTTCTCCCTGCTTTCACTACAGATCACAATGTCCTCCACCAACATCATAGTCCATGGAGACTCCAGCCTGACCTCCTCTGTCAGCCTGTCCATCACCATAGCAAACAAGAAGGGGCTCAGAGCCCATCCCTGGTGCAGTCCCACCTCCAACCCATCCGTCACTCCTCCTGCACACCTCACGGCAGTCATACTGCCCTCATACATATCCTGTATCACTCCAACACACTTCTCCGTCACTCCAGGTTTCCTCATGCAATCCCACAATTCCTCCCTCAGCATCTCGTCGTATATTTTCTCCCGCCGCTTGTTGAACGTCTTTAGATTTTTGGAAGAAAATATCACGTCAGATCGATTTCACATGTTTCAAAACACATTTACGAAGAATTCCAAACATTCCCGGACGCGTCCTAAGAGACAGTCCATTTCTTTAACACTACAACAGATGTCTCTCCAAATAACTTCAGTTCGGATGTCAAATAAAGGAAAAACGCATCGTTCTTCTTCCCCACGCCGCACTCGAAAATAAAAGAGAGCTCATGGTCGCCACACGCGTTTCCATTAGTCTTTCAAGTAGGTGGGTCACAATGGCTACACTTAGCGCCATCCAGCAGTAACTAAGGAAACCAACCAAATATCAATGTTTCATTGTATTGCAGCTGACCTAGTGACCACAAATTCATGTTATTGTACGCAGTTCTCTGTGGAATAGAACCGGCAGGACTCTCCATTGGCCACAGTTGTTTAGCCAATGGACCCGAAATATGAAAAAAAAAAAATTGGATTTTAAGCCAGAGAGGGATTTTAGCTGCACATACCGTCTGTGTCCACTAGAGGGAAGTATATGCAGATGCTATAACCTTTGGCAGTGACATAAATCCACGTTTGTATTAAAAATCTAGCCTTGTGTAGCAGCAAAAGGCAAAAAATTAGGTAGAAATCCCGGTATGGGTTTGTCGAGCTAAACGAGTTAAATGGGATTAAAAATCCCAGTTTCCATGTCCAAACTTCTCCGTTCGGTGAGATGAGGTCAGAAACTCAACGTTCTGCATCTGTAATGAACATTTATTCATCAGATGTCTGTCTGAACTGCAAGTTAATAAATTAGCTCATCCTGATCATTCTATTCAGCAAAGACGACAAATATTTTATTCTCTCACCGATGAATTTTTTTTTTGGGGGGGGGGGCTTACATCAACGGTTTGCAGTTTCTCTCTGAATTTACTTCATATAACAGAGAAAGAGCGATTTTGAATCGCACTGCAATGCCTCCACACCTCCGTAGATATCCGCAGCCGACAGAGTCCCACGCCTTCGTTCGGCCATTAGCATTCTTTGGAAACGACCGAATGCTCTTACATAACACCGACGGATTCTTTTGTCCCTTTTAAAAGAAAAGGGGTCCATCAATGACGCGGAGGATGACCTTACTCGGCGATGAAGGCAGCTACTTTCGCAGGTTGACAGGATATTGAGCTTTTGGAACAAAAGGGAAATGCTCCACCTATATAGACAATATCTTGCAGGAGCCACATGTGTCTCTGGCTCTTCTATACAAGAAAATAAACAATAGGCCAAGTCAAGGTTGTTGAAGAAAACCCGAGATAAGGAACAGGCTTTGAATATAAACGCCTCAATTTTGATACAAACCAGACAGCCAGACGGGGAAAAAAAAAAAACTGCACTATTTAATTATAAATCTGCACTTTTTCATCCACAAATTAAATGTTCTATTTAAATGTGTTGGAAAACCTTCAGCTGAGTGTGTGAGAGCAGAATCATAATGTTTTTCACCGGCCTGAGAAATAAAGATCAAACCTTATTTGTTCTGCTTCAAGTCTCTTTCTGTTTGAAGGTGAGGGAGCTGCAGCGGGGGTTGTCTGCAACGGTCCCCCGACACGCGTCTTCTCTTGTCTCGCGGACCCACTTGATTATTTTGTGAGATGAGGTCAAGAATTTTTTGGTTAGTCATGGACCCAGAATGAGAACAAATGTGTCCAGACTGTCTTGAAGTCCTCGTGTCCCTAATTAAGGAAGTCTGAGAGTCTGAGGACTAAATTTGACCAGATCAGTCGAACGCCTACGTCCCCGACAGCGAGGGTATATCACCGAAAAGCCCCCCAATCCCCTGCGTTGTCCCCCCTGATTGAGCTTTTCAAATTTAATGAGACTCATAAATAATCTCAGATATTCCACACTGACAAAACCTAAATATTTTTTATGAAGTCAGCAGTCTGCTCTAGGATCAGATCCCACAACGGCTCAATAACGAAGGTAAACGCAGTGAAGTATGTTTTGTGAAGAATGGATTTGTATTTATTTGGTGTGCTGGTACAATTACCTCGTCCATGATAATAAAACCAGATGAATATAGTCTGTGAAGTTCCTCTCATAGACTTGTGAGACCATGCAGAAATAAGCAGCATGGGGAATGAAACAAACCCGCGAATAAGAGCATCGCTTCTGACGGAACGGGATTCATGAGATCTTAATCTAACGCCGGGGGCGTGACCCGTTAAAGCCCAGCAGACAAGAGAACAATATTGTGTTTTTCCCGGTAATCTGAGGTCATGAGATTTATGAATCAATAGATTCTCTCGTTACTTTAAGGTGACCTTTTGCTCAAATTCCACCTTATTTACTCGTCGGAAAAGTCGTTATATTGACCCCATCTAGACGTCTCAGTCAAAGGTCCATTATGACCTCATTCAGTACAAGCTGTCAAAATAAATGACTTCATCCGTCCACCTGCATTAAAGACACTTTATTGGCACTGGAAACGGAGAAAACGAGGACGAGCGGCCGAATGTCTCCTCTGGGGCGAGGCAGTAAGAGTATCTTCAAGCTGTTTTAAAAATGTCGAGTTTTACCGGGTTCACCCTCTGACTTTGGTCTCTTAGCATGATTAGCTTAGCATCGTATGCAGCTAAAGGCTGAAGGGGAGTTGAGTTCTGTCAGCCACGAGCCTCACTCATCATCTGGACAAAAAGAAAAATCCCCTTCTACTAGAGTGGGAATCTGCTTCTGGGTCCAAATTAAAACCAAAGCCAAACACTGGGTATTAGAAAGAAAACCTCATGTGTCAGCAAATATCGAAGACTTTGTCTCCTTATCATATCTACAGAAAAGAGAAGGATTTAAGTAGCACTGAATGAAAATTGACATGGTCGGGTGGAGTATCTGATATCCTCTCCATCAGTCATCAGTCAGGCAGAACTTGTGTCAAATACAAAAGCCATCACTTGAACGCCTCTTGGCTTTTTTTTTTACTGTGTCTCAAGTGGAAGCGCACTAATGGGGGGGCTTTGCAGGGGCTGGATGGAGTGCGGGCTCGACGGACATGAAAGCCTCATGGGAAGTTCACCATCGCGAGACTCTCGCTATCCTCCTCTCTCCCACTGCCAGACAATTTGGGTTGAGTTAATTCTGGGTCATCTCATTACACTACAGAGGTGACAGTATTTCATAGTGGCTGCTCTGGAGGTCTTTGACCCGAATGTTCATCAGCAATCTTCCTCAACGTGGTGAAGAAATTACCTAATTATCGGCACCACGGCCAATAATGGGCGGTCTTTGCAATTTCCTGCGTTTAGCACAACTGGACCTGATAACGTAAAGCTTAAGATCCAGTATCAGAGTAGATACTGGACATTGATTTAAAGTAGAGGTACTTCAAGTTAAAGTCCCCAGCTAGAAAAGAAGTAGAAAAAGAATAAACCAAATGAAATCAAAGGAAAACATGTTGTTTGATGTGAGAGAGAGAGCGAGCGAGAGCGAGAGCGAGAGAGAGAGAGAGAGAGAGCATTACGTATGGTGGCGAGGCTCCGTGTGGCCCCTTCACTCACGTTCTTGAATCCGCGGTAAAGGATCTGCAGCTCCTTGCGGGAGAAACGTGTCTGGGCTTCGAGCGTCTCCAGGCCCTCGGGGCGGTGGCGGACTGCAGATAGTTCCAGCTCATCTTCAACGCTGTCTGGAGAGGGGGAAGGAAAAAGGTCAGACGAGAACAGACACCGGTGGGCGCATTTTACAAATTGGCAATTAAGAGCCCAACTAGCACAAATAACTGTTGGAAAAAAAGATTTTCTTCCGGCCTGGAACATCTTCACATGAAACGGCCACAAATTCTCCAGGACCTTGTTGATAAAAAAAGACAACTGGGCCTAACACTTTCGACCCACAGCAGGGGTAAAGCCCCCGAAAAGCCCGGATTGAACTCCTCAAATCAAATGGGAAGTTATGTCAAGTAACAGCCTTTTTCAGAGAAAAACTCCCCCTGGTGGGTGAAATATGAACTATTTGAGTAAAATATGATAAAGACAAGATAGATCTCCTCAAGTCCATTGATACGCACCAAATTTAAACTAAATCGGACGGTTAGGAAGTTCTGTCTGAAAAAAAAAGTTTTTTTTTCATGAAAAATTCCCCCTAATGAGTAAAATATGAAAGATTGGAGTAAATTATAAATTCATTAACAAAAACGGTGTTTTTTGTAAAAAAAAAGAAAGAAAAGAAGCTCCCGTAGTGACAAGATTAGGAGTTTTGAGAGTTATACACGATATTTACACGATGGATCTCCTTGATTTGATTCGTCAGCTTTGACGATCCAATAACATCTCCCTCTTTTCTTTTTTCGATATAATGAAGTCAAGGGATTTAAACCTTTATCTCATTATAGTTGGCTTTTTGCATATATTATTGCACAAACCAGGGAGAAAAACAAAATCAGGGAGCATCCTTCCTCACTTCAACAAACATGTCAGGAGGGGTAATTAGAGCCTCATCATGGAGGAGGGCAGCTGAACCCTCTGAAAGTTTTTAATAGGCCTGTAATGATGGCAGATGTTCTTTGAACGCCGTCAGCGACTGAACTCTGCTCACAGCACAGCGTTTGACTCGTCTGGTCTCTCGTTGGCGCGAGGCTTCTCACAGACCTGAAATGTGACACAGCATGTAAATACCTCATTAGCGCCGAGGGTCTCATTGTGGCCCGAAGAGAAAAAGGCCACATCTTCTAAAGGAACACAATTAACCTTCGGTTTTGGTGCTTGAACTTTGTATTAGGAGATAATGTTGCGGTGGCTGGGCAAGGAGCTGAATCCTGAGGCAAAGCTCTCAATTTACCCGTCCATCTACGCTCCAACCCCTCAGGAGTTCTGGGTAGTGACAGGAGGAATGAGGATGCTAGCGGGCTGAAATTAGCTTCCTTCTTAAGGGGGGCGGGGCTCAGAGAAGGTGTGGAGCTCTGACAACTGGAGGGGGCTTAGAAGGAGCCAGCTGAGGCTGTTCGGGCATCTGATTAGGATTGGGACCCCCTGGGCGGACCCAGAACTCGCTGGAGGGACTATATATCTAAATTGGTCAGGAAACCCCTCAGGATCCCCCAGAATGAGCTAGACAGTGTCTCTGGTGAGAGGGACGCGTGGAATCCCCTTCTCAGCCTGATATGAGACCCCTCATAAGCAGAAGGAAATTGAATGGAAAAACATCTTGTGTAAAATAAGAGAATCATTTAATCTCATATAAAAAAAAGAATCCAAATGTCCAATTTTAGCCCCAAAACACTAAATGTATCATAATTGGTACTTGATTTTTTAGACATCTCTAAATTAGATGTAGGAATAGTTTTTAATCATTAAAAACAGCGATTATAAACAACCAGATACGTGCAGTACAGAGGTGATCCACCAGGGGGCAGAAGGCCTCAGAAGACCTACTACTTTTACCAATTTTGATAAAGTTAAAGCAAGAAAAATCTTCAAATTCTTACTGAAACTTCAATATAAATATTTGATGGATTGATGTTTAATCAATTCAAATTAACTATCTTATTATAAATACAATATGTTGATATGAATATTTATCTACAAATCCATCAATAGTCGTTAGAGAACAATAAACAGATGATGAGAGAGAGAGAGAGAGAGAGAGAGCGAAAGAGAAAGAGAGAGAGAGAGACAGAGAGAAAGAGAGAGAAGAACCAGACTTGCTTTGATTACTGGAGGACGACTTTCTGGCTGAGGAGCATGGAAAGAGCCTCATGAGTCGAGCTCTCACGCCGCGCTTGTGGACAATCTGAGGGTAACCTGGGAAATATAGCATCAAGTCTTACGGTTACCCTGGCAACCACTGTAGCAACCGAACACACAGGAGGGTCTTGGGCATGCAGGAGAGGGGGTGGGGGCTGGGTGGGGATGGCTCAGTTGGTTCTTCAGGACAACAGCATCGTGTTTTTGCACTGAGCACTAGCATTAGCTCTGAGCTATTTCACCTTGCTTCACTTTAAAAAAGGGCGGGAAGATGATTTCTAGCCATTTGCTTTACCCGCAAAGTCGTTAGCATTCAGCATTTGAATCGCCCCCTGTGTCGTTGCGTTAAGAGACCAGCTAACTTTTACTGTACAACTCAGATTACTGATTATTTTGTAAAATTAAAGAGGTGACATGGGTTAAATGCTAAAGTTAGCATGCTAATAAGCTCACAACGACAGTGTTACCATGTTGATGTTTAGCAGGTTATCTTAACCACGAAGAGCGAAACACAAGCGTGCATCTGAGGCAAAAGGAAAAGTCAGTTTTATCTGTGTTTTCTTTCACTCCAGTGCAGCTAATAGGTGTTGAAGTGTTTGATTGGATAAATGGATTGTAGAAAACATGGAGGATGAGGAGGGGCGGTTCACACCGCCCGCACTGAACACTGAAAGATACATGTTTGTGTCTCTGTGAGCCTCAGAAAACTCACAACTATTCACGTCACATCTTCTACTTCTCCTTTACAGCATTTATCAAATTACTTGATCAGGAATGGTGTGCTGTTAGTTTTAGTAACAATTCACAGAACAGGTTGGCAAAGATCACCAAAAAAAAAACTGCATCAATTCTCATAAGAAAAAAATGCAATACTACAACTATACTACAAATATTTCTGATGTTACTAGTATTAATGCAGTGAAACAGTCCAGGTTTGTACAATGAAACAAGGAAGTAGTCCAGGTTCACACAATGAAACAGTCCATGTTCACACAGTGAAACAGTCCATGTTCACACAATGAAACAGTCCATGTTCACACAGTGAAACAGTCCATGTTCACACAGTGAAAAAATTCAGGTTCACACAGTGAAAAAATTCAGGTTCACACAGTGAAACGGTCCAGGTTCACACAGTGAAACGGTCCAGGTTCACACAGTCAAACAGTCCAGGTTCACACAGTGAAACAGTCCAGGTTCACACAGTGAAACGGTCCAGGTTCACACAGTCAAACAGTCCAGGTTCACACAGTGAAACAGTCCAGGTTCACACAGTGAAACGGTCCATGTTCACACAGTGAAACGGTCCAGGTTCACACAGTGAAACGGTCCAGGTTCACACACTGAAACAGTCCATGTTCACACAGTCAAACAGTCCAGGTTCACACAGTGAAACGGTCCAGGTTCACATAGTGAAACGGTCCAGGTTCACATAGTGAAACGGTCCAGGTTCATACAGTGAAACAGTCCAGGTTCACACAGGTGCTTCAATATCATCATCAAGCAACCTTTAACATTTCTTGAGAAATTTTCTGATTAACCAAGAATTGATTTTCCGCTCCTTCTTTCTGCGTTTCTGGGTTTCGGTCCTTCTTTGACTCGGTTCTACAGCCGTGGTTCAGACCGGCCTAATTACAGCATCACTCCAAGTAACCTGCAACTAGTTCACTGGGTTAAATTACTTATTGCCAAGTCTCCTCGCACATTGTAGGTCACCGGTAGGAAACCCGTGCTCTGAAAGGGATACGGCGCCCGAGACCTCACGGCAGAGAATAATTTAAGACCTCATCAGGTGTCGACTCCTTTTAGCCCAGGAAAAACAAACATGCCGTCCCTCAGGGCGAGAAGTTTGCTTCGTGAAAAGACTGGCAAAGTGAAGCAGACAAAACATAGGGGAGTTTTTATTCTATTCGTCAGCACTGAGTATAGAAGTTATCAACCGACACGTTCACAGACTTGCCTCAAAGCACATAAGCCCATTTCCGCTCCCGCCGCGGGCCGCTCTGAAAGATTTAGTGTGAGGTTTGATAGCAGCGCTTTGCTTCAGGAGGAGCTGCAGAGCGCTGCCAACCAGCTGTCAATCATTTCAACGCTCAATGAGTTTCAAGGATGTAATCACAGGTTCAAAAAAATAGAGGAGGCAGAGCTCACGGCGTGTAAGTGACGGGACATAGTGCCCAGATGGCTGATGGGTAATGTAAGAGGTCGCTGTGAGGCTGCAGGATAAAGGAGAAATGATATTATTCAAAACAGAGGTGTGAGAAAATTGTTGCATAAATCTGCAGCCTGGTCGGGCAAAATCGATCCAGTGAAAAATGAGAAGAAGAGTGAAACTAGAGCGAGAGAAAAGTTAAACCGGATTTAAAGATATTTAATTTCAAGTTTTAAGTTTGCACATAAATTTGGCATAAATATACAAAGATGATTACCATAATTGAGGATTTCCTCCCAAAAAGCCCCCAATCCTCTGCATTGTATCGGCAATTGTGACTCATTAATGATCTCAAAGAGTCGATATTGACGCAACCTAACTATTTATGCAAAGTCAGCAATAATCTCTAAGTCGCATAGTGACTCAATGATGAAGATAAATACAGTTAACCAGTTTTTTCTGAGCTCAGAAATAAAAAAAATGTGCAGAATTCCAAACCTAATCCTAAAACAGATTTTATTGTGTTGTTGTATATAAGCTAAATTTATAATATTTACCAATTATATGAATTATAATAGTGAAGGTTCTCAATTCAAAAGTTGTGAGACACTCAAAAACCTTAACCTCCGTCTCAGTGTGGCCCCACTCTGTCTGATAGCTGCTTCAATAGTCAACAGTCAGATAGCGAACATCAGATTAATCACTCGCCAATGTTTTAGTCTTAGCATTATACTTTTAAGTCACTATCCAGGAACCCCAGTCAGCTACAGGGCCGCTAGCTTCGCTAACAGGAGCTAAGACATCAGCTAGAGCTGCGAAAATAAATCATATCATAATCCTTGTTTGATCCTGAGTAGAAAATTTGTACTCCGCCCATAAAACTCTCTGCTGCAAAGCAAATCAAGCACACCCCAAACCACTGTGTGACCAGTCCAGAGCGCTAAATAAAATGAGATGCAAAAATGACTTTATTGACTACGAACTATACAACTTTGTACAACATACTGGAAATATCAAAGCGAAAATTAAATGTCTGAACGGGCAGAAGACAAAGGTATTGTCCCTCAAATCAAAAGTTCTTTTAGAACATCTCAGATTTAGAGTTGCGTCTGCGCTGCAAAGCGAGACAACATACTTTTTGACAACTCTACGATAAATAACATAAATCCATCATTTCAGAAGAAAAAGGTCCGATCAGGAAGTCGGGATCCAAAGGTTATCGTGATCCAAAGAAGACTCCGGACATAAAGCTGTCAAGCTAAAATCTAATTTCGGCATATTTATCCGAAAGTGTTCGCAGTTAAACCCACGGACACAAAACAGACGTTTTTAAAGCCCCCGGCTCAGATTTGGCACGACGTACCGGGAAAAAAAAAGTCTTTCTGTCGGCGTCAGGCGAGCAACTGCTGGCGTCTTTCATGAAACAGTAACTGGGAGGTTTGTGCGACATGTCTTCCTGACATCCTCTACCGTCCTGAGTGGGAAAGAAAGAAACATCTGAGGTTGAACTAAATGGATTATCCTCTCGTCAGCCGGAGATGTTGGGCTTGACGGCATGTTTGGAGGGACGCAGAGACATAAAGGTTTCTTCAGAATTATCGGCATGGTTTTAAAAAAATGTGTCAAATGAGATGCAGACATGACTTTATTGTCTACGTATATATTTACCATCTTGAATTTTTTCATAAAAATCTAACTTTCGACCCAAGTAACAAAATTATAAGAAACTTTACATTTTGAACCTCGAACAAGTATATTTTTTATTCAGCCACAATTATTGTCAACCTGCATTTAATATTTTTGCTGGAGAGTGTTTTGCCAGTCGAACCATCCTCCTCGGAGTGTGTGGGGTCAGTTTGTGGACACGTCCTCTTCCAGGCCGATCTTTAAGTGTGGGCCACGAATGTAATGTTTTTTTTCAATCTAAAAAAAAATCTTTAAATTAGATTAAAAGTTTGATTTTGTGAATAATTTGAAAGATCGCGGTTGAGGACATTTTTTGCATCTCAGTTCACTCATTTTTTTTTTTTATAGGGTTCCAATATTTCTTGGAGGTCAAGGACAGTGTGGTGGGTTTCGGCTCATTCTTCAGCGGCTGAATGACGATTTAGTTGGGGATCTATTGCAAATATTAGAAGTGTGCAAACCAAAGGAGACGATCTATTCTAACTGACGGATTGGTGAAAAAGCTGAATGAACACAAATGCAATAAAAACGGATCTGTAAGTTGGACTAAAGCAGAGTATGAGCGAAACAATCAGTGCCGGAAAAGAGCGTCTGTCTGATTATTGTCTGCCCTTTCAGTTTATCGATAAAGCAGATCTGGAGTTTAGAGGATAAACGTTAAAACAGCAGGTGAGTGTCTGAAAGGTACAACATAAAAAAAATGTATGTAAATAAAATAATGTGCTGTGTTGTCCTGAAGAATTGAATAAATGAAGCACACACAGAGGATTCTACACATCGGATTCATTCAGTCATAACATGCACACATGAAGTCATGCCGTACTTTTGCCTTCCTTAAGAGAAAATGAAAAAAAGTGAAAACCGCCATAATGCCAGGATGTGGCTGAATGTAAAGCTCATCGGAGATGTAGCTTAGCCTGCAGCAATACAAGAAAATGAGATTGAGTTCTGCTTGTAGCTGACAAGGCTGCTAAAAAAAAAACTGAAACCCAGTAAATGAAAGTAAGGATATTAACCCAACATAATGAATCTCGGCGGATCGATACGCAAATCCCTCATGGCTTGTTATGGAAAAGTTATTTAGAGTCAAATCAAAGGGTAAAACCTCCATGGTTGTAAATCAACTGGATCCATAAACACTAAAGAGCGGATAATACATATGCAATAAATCTGTAATGTGAACAAGATGACCACCGATGGTTTTTATTCTGTTTATATGTGTTTCTTAAATAGGAATTGGAATACTTTGCGGTGCCTCAGGGGGAACACGAGATTTCTCTAAATGTTAGAGGAAACATATCTCACATAATTTCATACATAATTCTTACAATAATACGAGAAAAAAATTCAAATATACGCCAGTGAACCATATTTTAATTCAATTTAAATGCATTCAACTGCCGTAAATCGCAAACATCAAACACATTCATGCTCATGAGGTGTGATGTTTGGATATACAATAAACTCAAGGCTTTATGTGCCTCCATATTAGGACAAATGTTTTTATGGGATTACCTCGTCAATCATCACAAAAGTAGTAAAAGTCCCGAAAACCCGAAAAGTCCCCTATCCTCTGCGTTCTACAATCAACTTTCCCGATTTAACCCCTTCAAAATAAAAGTGATGCTATTTCTCGTTGAGTTGATTCATATGCACCAAATTTGGACTAAATCGGACCAATGGTTAGGCAGTTATGTGTAAAAACAGTATTTTTCGTATTAAAAAAAAGCGCCCTCTAGTGAGTAAAATATCAACTTTCAGGGTAAATGTGATACCTACTGGATAGATCTCCCCGAGGCGATTCCTATTCACCAAATGTGGACTGAATTGGAATAATTATAGCAAAATTATGATAAAGCCCCACTGAAAATCAATCCAATCCTTCCTCACACGGACGTCTGTGTGGTTATAACATTCGAAAATGATTCATGAAGTAGTTTTTGAGTTATGGTGTCAACACAAAGGATCAGCAGCGGCAGCGGTTCCACAATATATCCCCCCCTTCTCAGGGATGTTATAATCCTGGGCGTACATGCAAGAAAAACTGACTTCAAATTGAGGAATATATTCTTGAAAAAGTATAAAACCACTTGTTAACATCTATAATATTAATAACTCTTGGGTCAAGTCCCATGCTCCTTTGCTGCTGAGCTTGATGCTGGTGAAAGCGGCTGCGACACAGAATCCAAAGATTGGCCTGGGGGTCCGTGTGGGACCAAAGGATTTCATACAGGAAGTTCAGAAGCCCCGTACTTAACTCGATATTCACATTAAAAAGATTAAATGGATCCACCATTGGAGAAAAACAGGTTTTAATCTGTGTGAAACGGACTGATGTTCGTCATCCGTTCGATCTGATAGACAGATGTCAGACTGAGTTCTTCAATCATGCAGTTTATCTGATCCAGCCCCTCGCCTTCCCTTTAGCACCACCGGACCAAGAAGGCGGGACTCTCGAAAGTAGGCCAGGACTCTGAGGGAGCACACAACTTATCTCCCGACAGTTAACATGATAGAGTTACAGGCAGAGGTCTTCACAACTCCAGTCCAGCCCTCAAGACCTTTGGCGAGGCTCCGTCTAACAGCTGATGGATGACTTAGTTTAATTGACCCAGTCCCAGTGACCTCTCTCGGTTTCACTTAATGCTTTTAGGAGAAGACTTCCTCTCGCACTCGTAATGTGAAAAGCCCTTTAAATAATGGAGGAGGTGAAGCACAGCTCTGTTTCACCAAACATCACCCAAGCACCCCGAGACCAGCAGCTCCTCTGAGAGGAGGCGAGGCGGCGCTCAGATCAACCACATGATAACGACGTCATCACTGATGCACGAGTCAAACCAGGCGATAAATCACCAACGATCCGATCAAACACCCGAGCCGAACCCGATCCCGATCTTATCTCAGCCGGAGCTCACTCCTAATATAGTCCTGGAAACGACACAGAGAATGTGACCAACCATCTGAGGGTATCTAGTTCATCGCCGGACTGCAGGGACTGCTGGCATCCATTTAAGGGCAAGATATGCACAAAGGAACCGGGAAACAGGTAAAGAAAAAAAAACAGGGTTACACTGTAAAAAAAATAAATGAATAAAATCTTTCTTTGGTACCACACATTCAAATTATGTAAATAATTAACTCTAAAATCTGAGTTAAGAATACTTAATTTAATTGAGTTACACCAGTTGAAGTCATTTTTTTAAACTTTTTTTTTTTTCACCAATAATTCGCTCTTTACAGTGTAGAATATTCGTGTCAAAACACACTGTAGGGATAAAATAATGTCACATTTTTGCACCGATATTATATATTTACTGTTTCATATTTTAGTTTTTTTTTAAAGAAACCATGAAAAAAGAAAAAACAATATCCAAAGGTGGGATTTCATGTTTTTTTTTTTCTTTAGGGGTCCAATCATATACTGTAAAAAGAAAATTATTGATGAACGTAAAGATGTAACTTCAATCGGTTACAAAAATGAAATGAAAATATGTTTTTTATGACATTTATTTATCACTTTTCCCCTAAGCGAGTATTTTGCAACCTAATTATATCTATATCTATATCTATATATCTATTTATTTGTTTGCGTGTGTTCATACTTTTTAAAAAACATTTCTTTCTTTGTTGTTTTTCATTCAGTCTCGTCACTTTAAAAGAACAAACGTGTTTCCAGCTGCTCAGTCAACTTAAATAATCGACAGGTTAAGATCTAAAAAAGCTGCTGTGTTTAAATGCATGACATTTAGCTGGAAGCTAACGATCGCCGATGCGCTACGCAGGCTGGTCGTAGCCTCTTTTCGATTTTGAATTTAAACTCCGCCGTCCCTCTAAAGGTCAAAGCAGTATTAGTGATGGCATCAAATTGTCATGTGGAGAAAAAACACAAACGCAGAAGCCAAAGGCTCTTTTTCGGCAAATCAAATCTGAGGCAATCAAGAAGAGGGAACCGTTTAAAGTCAGATATTTATTGGGTCAGTGGGCAGAGGACAGGTTTACTCCTCCCAGTGTTTATGTCCCAAGGCTGCCTGTTGTCTGTTGTCTGACAAATGTGACGGATACTTGGCAGCTAGAGCAATTAGCTGAAATCACAGCCAGCTAGACAAAGAACAGGGATGAGAAAAAAGGTCTGGCGGCCTGGACACTGGTGGATTTTCCAAACCAACAATAAAATTAAAGCCAGTGGCATGTTTCCTGCGAGAAGAAGAACAAACCGGCGAGTGTTGTCTGCGATTTATTGCATTTGTAGATGTGACACTATACATGCTCCATGGAACGCTTTCAGCTTGCTTCCCCGGACGGAGACCTTGGAGTAACTGGAACAGGAAGTCAAGCTTCCACTGTGGAAAGTTGAGCAAAAGTACCAAACATCCAGATCTACTTGAAGATATCATTTAAAATGATATCTCCTTAATGTGTGATAAAATATCCCTTTCCAAATGTTCCAAATATAGAAGAAACCCCGCCAACATCTGGATTGCCGGAGCAGCAAACAGCAAGAACATCTGTTGCATCTGTAGATTCAAGTTTTAAAAATATTAATAACAATGTCTCATTTTATATTCAAGTTTAAGGTCCATATACGCATCTTGCTCCCATTTGATGAGCCAAATTAAAAATTTTCCGAGGAGACGTGAAGATGAGACAGAGTCGTTGGTATTTCAGACGTTTTTTGAAAACTTTGGATTTTACCTTTTATACACCACATTAAATTTAGCTTAACATTTGCCGATATTTATTATCTTTTCTTTCCAGCACAAAATAACCTTTATGACCTGTTTATGACCTGTTAGTTATTCCAGTTATACCTTCACTATAAGACAATGTAAAAACATCCTCAACCAAAAACGTATGAAATATATTGAAAAATTAGAAAGAAAATGAAAATCCACATTTCGGACGTGAACGTAGTTAGGCGGAATTGAGATAAAATCATGTTACATGCAAATATTAACTAAAAGAAGAAGCGCAATTGAAGCCATAGACATTTTTTCGTCCTTCCAAATATGTACTATAAATTAGAAATATAGCTAGATTAAAGGCTTTAAAATGATTGTTATAGAATATATTGTTATTCCCAAAGAGTACAAACAATTTTTCCGACCCCAAAAGGGAACAGCTGATATATGTAGAAGAAGACCACGAACACAAACTCTCTATTTGGATCAATAATGTCCTGATCATGTTTTTAGCACGACCCAGTAGCAGCATGCATATGCTAAAGAGGAAGGGTCCAATGACGGAGCCCTGGGGGACACCACAGGTCCAAAGGGCGACCGAGGAGAGGGCTATAACCATATCTACGGGGAAAACCTATTCGATAAGTCATATTCTTTTGGCATATTAATGCCTGTGAGGACTTTCTAAACAGAATAATGTAATTTGATAAACCAACCAATCATGCAAAGAAATAACTCTCGTCGTTTTTTTCTTTCCTGATAAGTTTTTTTTAAAAGGGTTAAATTAAGTTGTGAATAAAAAACAATCAAAAAGTCTTTCTACTCAGACTTCAATGGAATCATCCGGGGGGACCGGTTGTTTGCTCCGCTGCCAGTGATGGGAAGCAGATCCAAAACAAATTTGAGTCCAAAAGGATTGAGAAAAAGCTCTTGTCTCAACAGCCAACTGGACCCAAGCCTGAATTATTCAATTCAGGTTAACTGCTTCAAGACAAAGACAGTGACAAAGGCAGCAGAAGCAAAAGGTTCCCTGCCAGCAGAGAGGAGACATTAGCCATGAGTCCAATCTGCTGCAGTATGTTTTGGATCACGCCATTATAGCGGGTATAATGAGTTTAAGCGAACCGATTGGATTACTGGAAATGTTTCAGGGCCCAACTTTTCCTGCCTTAAGACGGACGTCGAATTAAACGTTACGCTTTGCTCTTCAACCGTGACGGGAGCGCTGGAGGATTGATCAGGAGGTTCTGTACGAAGGAGAACAGGCTCTCATGCTGGTCTTAACGACAGCCAATCAGAGGCCCACAGCATCTGCTGGAATCTTAGGCGGTTTCAATTGCTCTCATTTTTCAGTCAGAAGTTTTCCAGTAAAAGTCGTCTCGAAAGAATAAACCCTGCTCCTGAAATGGAAGCAAAGGAGGAACTATTTTCAATCATTCTTGGGTTTCCCAGTTTGGAGCTTTCAGGCACGGAGTTATTTCTAACTGAGTCGTCTGTCTTCCAGCCATGATACCGGTCACCCAGAGAAGAACCACAATGGATCTGTGGATTTATTTCTGATGATATATCGGCATTAATATCCTGAGATTGCGAACTAAAGCTTTGGTACCGGGCTCTCCATATACTGTTATTCAGCCAAAAGATAAACAACACATCAAAACAAGGCCAGAACCACCAGAACTAAAGCAGAACTGGGTCGGAGAGTGACTTCCTGTTAACATTACCTGACTTTGTTTATTCAAAGACAACTTTTACTTTGTTTTTGGAATGAAAGAGTAAAGACTAGTTCTTTGGCTGATTTATGGTCCAAAACGTTACGAATTATTAGCAAACATTCAGAGTGATTGGTAATATTTTCATGTTTATGTAATAATGTGCTTTAATTTTTGTCTGTGAGGACCGGCTAACCTCTCAGGGGATGATGGTCCGACTTTTGATCGACTTAGTTTAAGTTAAGATCTCACTATTCGCATTTAATTGTTTCAATAAAATACAGAAGTCATCATAAAGTTTGCTTCAAATACTGCGAAATACTAGATGAAGCAAGCTAGAATGTATTAATCAGTAATAACATTATAACCACCGATAGGTGAAGTCATAATAACATTGATTGACCTCCGTAGACAGGTGGTTTGGATGTTCGGGCTGATTGGTGACTATAAGGTGTTCAGTGGATGAATACAACGTCTCCTAATCGACAAAAGGTGAGGTGAGAAGGTGAAACCACATGCTTGGACAGGTGGTTTTAATGTTATGGCTGAGTAATGAATACAAGGTTTCCATTCGTGGAATACAAGGGCTTCCTTTCGACAAAGACGAAAGTTGAGAATGTTTAACCACCTGCTTAGGACAGGTAGTTTTAATGTTATGGCTGACTGATGAATACGAGGCTCCATGTCCACAAGGGCAGAGGTCAGATTATTAAAACCACCTGTTCGGGCTGGTGGTTTTAATATTATGGCCGATTGGCGAGTATAATCAGCCTGAGACAAAGTGTAATTAGCGCTACTGTTAGCAACTGCTGCATTATTCATGATAATCTATGTCCTTGGCTTAATTATGGAACATATTGTTTCCTGATTCATGGTGCAGCCTTATTATTAATTATTTCTTTTTTTGTTAATTAAAGTCCTGAATTTGCTGAATGAGAAGAAAAAAACCCGGAAAAAAAAAACTGCTTCTATAAATTTCCTTGAAATATAAATAACACATCTGTAGCTTTGAAGCTCGGGGGCGGGGCCGGTTTATCAAAGCCTGACTTTTCTTTCTTTACGTTACAGCGTTAACGCAGAAAACAGGCAGAGTGCTCCTTTAATAAAACCCTCGTGAGGTTCACGCCGCTCCTCCCGTTGAATAACAACAGAGCCGCTGCTTCGGATGCGGCGTGCGTTTGTTTTGTTTTTTTACTGCACCCGCGCTCGCCGCTTTGATCTGGATGTCTTTTAATCAAATACGTCTTTAAGAATTCAATCTGCCTCCGGCTTCCCTTCGTGGTCCGGGAGCCTTTAAGCACTTTAATCGTCCATGTCAGATCCTTCGTCTCGGACGCGTCAGTCGTCATCCGTCGATCGGATCCCATTATCTGTGATGCTTTCATCGAAATTGATCCCTTGAGTGACGCTCGTCCGTTCTTCTTGGACCGACGGAACCCTCTTTCTTCCTCGTGTCGTCTTTGTCCCTTTAAAAGACACCGAAGGGACCTTTAATCTACAAACGAGGAAGAGGATGAGTCAATCATGTCGAAGCTCAGGGTCGGTGTCCAAAGGGTAAACGGCCCGGTTGATTGTTGTTCTTTCAATGGACATTGATTGCAGGAATCTTATTTCTGCTGGTTGCGTCCCCGAAAAGTCAATCAATCCATCAAAAGTAAATAATGGAATCGTCGACGCAGCCGTTTCTGCTGGCGTCCAAGTTCCTTCATTAAAACGCGATAACAGAAAAAACATTTCGTGGAGCATTTCCAAATTTTATAACCGCAGAGACCTCAGTGTGAGGAAGAACTGGATTTATTTTGGAAGAGGTAGGATGTATATTTCTGACACTAGGGGGAGCTTTTTCGCCAAACCTTTTTAGACCATCACTGATTATATCATGATTTACTCTAATAGTTCATATTTTACCCACTAGTGTGAGATTTTTTTTAAGAAAATACAATATTTTGCACTGACAAAGTTTTTACTCTAAAAGTTCCTATTCTACTCAGAAGGGGGAGTAGAATAGGGGGAGCGAATGTTTTATTTTTTTAATACAAAAAACTGCTTTTGGTCAACCCTATGAATTAATCAAAAACATTTTTTTATACTTAATTTCCTAACCATTGGTGCAAATTTGATGCATATGACTCGAGGAGAGGAGTGCCATCTGGTATATATCACACTTTTGTCGGAAAGTTCATAATTTACTCACTAGGGGGAGCTTCCTTTTTTATTTTACGGAAAAAAAACGCTTTTTCGGATACAACATCTTGTAAAATCAAATTAGGCCAAATTTGATGCATATGAATCGACTCAAGGAGATCTATCTGGTATATATCATGTTTAACTTTAAAAGTTCATATTTTATTCACTATGGGGAGCATTTTTTTTAAGGAAAATACTTATTTTCATTAAAACATTTTTTACTTATAACATGCAAAAAAACATATTTTATTCAGTATATTTTTAAACTTTTTTTCCCTGGAATATTCAAAATAGTAATATCGTGATGATATTTAACATCAATGCCTGACATTTAAGCTTAACAACTCCTCTGAAGCGTAAACTAACAAACCAGAGTAGAAGAAAACCAAATCGATCAGCTGAGGACTCGAAATGAAAAGTTAAAAGGGACTTTTGAAGTTATTACGACTCTTTAACGGGTGCTATGACATTTTAGCCATAAAAACAAAGGTCAACCTAAAGCCAAAACCAGACAAAAGGTCGAAAGATCAACAAAAAAAACATCAAGATTAATCATCAGAGAAATACTTTTTTTTCCATTTTAGGATTTTTTACTATTTATGACTGTGACTGTGATTAACAACAGATAAATTATTATTATTATTATTATTATCAATCCCATCCACGGCAAAACACTTGTATATTTAACATCAGACTGGAATGTTAAATATACAATAAATATCTATATAAATATCTATATAAATTTACATATATATTTATTTTTTTTATTTTTTTTCTCATTTTTTAATGTATTTTATCTATTTTTTTTATTTTTTTATTTATTGATTCCTGCAAAAATATCAATTCAATTGAATTCAATACAAACGACTTTAGTTATCCCACCAGGGGGGATTCATTGCGGGTAATTCATACAAAAAAAAAATAGTCACATGGTCGCACCAAAAAAATATACAGACAAATAGAAAAGGAGTTAAAAATGGAAATAATGTTGAGATAAATATCTTAAAGGGATAAATTATAAACTTCCTAAGGTCACCAGTTAAGGGTTTGATTAATTTATATTATATATTTCAAATACTTTTCCTGATTCAGCCCAGACATTAACGGACCATGACTGTAAGAAATAACAAGCAGTCTGCTGCAAAAAAAAAAAAAACAGCCGAGGTCAGCGCAGACGCTTCCTCTCTCCAATGCCATCCCATAAATCCCCATCAAGGACAAAAGCAAAAACCAGAACTTTGTTTGAGGGGTGTCTGCACCAGGATGCTGTCTGCAATCCTGCCTGGTAATAACTATGGGTCCAAATTGAGACAGCGTGAACTTGAGAATGTGTGTGTGTGTGTGTGTGTGTGTGTGTGTGTGTGTGTGTGTGTGTGTGTGTGTGTGTGTGTGGTTGCATGTACCTGCACGAATGGCTCTGAATTCTGTAGAGTGAAGAAACCTAAATTTGTGTGAGAAATATGAGGTGTGTGTGTTTTAGAGAAAGAAAAAAAAACATTTCAACTCGGGCTACGATGTCGTCCCCTACAGCATGGGCTTATCCCCGAAAAGCCCCCAACCCCCTGCGTTTTATAAGTAATCCCTCCTAATTGAACTCCTCAAATGAAATGTGAGTCATTAATAATCTCCTTTTCTTTCTTTCCTTCATTCATTTGAGCTGAAAATTTTGTTTTCGGTGAAGTTATGGACGAGAAACTTTGATTTCCACAAAAAGCTCCCACTGATGAGTAGAATATGAACTATTATAGATATATTATATATATACACACATAAAAGATAGATCTCATTGTGTCGATTCATATGAGAGCCAATTTGGACGCAATCAGATGAATGGTTGGGAAGTTATGGTCAAATATTTGTATTATTTTCTTTTCGTCTTCTTGAGGCAGTTCATATGAGATAAATTGAACTAAATCAGACTAGTAATGTATATTTTTATATATTTTATAGGAGTAAAATATGATGTTTATAAAAGATACATCTCCTCGAGTCAATCCATACGCACCAAATTTGGACTAAATCGGATCAATGTTTAAGAAATTATGGCTGAAAACTGTGATTTTGGAGACAAAGCTCCCCTAGTGGCAAAGATATGCAACTGACCTTTTCCCCAAAAATCAATCCAGTTCTTCCTCACACAAATGTTGATGTGATGATCTTGTCAGTGGAAGAGGCGGGCAGAAGTCATTAAATTGTGTAGCATCAAAAGTGATCAGAGTATTTACTCCCAGCAGGCCGTTCTGCTTTCAGTTTCTCTCCATTACCAGATACGATTGTAAAAGTGAGTGGGAGCTTCTCCATCAGCTCGCATCTCCTCTTTCAACCGGAGGGACGCTGGTTGAAACACGCTAGCCCCAGTTTGGAAGAGTTTTTTCCCCCTCGTGTCCCCAGACGCCTCGGCGGAGCTGCTCAGGTGGCTGACAGCGGAGGAATGCTCCCAGAGGTGAACCTTTTCTGACTGAGCGTTAAGCAGAGCGTGCACGCTCAGCGAAAAAAAACAACCAACACGCTTCCCCTGGAGGTTTCATAAAAATATAAGAGGTGAAAGTAAAACGTTGGACTTATTATAGAAGGCAGAAGATGCAGAACGGGATTTTCGTTTAAAATCGTAAAACGCCAGTTATGCTAATTGATGTTTCATGGAAAAAGGAGGCGAGTTGTGATCTCAGCATGGAGTTTGTGGATTATGTTGAGTTTATAAATGGTTTGTGTCTAGTTTTTACTCATTAAGTTCATTAAGTTCAGAGACATGTTACTTGCCAAATAGTGAGCGCGCATTTATATGTACTTTATATACGTTGCCTCATAATAGAACTTGCAAAAAAAAAAGCAGATTAAACCTTTAATATCCTTCTCCAATGTTTGACTGAGTTTATTCTGATGACTGAACTTGTTAATAATGTTAAAAGCAGCATGCAACTATATGCTAAACAGTAAGGGGCCACGGATAGAGCCCTGGGGGACACCACAGGTAAAGGCGGACACCAAGAAGAAACCTTATTATAATAAGTATGTTTGTAATAGTAGTATGTAAACTTGACACAACCAAAAAAAAATGAAGTTATTTTACGTTTTAAGTTTGAGCAATTTTATGGTACATTTAGAGTATTTATCTATATACTAACTTAGTGAATTCCCCAAGAAATACGATATGTAAAGTAATATTTTTTCCTTAGTTTTGTTTTTTCTTTCTCGGCGAGGCGATTAAAGCGCTAATAAAGCTAATTATGATTCTTTTATAAAGGCAGTCTTATGTTAAAGTTGTATGACTGATTAATGGATGAGCAGAGAATTAATTGTTTGTACTGCATTCAACACTAAAAACTAGAATTTTCTCCAAAATAGAACCATTTCTACGTTTTATTACAATAAAACTAATATTGCCAAATTGTTTTATGGGTAAATATTTGGCATCAAAAAATTTAAAAAAACTTTTTGATGCGATTCTCACCGACAGTCAAACACTTTCCAGTCTGAGAGATGAATCAATTCATAAATAATCAACCTAGCCATAAACAGATGGATTGATACTTGATTATTCATGAAAATGTACTTTCCACCCATCCTGAACGACGACGTTTTCCCACACCATTTCTCTTACATCAATTTCTTCAATTCCTCCAGCCCTTCATCCCCTCCTCCTCCTCCTGATGATGAGGATGATGATGATGACCTCAAAACTGAGCGTCGATACCTGCATTGACTTCTGCTCTGCTCCTCCGGCCTCAGATGGCAGATTTTCTGGAGGTAATTACACTCTGAGACGCTGGTGTGAAATGCAGAACTCATCGGCGTGGAGGACGGCGCTCCGCTTCGACGTCTGCATCATGTCACCTCGGAACATAATCGATCGATCATGTACGCTCCGTTTTGTTTATGCAGAGCAGAGAGAAGTTTCTACCCCCCCCCCCTCCCTGATGAAAACACCGCTCCCATGAGCCTTAGAAGTAACCCAAGCGTAGAAGCTAACACCTCCCTGCTCCACATAAAACACTCCTCCTGGGTCGGATCACTTGTTTCCAGCTACCGAATATCCCCAGATTATCGCGTCCTTTTTCTTATCTAGTCCACCTGGGTGTCTCCTCTGGAGATGGATTATCTTCAGGAGGAGATAAGGTGTGTTTACCAAACAGCGGTCTGATGGATGAGACGGTTTTGCGCTCCATCTCGCCGCTACGCTGCTCTACTTTATTTAATGAGACCACTGCAGTGGGTCCAAACTAAACAGTTTATTTAGTCCTGACACATTCTGCGCTAAGTGCGCCTCAGTGTTTTTCTCTGCTTGATGGAGTGTGATGGGTGGAGGCAAGTCCGGGTGCAGCTTAATGATGAAGTTCAAACACCAGGATCCGAGGCGACCGACGGAGGAAATGTACTTTTAAAATAACAGGAGCTCTCAACGCAGCGCCGCAAATTAACCCTTCAACGTCCTCGCCAGGAAAAAAAAAAAAAAAAGGATGAAATTTTTTTCCCCCGTATCTTTTATTTCTTTAAAGCATTCGTTAATTTAAAATGTTAGACACTCTACATTAGAATAAAGTGAAAAATTATCGATCAGTAAAAAAAAAAAACCCAACAATATCAAATCAGACTTAACTTAATTTTTGTTCTTCTCTAGATTAGCTCAACATTTTAGTTCGGCATGTTTTTAGAAAACTATTTGACCCTTATTAGACTTTTCTTTGTTTTTTTTTATATCAAGTTACTTAATTCTGTATAGTAAATCCTCACATGCTTTAATATAGCAAAAACAACTACCTTACTTTGACCTGTGTTGTCCCTCAGGGCTCTATCCTTGGCCCCTTGCTATTTGACATATACATGCTATAAACCGGTTCAGTCGCATTTTACAATAAAATTACTCAAACCAATTCCTTGAGCAGGACATTAAAGGGTCACTTTTCTCTGGAGCTTTTTGATCTCTCATAAATGAACACAATTTCATCTCAAGGTCCTTTTTTTTTTTTTTCACATTACACGCTCACATATGTTTCTTTTTCATTTTCTGCCTCCATACATTTAACGCGTAAGACGATGCCAGGTCATTTTTATTTTCTTGACTCATTTAGTCCCTGTCTGGTGACCTCAGACAAGTTTTCAAATTGCAAATGTCTTTCAGAGGAGTTCCAGCCACCCGGACTCGCCAGGGGAACTGGTTGGCTGAAAATGCCTGAGTGATTTTCAGAGCGAAATCTATCAGAAAGCAATTTTCCGACGTCATTTCTCCATTTCTCCACCTCGGTCTGTTCCTCACTCACTGCCAGCGTCTTACCCTCTGAGAAGCTGATCAGCCCCAGGAGATGCAGCAGCTTGATGGAGGCGAACACCAACACCACAATACCAACCGTCTGCAGCCCCTCTGTCTCCCAGATAGCATTTAGCATCGCTCCACCCTCGGTCCAATCCGTGCCACCATGACCCGACCCGAACCCGGAGCCCGAGCCGGCCTCTTCGCCGTCAGGACCAGCGGTCCCGGCCGGCCCTGCACTCCAGTTTCCCTGCACCCACTCCAGGGCTGCGCCCGCCGACGTACGCGGGCCGGGTGCCTCCAGACACCCACCTACTACCCGCTCGGCGCCCAAATCCAGTCTGGGTAAAGTTAAAATGGGGTGAGGCGAGGCGCAAGAAAGAGTGACTTCAGGTTTCTGAGGAGCCTGAAATCATCACGGATCTCCAGTGGTCTAGAAAAGCTGATCATGACGATCTCCTGCCCTTTCTTTCAGTCAGTGGGAAAAAATGAGCAAAGCAGTGGAAACTCTTCTCTTCCTCTGGCTCCCTCTCGCTCTTTCAGACGCACTGACTGCCTCGCTGCAAGGCAGAGGGAGCGAGGACGAGAGGGAGTGGATATGACTGAGAGGGGAGGGGAGGGGAGGGGAGAGGAGACGGAGGCAGGGGAGGGTGGTGAGGCTTTTCCAGCGCAAGATGCTCAACCTCTCGTGAGCGATCCATATTCACATTAACTTCAGACATGTAATCAGAACCCCAGAACACTTGTGCAGCACAACATGATAGAGAAGGACACGGCAACGCCATTATGTTCTGAGTTATTATCTATCTATCTATCTATCCATCTATCTATCTATCTATCCATCCATCTAGTCGTATCATTAAATCATGAAAATGGCATTATATGAGCAGTATCGTAGGGACTGAACAGAAATAAGACTTTAACCTGACATCCCTACAAGGTATGTCCCGAAAAAGCCAATCAAGCATGGAATTCTGTTTGAGAAACAGTGCTTTTTGTAAAGAAGCTCCCCCTAGTGAGTAAAAAATGCACTATTAGAGTAAAATATGATGTTTAAGAGATAAACCTCCGTGGGTCGATTCATACGCGCCAAATCTTGACAAAATCGGACCAATTGTTACCGAAATTATGTGAAAAAAAGAGTCATTTTCATAAAAAAGCTCCCCCTAGTGAGAGAAATACCAAATTGTGTAGTAAAACTTGCAATGCACCAAATTTAGACGTAATCTGACAATCGATATCTGACCATTAGTTGAGATATTGAGGCCAGAAAAAATCTAAAGCTCCACCCAATGGCGTAAATCTGAAACTAACCTTTCCCAAAATCTATCCAGTTCTTCCTGGCACTCAACGCTCCTCAACGCTTCCACATAGAAAAGTTAATCCTGCATTCTCCTGGCCTCATAGAGGCGAGTAAATATGCCTCGGTGTTCTTCATGATGGTGGTGATCAAAGTGGAGGGGAAAATAGCTCTGATCCAGAACGCTTCATTCGATGTAAATGTTAGTTTTCCACCGACACAAAGAGGGCTGATGGGGGAGAAGTGGCTTTGAAAGAATGTGTGTGAGGCGGGGGGGTTGATTCATGCGGCTGATGTTTCGTACCAGATGAGTGAAGACACCACCATCTGCTGTCCCTGTGAAGTCAAAGTCGTCATTATAAACTACCAGCTTCATTATTGCTGCACAAACTGGCAGAAGAGAACAAATAAGTTATGTATCTCAAAAACCCGACTCATATTTTTACTAATTTCCAAACCCCTAAGGAGAACAAATGTCTTTTTTCTTTTGCTTGTATTTTATTCACGATGAAGTCAGTCATACATCAGAAATGTAAATTCGCAAAGCAGCCTTAATCATAATTTCCACGCTGGTGAAGAAACTTAGCACTTACTCAACTGGCTTATGATAAATGATGGAAAACGACGCAGCCTATTCCAGTGATGGAGATCCGGTCCATCTGCTGCTGGTTCTTTTTTCTTTTTTCTTTTTTTCCATCTGAGCAGCAGTAAATGGAAAATGAGAAATGTAATTTGGCTTTAAAAATCTTTGTGAATAATTTAGCATCGGGCTAGCAGACACATCGGACTTCATCTGGACGGCCTGGAGCCACGTGAGCGGTATTTGTTATGTGAGACACAGGAAGAGCCCAATACAACTTGTAGGAAATAAGAGGGGGGGTCAAAGGTTAATTCTGCGCTACATACAATAAAAAATTATAGGATTAGAGGAAGAACAAAAAAAAAAGAGGATATATTTAGACACTACTGTGGGGGGGCGTGTGCTTCCTGGTTGGGGAAAATTGCTTCATTACTACCTTAATCAAGAACAGAATGATTGCATATGAATTATTTTCTACCCAAGTCGGCACTATGTATGAATACCACTGCTATCAGTCCATGTTATCATTCGTTTTAGCCAAAGGCTATCACGATCATATCAAAATGGACTTTCGAGCATTTTAAACATTGTATTTGTAGCTCCAGACTGGGGCTGAGTTGACAGCAATGACACTGAAGGTGCCAAAAAATAATATCTCTGTATTTCAAAACATGCTAATTGATTTTTTTTAATGGCCTTTCTGATTTTGGTTCCAAAATTGAGGTGTATAATGTGCGCCGCAAAGCAAATCAAGAGCTCCCGAAACGTCTACCTCACAAGAACTGTTCCCTGCACTGCGCTGCAGGTGGGTTAAAAGGGTCTCATTAATATATAACAGGAAACAAACAGAGGTTCAAAATGAAAAAAGAGGTGTCTGCAAGAGCAGAAGTAGATCATCGTCCGTCATTTGGAAGTATTTCAGATTCAGAAAGCAAGCGTAGTTACTCAAGAAGAATCGTCTTTGAGTCAACGCGATAACTCGAAAAACTACTTAATGGATTATTCCTATTTTAAACCCACATCGAACTCAGTGCGAGGAAGAACTGGAGTCATTTTTGGAATGGTCCGACAGTAAGTGGGGCTTTATCTACAAATGTTTTTAGGCCATAACTCTAGTAGTTCAAAAATATTTTGATCACTAGGGGGAATCCTTTTATGTTTAACTCTTTTTCAGACATCACTTCCTAACAGTAGATCTGATTTAGTCACAATGTGGTTCACAAGAATCAGCTCAAGGAGATCTACTGTATCTTGTACGTAACATTTTTTACTCTTATAGTTGAGATTTCACTCACTAAGGGGATTTTTCTTAACGAGAAAACAGTTTTTTTTGACTGTTACTTCCAAAGCAAACGTTCAAATATGTCTCATATGAATCAACTCAAGATCATCTATCTGGTAGATATCATATTTTACTCTAGTAGTTCACATTTTACTCACTAGGGGGTGCATTTTGTGAAAAACAGAGTTTGATGTCTTCAACTTTTGGACCACAAAACCAGTTGTGTCTACATTTAGCTCCTATGAATTTACATAACGAAACCTGTCTAGTTTTATTACAGACCTTGAAAAAACCCCAAAACTACTTAACTGTATTTATCTTTATGGTTGAATCACTGTGGGATCTGATCTTAGAGCAGACCGCTGACTTCATAGAAAGAGTTAGTTTGACTCAGTATTGACTTTTTGAGATTATTAACTTAATTTAAGGAGTTCATTCAGGGGGATTGCCTGTACAACGCAGGGGGTTCGGGGACATACCCTTGGTGGTTGGGATTGAACACCGTCCCTCATAGAGAATTCACCACCTGCCTTTGCAGTTTCTATGAATTATATACAACATTTGAATCTTTTCAGCTCTTTCTTATAATTTTCCGGGACAAAACTTTTCCACTGCAGTTCGGTCTCACTGACTCTCTCTCTCTCTCTCTCTTTTGTCACCAATGTCCAACAAGAAAGTCTTTCATCAAAGCTAATTAGAGCTGGGAGAACCAGATAGACCACGATTGACCTTGGGAGAAATGGAATCAAAAATAAATCCTTGAGTTTCTCTGATCTGTTAAGTCCATTAAAGATTAACAACAAATACACATAGAAGAATCGAGGATCTAGTTCCAAGTATTTCCTCCATAGGGTCGGCGTATTTGATGTAAACTGATGATCACTGGGCTTCAACATCCAGCTCCCAGCAGCTCCGTCAAAATCAGGGCCCTGGCCGTAGATCAATGAAACGACGGACGCGTCACATGGTCAACGCAGGCAGCGGCCAGAAGAGGCCTCGCTTATCCCAACGACTCCCAAAGCTAGAGGGAAGCATCGCCTCAGGCTTTATTCTGGCTCTGCAAACTGCCGGACCGATACTTAATAAAACATGTAAGCATGACTGACAAATCACAACCTCTCTCCGGAAAAGACACTCCACATCCAAGCTTTAAATTATCGAAAGCCATGAGGGTGAAGGTGAGAGAAATGGGGAAAAAAGAGGGACGGGGGGACGGGGGGGACGGGGGGGGGGAAGCATCCGTCAACATTTCACGCAACGGCATGATTCTCAATCACCGCTGCTGACATGTGAATATTATTATTCTCCGCCTCTTTCATCCCCGTTTCATGTCAGACAGTTCTGGACAATCATAGCCGTGAGGCTGCGACAGCGCGGCAGCTGTGACGGATGGAGACGCAGAAAATGAAGCAATTTGGGACCTGAAAGGTTGTTTAGACAAATTCAAATGAAGAAAATATGAAATAAATGGGTCCTTGAAAAACTGACTGAAAGTTTTGCTGTTGAGAAAATCACAATGTTGTCGTCTGGGATAGGAGTGATTAAAACTACCCTAGATTATTTATATTATTATTTTGTTTGCAGTTTACGGTAATTTATTGACATGAACAGTAAGTGAAGAAAAAAAATTCGGTGCTTATGAATCAACTCAAAGAGATCCATCTTGTTCATCTCATATTTTACAGTAATCATTCATATTTTTCACTCTAGGGGGAGCTATTTTTCTTTCAATAACATACATACATACATATATATATATATATATATATATATATAACACTGACAGGCTGTGATATATGTAATATAATTTATTAATATAAGTTCAAACAGGGGATTGATTGTACAACGCAGCGGATTGGGGGCTTACCAGGGATAATCCCTTGCTTTTTGGGGGGGAATTGGTTAAATTCAGTCCATTAAATTTAAAATAAAAAATGATTAAATGAGGGCGAAATATTTCTAACTATTAAGTTCTCAATGCCGAAAATTATTATTATGATTTTATTTTCTAAAAATTCTAATGGTTTCTCTTTCGATCCGTAGAGTTTGTCCTGCACATTTTCTTTTCTTTCTGTTTAAGACCTTAGTTTGTTTTTCTTTGCTTTATGAAAACTCAGTGTAGCAATGCAGTGAATCTACCACAACAGCATTTCCATTCATTCCTACTTTCCTACCCTTAAAAACTTCTGAGAAACAGAACAGCACCTACCGTATATCACCTTTTAAGAAGTGATGAATGTCCAGTGGGAATGTCTGTGATCTCCCCTGAATGACTCAAAAACGGCAGTTTCTTTCAGCAAATTGTGCCTGTTTGCAGTTTACGGTAATTTATTGACATGAACAGTAAGTGAAGAAAAAAAAAACCCAACCCTCGTCAGAGTAAAAATAGAAATTACTTGACCATGTTCCTCTCCTCTTATAACAGTTTGGCTACAAACATCTAGGATGGGTGTGGCGCAGCAAGAAAGGAAGCTATAGAGAAAAGCCCCTCACACCCACTGTGAAGTAAGGTGGTGGATCTCTGATGCTGTGGAGCCGTTTTTCTTCCAAAGGTTCTGGAGATCTTGTTAAAGACATGGTTCCATGGACTCCATCAAACACCAGCAGATACTGCATGAAGACCTAAAAGTCTCCGTCAGGAACCTTAAAGTGGGCCGTGGTTGGACCTTCCAGCAGGACAATGATCTGAAGATCACCTCAACATTAAATATTTTCACTATAAAGAGCGTAATGATTTTTTAATTTCTTTTTGTCATTTGAGAGGTTAGACTTTTGTGAATAATTTGAGTTAAAGATCATGGGTATAGAACGATGCACAAACTCATCTTACTCGTTATTTGAAACGGTTCTGGAAGCCTTCTATGACGACGGCGTCGCACAATCACACACAAAAACAACAACCAGACCAGTCTGGTAATCTCCATATGCCATCATGTCTTCAGGGATGGATGTGACAAAGACTTGGTCCGAACTCCGTAACGTTCGACGGCCGACATCCTCGACTGATCAGCGCCTCAAACGTCAGGCTGCAGGGACCGGTCCATCATGTCGGCATCTCCGCAGCAGTTTTTTCTGAGTGACGGACAAGATAAGACCGACAGGATGACAAATCTGCACATTTTCACATGGTCTGTCCGCAGACTGATAAGTCACTGATCTTTGGATCTTCCTCCCTCATCGCTGACACCTCCCATCGTCATCATCTTATCACGTCTGGACATAACGGACACGTTGGACGGGACCGAATCGACTATACCGGATTCCTGCCTACGTGAACAAACCGCAGAAGCATAATATCTTATTAGCAAACAAGCCTCAGAATCTTCCCCCTGTATGATTTAAAGATGAGCGGACCTCCGTTTCCAAACGGCTCGGGTTGTTCGGTTCAGAGCAGTGATAAAAATAACCAGATCGCACACCGCAGGAGTTTAAATCACAACCTCGGTATTTTTATGAGCTTTTGCTTACTAAACGGCCCCCCGAGACGAAGATTTCCATTTAAGTATTGGACACGCGTTATCTTTCTTGATGCTAAAAAAAAAAAAGAAGAAGAAGGCTGGAGATGAGATCATCCCGCTGTTTACGGATCAGCTCGGGGTACGAGAGGGTGATATAATTAGGCGACACCTGCAGCAAAGCGGCACCAGTGTTCCGGTCGTGTTTTTGTTTTTTTTACGAGGCGCATTAAAATGAGGCGGTCGTATTTACCAAAGCGGCACCGGTGAAAGGGGAGGTAATTACCAGCCGTGAACCGGGGGACCCCTCGGCGCAGCAGCATGTGTGCAATCAACCGTAAAGTTCCACGGGGGTTACTTAGTTTATGGACTCTGGAATTTTATTTTTTCAAACATTCCAACGTCTGCGTACGAAGATTCATTGGAAAATCTTCACGTTTGTCAATCATTCAATTAAATGTCATCAAGGATTTTTAAATGGGTGTGTGCGGATTCTGCGGGGATGACTCATCGTTCATGTTTAGGTGATAACTCAAAAACCATTCCAGGAATTGCTTTCAAAGTTTATACCATCATAGAACTTAGTGCGAGGAAGAACTGGATTGATTTTGAGAAAGACATCCATCTTGTTCATCTCATATTTTACAGTAATCGTTCATATTTTTCTCTCTAGGGGGAGTTATTTTTCTTTCAATAACATACATATATGTGTAACACTGACATATTATGTAATATAATTTATTAATATAAGTTCAAACAGGGGATTGATTGTACAACGCAGGGGATTGGGGGCTTACCAGGGATAATCCCTTGCTTTTTTGGGGGGGAATTGGTTTAATTCAGTCCATTAAATTTGAAATAAAAAATGATTAAATGAGGGTGAAATATTTCTAACTATTAAGTTCTCAATGCCCAAAATTATTATTATGATTTTATTTTCTGAAAACTCTAATGCGGTTTCTCTTTCGATCCGTAGAGTTTGTCCTGCACATTTTCTTTTCTTTCTGTTTAAGAGCTTAGTTTGTTTTTCCTTTGCTTTATGAAAACTCAAATTTGCCCCTTGGGGACAAATACAGTTTCCTGAATCTTGAATTCTTTGCTTTTCATTGCCTCACGTCAGAGAGAAGATCTTTTGTCTTTACAATGTTGGACAGGAAAGACGAGACAAACAATTAGCTGGAGAAAAACACAGTAGTCGCTAGATTTAAAAATGAGGAAAATTCAGAAGTTATTGTTTGCAATAATGGCATGACCTAGCATGAGAAGATTGTGGCAAACTTTATCTTAGTTGCAAAAGTAAAAGCAATACACACTCCTAGAAATGAGACGTGAATAAAGATGATGCCTTACAAAGGTGTATTTATGCTGAAAGAATTCAAATATTGCATATTTGACAATCAAAACAGGAGAGTTTGGATGCATTAATGTAACAGTAAAAGGTTTTTGGAATAACACAATGCCAGCTGGGATAGGCTCCAGCCCCCGCAACCCTGATCAGGATAAGCAGATATGCATAATGAATAGATAAATGAATAATTTTACTTAATAAATTCATATAATTTGAAGTATTCTTATTAAAACTGAATATTTCCCATGAAATACAAAATTATAATTTTTTTTACTGTTCAAAAACAAAAGTTATTTTTGATTTAGGGTAAATTTAGAATGTCAATGATATTAGAATAATAAATTCCCCCAAAGAAATAATAAAATAATGAATGAAATATGCAAATTAATAATATTTCCATAGCTTTTTTTCATGGCAAAGACATTAAAGGGTTTAATCAACATTGTTTTCAGTGCAGGAAATAGAACTTTTGCTTCATAATTGAACTTAATTAAGCGGGTTTGTTGACATTTGCTTAAAAGTAGCTACTAAACCAGTTAGTCATGATGTAAGATTATAAAATAAATGTATAAACCGGTTTGACGAATCATTATGAGCAAAATGCTGATTGTACAGCGTAATGTCTACGGAAAAATGACACCGTTGTTTGTTTTTGGTTAGTTTTTAGATTAGTTCCTTATAAAACCTTGTTTTCATTCCACCAGGCAAAAAGACTCAGAGGAATGGAACCATCCTGTGAGCCTGACTGGGTCATCAGTCAGAACTCACTTTTCTTTTTCTGCTCTCATTTTTCTGTTAAGAGTAGATGAATGAATAAACTCACGGTTTTCTTCTGTTTTTTTTATATCCCCGAAAAGTCGTGGATGTTATGGAGCTGCCATCAACGTGTCCCCCGTCCAGAACCGCGCATTCATTCGATTGTGTGAATGCGATAACTCCAAAAATTCTCATTATGGACCATTTTCCACATAGAACTTAGTGCAAGAAATAACCGTATTTATTTAGGTAAAGGTCAGTTGTGTATATCCGACATCGGGGCGGAATTTATCTCCAAAAGTTTTCTCTGATTTTGTCCAAATCTGGTGCAAATGAATCAACTCCAGGGGTTATATCATGAATTTATCATTTTGTACTCTAATAGTTCATGTTTTACTCACTAGGGGGAGCAATTTTTATGAAAAACACATTTTTCAGACATAACATCCTAACCACTGGTTCAAATTAGTCCAAATTTGGCGCATATGAATGAAATGTAGGACATCTATCTTGTATATATATCATAATATATTGTTATAGTTTCCCATTTCACTCACCGAGGGGAGCTTTTACTGAGAAACACTGTTTTTCAGAAATAACTTACTAACCCTTTCTCTTATTTAGTCCAAATTGTGTCGCACATGAATCAACTTGAGGAGATCTTTCTCATGTATATCATATTTTACTCTAATAATTCCTATATCACACACTAGGGGGAGCATTTTCATGAAAAAAAACATGTTTTTCGGACATAATTTCACATTTAATAAGAGTTCAAACAGGGGGATGGCTTGTACAATGCAGGGGATTAGTGGCTTTTCGGGCCTAGTTGGCAGTTATTAAGAATGTTGAGTAAATTGAAGCTAATCCACAGATTTTTGCAACAACAGCAACAACAATAATACCACTCAGACTTGTAGACCAGTGGGAGGAGGATGTCTGTTTCCCAGCCCAGTATGGCCCCCTTCTTAGTTAACTTCTCTCTCTCCTTACAGCCAGAACCAGGACCACTAGATCTGTATCGATAACCCAAATCATTCCAGTCAAGCTAAAGTGGACGGCACAGCAAACCTGAGGGCCGTGTGCTGGAGCTGATAACATTGACCCCTTCTCCTGTGTCATACGGCTGTTTTACACCTCGCCGCGGATGACATGCAGAAAAAAAAAAGTGCGGGCCATTTGTCGCATTCGCGCAGACGCCATGTCATCTGATATACGGCGCGTGAGCCGTCAGCTGCAAAGTGTCACTCAAACCGGGCCTCAAGTGCAAAGGTCGGCAGAGAATATGCATTAGCAGGAACAATAAAAAAAAATAAAAAACGAGACGCACATGGAGGGGTGGGGAAATAAAATGGCAGACGGAGCACAGAGCGGCTGGAGCCACTGTCTGGAGGATGAGATACGAGGAGCAGAGTTCATCAGGGAGAAACAGACGCTGAGAGGAAATCAATACAGGTGGCTATGTCTTAGAAGACTCGGGACTTTGGCTTTAAAGCCGTTGAGACGGTCTCTGCTCAGTCAACATCAGCGGAGCGCTAATTTAGGAAATGGACTACATTATTTGCACAGCGCAGCAATTACGAGCGCTGATGTGCGACAAAAAGTGCCGCGCCAAATTCCCAGGCTTATGGAAGAGGCAGTTCACGTCACTGTGACTCTATTAAAATTCATCCCAGATGACACCGGGTGTCGTTGACAGAACCGCTGACCCGGATTTGGCATCGACTCAAAGCACAAACGTGACTGAGAAGTTCGAGGACGTCCTACTAATTTGATATTCTGCAGCTTGTTATTGTGTGTTTCTGCATTTCCTCCCTCGTTAACTGTCTGAAAATTGAAGGTTCTGCAAGAATGCAGTATTTCCCCAAAGGAACCTGATGGAATCAGGCGACGCAAAATCAACGGTGCCCTCCTGGATAAAATAATGAGATATACCTTTATATCTTTAATTCAAATTATTCACAGAAAACTGACCTTTAATTCCAGTAAAAGATAAAAATAGTGACTGGATCTCTGAACCATTCTTGGGTTGATGTTGAGGTGATCTTCAGATCATTGTCCTGCTGGAAGGTCCAACCACGGCCCACTTTAAGGTTCCTGACAGAGACTTTTAGGTCTTCATCCAGTATCTGCTGGTGTTTGATGGAGTCCATGGAACCATGTCTTAAACAAGCTGTCATCAAAGATCCACCACCAGACTTCGCAGTGGGTAATAGGTGCTTTTCTCTAGGTTTTTTATTCTTGCATCCATTTTAAATATTTGTTGCCAAAAAGCTTTGTTTTGGTGTCATCTGACCTCTGACCTTGTTCCTTTGAAAAATAAATGGAACAAGGTCATTGTTTCAATTAAAATCATTGAATTATGACCTTTGATTCAATGATTTGGATTAAAGACCATAAGTAGAGATATTAAGCCCATTTCTTGCCACATTCCTTGCCAACCCTATTTTGCACACAGAGAAGACTAAAGCGGAAGTATTGAAGACCAAAAAGAGTGAGAGAAAAAAAGATATCACAGATACAGGAGTGTTAAATATATTCAGCCCTGTAGCAGAGCTGCCAGGCTAATTAGCTAAAGAACACGTAAATGAACGGAGTTATAATGAATAATAACTAATTAAATATATCCATTGTCCTCGAGAGAACACACAGTTCTTCATGGAAGGCATGTCACATAATACAAGTTGGTATTATACAACATAAGGGGCGGTAACACAATTAACCCTTGACCCCTAAACGTTCATCGTGAGTTACAGAAGCTTGCAACAATGAGCGGCGGACTATTTTTGAGTGGCACACAATAAGGCAGAGTGAAGGTGGTCGAGACCCTCACGTAACCAAAAACATGCCATCGATGCGTTATGAATACTGATCCCATCCCGGTTGCCTCAACTCTCAGTGTTGAAATGAAAGGAGGAGATTTTTTCTTTCATAAAGCAGATTCAATGTGTCTTTATTTGGGAATAACGTGATTTTATTCCTGATTTCAAAATTTAAGCCGTGAAACACTTCCTTCACCTGCAAAACTGGCTAATAGCAAAGCTAAGCTACATGAAATTAACCCATAAGAGCCACGACCCATTTCTCCTCAACAGACAATTATAGGGGATATAAATAGACCTAATCAGCCGCCACATATGGAACACGTGTCTATAATTATTTTTAATTGCCTAAATTTGTCAGAGATATCTGTTAAATCCGACTTCTATGGTAATGTTTTACCCTTTAATATAAATCTTGCTTTTGCTTTTTTTCCCTCCTAAGATATCCAATTATCCCTTGTAACAGATATCAAAGGGTTTTTACTAATGGGAATTCAACAATAAGTTCTCACCTTGAATATATGCTGTCATAATTGGTTGTGTAGTGAATGGAAGTGATCAGACTCTGTATCATTGTATGATTCCAACACCAAGAAGAGATGTTTGTGTTGGGCATCTCCTCTGATGGTCAAAGACATAAGTCAAAACTACGTCGTAGAAGAACGCACGCTGTCCTCCATGTTAATGAGATAAGTCCAAAACTACTCAAAGGATCATTTTGAAATTCTATTCCCACATACACCTCAGTACGAGGAAGGACTGGATTGCTTTTGGGAAAAGTCGGTTGTTTATTTCCACCACTAGAGTGAGCTTTATCTCGAAAAATATGTCAACTGATTTAGTCCAAATTTGGTGCTAATGGATTTGTCTTGAGGAGTTCTATCTTTGTCTACATCGAAGGATATATACAGTAGAGGTCGTCTGAATCCAAACCACCTCCAGGGCCCCTCCTTTTAGATGTTTTTCAGGCAAATCCAACTGGGAGGAGACCCTGAGGTAGACCCAGAACTCACTGGAGGGAATAAATATCTCATCTGGCCTGGGAACGCCTCAGCATCCCCCAGGAGGAGCTGGAGAGTGTTGCTGAGGAGAGGGATGTCAGGAAATCTTTTCTTACCCAGAATAAGCCGGGTAAAATAGATGGATGGACGGAAGGATGGATGGATGATGGGTGGATGAAAAGATGCATGGATGGATGGATGGATTTATTAATGGATGGATGGAATGATGGAGGATGAATGGATGAAAGGATAGATGGATGAAAGGATGGAGGGAAGGATGGATTGATGCAGGATGGATGGATGAAAGGAAGGAAGGATGGATGATGGGTGGATGAAAAGATGCATGGATGGATGGATTTATTAACGGATGGATGGAATGATGGAGGATGAATGGATTGATGAATGAATGGAAGATGGCTGATGGGTGGATGAAAGGATGGATGCATGAAAGGATGGAGGGAAGAATGGATTGATGCGGGATGGATAATGGATGGATGAAAGGAAGGATGGATGGATGAATCTTCTGTTTTCAAATGCGCCCTCCTAATTCCCTTGTATTTCACACAATGACAAAATAAAAAGCTTCTTTTGTCTTAAAAATCAAACTAAATATAAGAATATTTGCAAGAGAGCAGAAATAAAGTGAGGTCATTTCTTCCCCCAGACCAGCTGAATCTAAGAATCCGCTTGATGTTCAAGGAGAAAATGCATAAAGGTTTTATTTGTTTCTTTGAACAAAGGAATTTCTTCTAGCTATTATATATATCGTCTTATTTAGCTGCTGCTGCGTGCGGGTCGTTTTTTAATGAACGTGTAGATCTCTGCAGTTGCACCTGAAGAAACGTTTATCAATCAAGGCGTAGAAGCATCTGCATTTCACGCGCGCCATGAAACCAATCCCGTCTGGAAATCAGTCAGCGGCTCCTTTAATCAAGGCTGTGATTGATGATGAGAGAGCGAGGAAACATCGCTAACAGCGTTCGATTCAGACGGAAGTCATGAAGCGCTGCGTTACGGCTGCATATAAACCCCGGGCTGTTATCAGAAATTAGAATAAATGATTGAGTTTTCAACTAAATAATATCCCACTAATTCATTTAGAATGGGGGGGAAACGGAGGCAATAAAGACCCGGTTAGCGATGCTAGCATGAACATGAATAATATTAAACGTATTGTTTCCGAGTTGTATAAATCTGATAAGAGACCATTTCATAACAGAACGACGAGTCTCATTTGTCATGTTAATGGACACGTGTGTTTGTCGTTAGAACAACAAGGATTCTTTATGCCTCACAGCTGTCACATTATTCCTGCAGTCAAAGTAGCGCTGATGTTGGTAGCGTGTATCATTTTTAATGAGCCAGGTGAGAAAATAGAATAAAAGAGTCGTTCAAAGTATTGCGGAAGAACGTAAAAGGCGGGAACCGTCTTGAGTTCATGCAGGTTATGAGGAGGAGTTGTTCCATTTTGACTATGCTGAGCAGAACTTTTCCCTTAACCCAGGTTAATCCTTTGCAGGTCGCGCTTTCACGTTTAACACTTTGTGATCTGCTGGTTGGAAAAAAAGCAGACTTTGCTTCATCACCATCAGCTGATGAAACGGACCGGTCCTTGAAGGTGGACTTTGGCTCCCTCTGCTGGAACATCAGCTAGTCTCACATGGATTTGCAAGACATGCAGCAGAACATTGGAAAAGTTTTATATTGATATAACCAAATAAACAGCCTTGTTATGGACAACCTTGAAAGTTGCAGCTCAAAGAAAAGCACTTTAAAAAGTTAGATCCCCAAAATAAACTTAAATTAACTCTGTCTATGGACAGAATAAACCTAAAATATTTTGATTTTATGTTTTTCCTTTTGATTTTTCTCCTTCCTTTTCCTTTTCTACATTTGTTTTTTTATTCTATTTTTAAATGTTCAGAGTTAGTCACATTGTACCTGCTCATATGTGATAGTAATCTCTGATTAAACACAAAAAAAAATTTTTCTATCCTTGCCTTAATTTGATTTGGACTTTTTTAAAACAGGCTACATCATTATTTTAGATAAGACCAGAAGGATTCTCAATTTGGCACAGCTGATTAGCAGATGTACCCATTTGTAAAAAAAAAAAAAAGGGGATTTTGGTCCCACAGAGGGGTTCTGACTGCAACACACCATCATATCCACTAGAGGGAGCTATATGCACGTACTACAACCTTTGGCTCTCATATATATCTAGTCCTTTCTCAATATCTAATATTGTGTACTGTAAAATAATAGCGAAATGTTGTAGATCTTAGGATTGAAGGTATTTAACTTTGTTTCGAATATTTCTAAGACATATAATAATTACAATATTACTGTTTTCCACCAGTCATATTGCACAAAGGTTGAAAGGAGCCATTTTCAAATTGCGTCCGGCTCTGTAGCAAGTTTATTTTTAACCCAAAACAATCAAGTGGCAAAGTATAACAGCACCTTGCATTGTTTGGAAGCATGTAGTTTCATTAATCAACCATTAAAAAAAGATGATGATGACTCTCTAATGATGACTCTGATAATGAAAACACTTAAAAAATTCAGACACTAAACCGGATTGGTACAAATTATAACAGTTATTATTTCCTAACTCTACCGCCTCAAAGAAAACAATCACTTAAATAAGCAACCAGACGGCATTTTTAATGGTATAATAGTGACTATAATTGACTTCCTGGCATGGAACGATTCCAAAACGCCAGACATCAACCTTCACGCTTTCAGGTAAGAAAATGCAATTAAGGATTAAATAAAGACTTTTTCTTGTCATTTGATCGGCATTA